>CANSZD010003018.1:332500-708183 GCA_947648045.1 Beta corolliflora
TTAATTATTATCTAATTAGCATTAACTAGGATAATTAGGGGTTATATAGGTTAGTTAGGTTGAGTTGGCCTTAATGACTGTAGGCGTGATTTTAATTTTCGCCTACTGCGGTGTGAGCGCGTATTTGACTACCCCATTGTTAAGGTTTTATTAAAATAGATTGTGAAGTCGCCAACAAATTTTTAGAGGAAAACTTATAAACCTAATTGGATATTATATTGAATATTATAGGGACATCTTAGGTCCTTTTCCAATGTATATTTCCCGTCCTGACTCTATAGATGGTCAAAATGAACCATAGATTGAGAGCGGGCGTGAGGGTGCAAATATGGTCATAATGAACCATGTTTGCCCATTGCTAGCCTCTACTAAATATCGATTCACAATAAATTTTATGCCAAAGAATAATCATATAATATTTTTAAACACCCTAAAAATATTTAGTCTAGGTAGCGACAAGTTATTAAACAATCAAATTACAAGGTTCCTAACAGGTTGTCCAAATTATCTGAATTAGTTAGAACAGTTCTTTAGGTCTTGTTTAGCAATAATAACATGTCGGTGATAAAAATTCATGCAGGATAATCAAAAACAATATGAATATTATATACAAAAATAAGAGTAAAAGGGATTAGAATGTACAATAAATGCGATTATTAATTAAATATCAACATCATGACAAGAAATTATTAGTAACTTCCAGGTAATAAAACAATAGAATTATTCAAGGGTCCTCAGGAATTATACCTATGCGGCTTAGGTCGAAGAGCGTAACGACCTTCAGGCGGAGCAATCGTGGAACCTCGAACGCAGTATGATCAGGAACTGGAAAAGGATTTCAAGTATTGAAAGTGTTTGAGTGTTTAGAGGTTCGAAGTATATCTGTAGGGGTGTTTTTATTTCGCCTACGCGGGATGAGCGCGTATTTAATTTGACTACCTCATTGTTAAGGTTTTATTGAAAATTATTTTGAAAGAAGTCGCCAACAATTCATTTTAGGAAGAATCATAAACCTAATTGGATATGGAAAAACCGTAGGGACAAATTATCCAATGTAGATTTCCCCGTCCTGACTCCATAGATGGTCAAAGTGAACCAAAGATTGAGTTTGGGGGTGAGGGTACGAATATAGAGTTTGGGGGTGAGGGTACGAATATAGTCATAATGAACCACATTCGCCCAGAGTTGCCTCTACTAAATATCGATTTATTACAGATTTTATGCCAAACAATAATCATATAACGTTTTAAACACCCTAAAAATATTTAGTCTAAATTGGTTCAGGAAACACATAAAAATACTATTTTTAGTGACAAGTTATTAAGCAATCAATATTACAGGGAACCTAGCACGTTGTCCAAATTAATCTGATTAATATTAGAACATTTATTTAGGTCTTTGATTCGCAAAAATAAAATGTGGGTGATAAAAGCAATTAAGCAGTTTAATCATATAATATGAATAGAATGATCAGGCAGGCATATAATATACAAAGGCAAGAATAATAATAATATGAATATAAAATAAAATATACAAAAGGAATTAGAATATATAGTAGAACGATTTTATATCAAATATCTACATCATGAAATAAATGGTTAGTAACTTCAAGGCAATAATAGTTAATTTATTCAAGGATCCTCAGGAATTATACCTATGCGGCTTAGATGGAAGAGCGCAACGATCTTTAGGCGGAGCAATCGTGGAACCCGGAACGCAGTATAATTAAGAATAGATTGAAGTATTGAAAGTATTTGAGTGTTTGAGTGGTTCGAAGTGTATTTCAGAAGTATTCGTAAATTTATGTGTGCGTAAAATAATAATGAAAAGCCGTCCGTAATTCATGAAATCACGAGTATTTATAGGTAAAAGAGAGCGTGCGCTGCACGCAAGCCCTGCGCCAGGCGCAGGCCTACGTGGCAGGCGCAATGCCACGCATCAGGCGCACATTGGTGTGCCTAACGCGGCCAACCCAATCAGATTTAACACGTGTAAACGCGTTTTCGGAAAAAGATAGAAAAATACTTTGCGTCTCACACAGGACTTGCGTCAGACGCAGGACTCTCTGTGAGTCACAAATCCACGTGTCAGGCGCTCATTGGATCACCTGACGCGTTCTGACCTATGTGTTGGACGTACGTGGCGCGCTAATTGCAGCCCCCGCGTCCGGCGCATATTCCAGCATATTCGGTTTTTTATTTTACGCATGCTTTAAAGATACTTTCTTATCCCTAAAATTCCGGAGATTGAATTATACGGATGTAAATCTGATTTATATTTATCAAAGATAATAAAAATATTTATGAAAAATATTTATTAAAATAATAAATACTTAATTGGGCTCTTAAAACATATTATGGGCCTAAAATACAATTAATCATCATGAACAATTAATTGGGCTTTAGAATATCATTTCAAAACACAATTTTGGATTGGTTCTTTAGATTGCTCTTCCGTGGGTCGCGCCAACTAATACCGCGGTATGTTTCATCATTGGATCCTTAAATATGGAGACACGATTATTTGTCTATAGAAGCCCCCACTTTGGCTGAGGTTCAGGAAACCGATAGTCAAAGTATACGGTGTCGGGACGGAGAACGATTCTAAACGCTCTGCAGTTTAGAACTGATCTGTATACGCCGGTCTCTGCAAAACAAAGTTAGTATGCAGGACAATAACTACAAGCAATCTGATTACCTGCAGAAGAAGATGTTAGCAGATAGGTGCAAACAACTCAACACTTAATGATGCAAAGATGCAAACTTAGACTCTCTAAGGGTGCACAAGACACTATGCAAGGATTAAGGTTATGCAAAGCTAAGGGATGACACGTCATGTAAGGTCAGGGTTATGCAAGACTAAGATGTATGTAATGCAATTCAAGGTCAGGGTTTTGCAAGGCTACAATGCAAGGTCTGAAATTTACAAGGCCAGAAGATGTGGAGAATGATAGAATGATTAGAAATGCATAGAATGATTTTCGTAAATTGCTTTTAGTAAATGATCGGGGTTCATAAACGAGGTCCGCGGATTACAACTCTTCGAGAGTTTGATTTGGAGGAACCACCACACAAAGGAAGCCTCCACTTTGGGTAAGCTTGAATTTGTCATGTACTTGATTTGATATTGTAATGCAGTTGATCTATCCTGAGCATTGAAAGTTGTCACTGGGGATTCTTTTTTGAGAAGATGATTAGGCAAAGTCAAATATCGCCAGAGACCATGGAATTGTCGGAGAGTCCTTCAGGGAAAAGGAGAGCTTGGATTGAAGGTAAAAAAATTTAAATTTTGTGACTTAAATAAATGTAGGTGGAAAAAAGGCTTTAACGAGGTTAGGTTTAAACTCGAGTCTATGTTGGGATCTAGAAAGAGAATGCTCCTGAACTCTAGAAAATAAAATCATTAGACATTGACTAATTTATTTTATTGAAGCGGTCGGACCTCGAGATGAGGATTCCTACGTATCCTTGCAGAATCTGACCATTCGTAGTTCCCGATCTGATTGAACTTTTTTATTAATATATTGTTTTGTGCCCTGACTTTTGCCTAGGCCGCCCTTTTGGGTTTTCAACCTAGCGGGCTTGGATATACCTTGAAAAATGAGTTATGGTTAATGAAAGGTTGAAGGGTTTAAGGCTTGAGGTTTAGATGAATGTTTAGTTGGTTGGGATAAGGTAAAGATCATGGATTTGGATTACATGGTTTTAAGGTTTTGGTGGATTAAAGGATTTGAATGAGAGGTAGAACTTGTGTGCAAGCCCCCTAGCTTGACTTTTTATTTCTTTGCCTTTGGCTTTTTCTTTTTGCATTTTTTTGCTTTGTGCGTTTTCTTTTGCTTTTGCTTTTTTTCGCACTGTAAATTTATTCAATTTTTTTATTTTGCCTGGCATTTTTTTATGTATTAAGGCTTGCACACAAGTTTGGTTTAGGGTATTGGAAGGCTTGAAGGATATTTGTGGAGCTTTGAGTAATGGAGGGATTATTTGGCTAATGGAGATGATGGTTTAAAGGATTTTTGTTTTTCCTTGGTTGTATGAGGATGGCTTATGAAAGGTAATGGAAGGAAGAGGGGAATAACTCCTGATCCAAAGTATGTCCCTTTTTTTTATTATTATTTTTTATTTCATATCTCTTTTTATTGTTATTAGTCAAGTTCATTAGGTGATTTAAATTTCATCATTAAATTAGAAGCATAGATAAAATGATGGACGGCCAATGAAAATGAAAATCAAAATGCAATTATTTAAGCACTGCCCAAGGGGTTGCCGCTATTGCTGACTTTTGCCGCAGGCGGAATTGACAATCTACCGTCTTCAACCATATCCTGCAGATGATGCTTCGAAGTCCATCATTGTGATGTCATATGCCCATTTCCTTGATGGTACTTGCAGTAGGCATTAGGATTCCATCTACTGGATCTCTTCTCAGGAGCAGGGTCCGGAGTAGGGCCAAGAGGCTGAAGCGCTCCCTTTGCATGAAGCCTAGTGAAGGCTTCTTCTAGAGACATGCCTAAAGGAGTGAAGGCTTAGGCCGAAGAGCGAAACGACCTTCAGGCGGAGCAATCGTGGAACCAAGAACGCATTATGATCAGGAACTGGAAAAGGATTTGAAGTATTGAAAGTGTTTGAGTGTTTAGAGGTTCAAAGTATATTTGTAGGCGTGTTTTTATTTAGCCTACGCAGGATGAGCACGTTTTTAATTTGACTACCTCATTGTTAAGGTTTTATTGAAAATTGTTTTGAAAGAAGTCGCCAACAATTCTATTTAGGAAGAATCATAAACCTAATTGGATATGGAAAAATCGTAGAGACAAATTCCTACGTAGATTTCCTCGTCCTGACTCCATAGATGGTCAAAGTGAACCAAAGATTGAGTTTGGGGGTGAGGGTACGAATATAGTCATAATGAACCACATTCGCCCAGAGTTAGGCTCTACTAAATATCGATTCATTACAGATTTTATGCCAAAGAATAATCATATAACGTTTTAAACACCCTAAAACTACTTAGTCTAAATTGGTTCAGGAAACACATAAAAAGACTATATTTAGTGACAAGTTATTAAGCAATCAATATTACAGGGAACCTAGCAGGTTGTCCAAATTAATCTGATTAATATTAGAACATTTATTTAGGTCTTTCATTAGCAAAAATAAAATGTGGGTGATAAAAGCAATAAAGTAGGACAATCATATAATATGAATAGAATGATCAGGCAGGCATATAATATACAAAGGCAAGAATAATAATAATATGAATATAAAATAAAATATTGAAAAGGGGTTAGAATATACAGTAGAACGATTTTATATCAAAGATCTACAACATGAAATAAATGGTTAGTAACTTCAAGGCAATAATAGTTAATTTATTCAAGGATCCTCAGGAATTATACCTATGCGGCTCAGATTGAAGAGCGCAACGATCTTTAGGCGGAGCAATCGTGGAACCAGGAACGCAGTATAATTAAGAATATATTGAAGTATTGAAAGTATTTGAGCATTTGAGTGGTTCAAAGTGTATTTCAGAAGTATTTGTAAGTTTATGTATGCGTAAAATAATAATGAAAAGTCGTCCGTAATTCATGAAATCATGAGTATTTATAGGTAAAAGAGAGTGTGCGCTGCACGCAAGCCCTGCCCCAGGTGCAGGCCTACGTGGCAGGCGCAATGCCACGCGTCAGGTGCACATTGGTGTGCCTGACGCGGCCATCCCAATTAGATTTTAACACGTGTAAACGCGTTTTCGAAAATGATAGAAAAATACTTTGCGTCTCACACAGGACTTGCGTCAGAAGCAGGACTCTGTGTGAGTCACAAATCCACATGTTAGGCGCTCATTGGATCGCCTGACGCGTTCTGGCCTATGTGCTGGACGCACGTGGCGCGCTGAGCGCAGCTGCAGCGTCCGGCGCATATTCCAGCACATTCGGTTATTGATTTTACGCGTGCTTTAAAGATACTTTCTTATCCCTAAAATTCCGGAGATTGAATTTTACGGATGTAAATCTGATTTATATTTATCAAAGATAATAAAAATACTTATGAAAAATATTTATTAAAATAATAAATATTTAATTGGGCTCTTAAAACATTTTATGGGCCTAAAATACAATTAATCATCATGAACAATTAATTGGGCTTTAGAATATCATTTCAAAACACAATTTTGGATTGGTTATTTAGATTGCTCTTCCGTGGGTCGTGCCAACTAATACCGCGGTATGTTTCATCATTGGATCCTTAAATGGGGAGACACGATTATGTGTCTACAATATCTCGTAAGTATTCAGAAGTTTTTGTGTTCATAAAATAATAAATCGAAAAGCATTCCGTGATTCGGGAAATCACTGGTATTTATAGGAAAAAGGAACGTGCGCGTCACGCGGCAACCTGCGCCAGGCGCAGGCTAGAGGTGATCATGGTACGCGTATTTAAAAAGATAGAAAAGAAAAAAGATACGGCTCACACAGAGAGGTGCACTAGGCGCAGGACTCTGTGTGAGTCGCAAGTCCACGTGTTAGGCGCAGATTGGCGTGCCTGACACAGCTTGGCCAATGCGCTTGGCGCACCGCCTGCGTCCTGCTCAATTGCCAGCCTTTTTTCCTTAAACGCGTTTTAAAAGATTTTTTTTGATCCCTTAAAATCCGGAGATTGAGTTTTGCGGAATAAAAATCTGATTTGCATTTATTAGAATATTTATTAAAAATAATAAATAAACAATTGGGCTTTTAATACATTTTAAATGGACTCAAAAATATTTTATGGGTTTAAAATACAATTAATTGTCATGAACAATTAATTGAGCTTTAAAATAAGATTTCAAAACACACTTTAAACTTATCTTGGGTTGGCTCTTCGGATTGCTCTTCCGCTGGGTTGCGCCAACCAAACCGTGGTATGTTTTATCATTGGCAACTTAAATGGGAAGACACGATTAGGTGTCTATAGAAGCCCCCACTTTGAATGAGGTTTGTAAAACCGAAAGTCAAAGTATACATGTCGGGACGGAGAATGATTCTAGATGCTCTGCAATCCAAAATCACTCTTTTGCGCCGGTGAAAGCTTCAGGAACAGGCATGTGTAGAACATATTTGTATAGATGTAAACTGATATGATGTGAAAGAAGGTGTCATGAGCTATTTTTGACCCGGCTCATGTCGGAGTTATGCTGTCTCGATGGGTAATGATTCATTGACCTGGCGGTGGTATGTCGCCTTTTTGATTGATGATGGTCCGCAGACCTGGCGGTGGTTTGTCGATCTTTGATTGATTGTGGTCCGCAGACCAGACGGTGGCATGTCTCCTCTTTGATTGAATGTGGTCTGCAGGCCAGACGGTGGTATGTCACCTCTTGATTGATGGTGGTCCGCAGACCAGGCGGTGGTATATCGCCTCTTGATTGAAGGTGGTCCGCAGACCAGGCGGTGGTATGTCGCCTCTTGATTGAAGGTGGTTCGCAGACCAGGCGGTGGTATGTCGCCTCTTTGATTGAATGTGGTCCGCAGACCAGGCGGTGGTATGTCGCCTCTTTGATTGAATGTGATCCGCAGACCAGACGGTGGTATGTCCCCTCTTGATTGATGGTGGTCCACAGACCAGGCGGTGGTATGTCGCCTCTTGATTGAAGGTGGTCCGCAGACCAGGCGGTGGTATGTCGCCTCTTGATTGAAGGTGGTTCGCAGACCAGGCGGTGGTATGTCGCCTCTTGATTGAAGGTGGTCCGCAGACCTAAAGGTTGTCTCTCGAACAATGTATGTTGAAAATTTATATAAAGTATTACGTGTTGGAAGAATGGCAAAATTGTATTTTGGGATATTTCCTCAGGTACCCCTGAGGTTTGGCGTAATTCCCAAGATACCCCCCACATTTGGGGAATTCCTCATATACCCCTGAGGTTTGTGGTTGGGCTCAAGATACCCTTACTATGGACGGAACCCCAACGCCGTTAGGTTTTCCGTCCATAGTATCCCCAATTTTCTCTATCCTCCCATTCCCCCACCCACTACCAACTCCCCTCCCCCGGCCCGGCGGCCGAAGGCCGGCGACCACCACCCCCACTTGGGCGCCTGCGACCCTACCCCCTCCCTTCGTCGGCCGTAACAAAGACGACCCCCCGGCGTTGGCGCCGGCGACCCCACCCTAGCCCTCCCTTTCCCCATTCTCAATTCCCCCATCCCACCACACCCCGACACCACCCCCTCCCCCTTTCCCCTTATTGGAAATGGCCCCCCTTCCCTGTCCCCCATCGTGAGTCGACCCCCTCCCCTTCGCCACCCGGATACACTTCCCCCAAACCCTTAAACCCACCCCCGAAACCTCCCTAGGGTGCTGATGTGCTGTTGTTCTGCTGTTCTGGACGGCGCCAACGCCGGGGGTGAGGAATCGGGAATGGGGAAGGAAGGGGGTAGGGTCGCCGGCGCCGGAGTGGGTGGTGGTCGCCACCGGCGGTCGCCGGGCAAGGGAAGGGGCGGTTGGTGGGTGGGGAATGAGAGGAGAGAGAGCAAATTGGGGATACTATGGACGGAAAACCTAACGGCGTTGGGGTTCCGTCCATAGTAAGGGTATCTTGAGCCCAAACACAAACCTCAGGGGTATCTGAGGAATTCCCCAAATGTGGGGGGTATCTTGGGAATTACGTCAAACCTCAGGGGTACCTGAGGAAATATCCCTTGTATTTTTGTTGCGAATTTTGAAAGTTCGTTAGTTTGTCGCGCGCGATGTTGAAGCGAAACGAACATTTGAAATCATTTAGATTCAAAAAAGTGGGCCCCACTTTGGCTATGAAGCCCCCAGGCGCATTATCAGGCATGTGCGATGGACGCAGCAACGTGCGTCTGGCGCTGTTTTGTCGGTGCGCGTGGCGCATGTCATTAAATGACCTTAAAAACACGGGTTTTCGGAAAACCCTTTCATTTCTCTGCGTCTCCGCCGTTTTCACTTCTCTCTCTCTCCTAAGCTTCGAACTCCATTGTTGAGGCACCAAAGCTTCGAATTTTGCTCGAACTTGAGTATTTTTTTGATCTAGGCTAGAGGAGTGATTATTTTCACTTGATTATAAGTTTTGTGAGGTTTTTGAGCGATTTTGAACGATTTTGAGGTGTTTGGGGTTCGAAAATTTCGACCCATTTCCGGGCCATTTTCCGGCGTGATTTGCTGACGTTGCGGTCGGTTTCCGGTGAGCCTAGGTATGTGTTTTCCCCTCTTTTTCTTTATTTCGTATTTTTTGTTTTTTTTTATTTTTGTGATTTTTTCTCTTTCGTTTGGTGCGCAAATGCTTGACTGCTGCCGATGAATTTCGGACCAGATTATGTGCGCCAGTTCCGGCGGTTTGTCGGCCAGTTCCTCACGAGTTTAATACTCGTTTCACGTGAGTTTGTATCAGATTTGTAGTTTAATAATTCATTAGATCCAAAATCTAGAATTATATTGCGCTTAGTGTAGTTTCTAAATTTGGAACCTAGAAACAGGTTTAGGGAACTTTGCATGTGATGATAATTCTGAGATCATGAATCTCAGAATTAAGTTAGAATTAGCGAAATTTCAAAGTCTAGAACCTAGAAACATGTATAGGGAACTTTGAATGTGTGGATTTGCTGCTGGTAGAAATCGTGTTTTAGGTAACGATGCATATTCTTTTGCTGTAACTTGCATGTTGTAGCTTGGATGCTTTTGATGTTTTCCAATGGATTCATGAAATCCTATTAGACACGATGGCCGTGCTTCTTAAGGAGCTATTTTGAGATTACCTGATTCATGAAATCTATTAATCTTGCTTGTTGGAGTTTGTTAGAGTCTGTAACTCTTAGATGACGACTTATAGTCAATTTGTTTGGTTTGAATCGGATTAGCATGTCGTCGGACGAGTCTAATAAAGGGGAGGTTGGTATGACGACGACGCACCATAGGCGAGTTTGGAAAGCCCCTGGTTGGACTCCTGATCAGTTGCACTGCTACGAGGAGAACCATATCTCCCATCGACCGCTCACAGATCGTGTGAGTATCCGCAATGCAATAGTTTATTTTTTCCCTAGATTAATACCTAGACACCTTTGTTAAACGTAATTGTTTTTACGAGATGATGGTGGATGCCGTCATTTTGGTACTTTTGTCTTCACACTTTTCGAGAGGGTTCGCAAGAACCGCGATCAGTCTGCTTTGCTTGACTGGAGTGGGTTGTCCCGCTTTATCGATGTTTATAGGACCATGGGAGATGTTCATTCCTCCCAGATTTTGTGTCCTAGCCTGTTGGAGTGGTGGTGGGATACCACCAACTCTTTTCATATGCCTTGGGGGGAGATGACCATTACCCTTTAGACTTTTCATTGATATATGGTTTGTCTTTTACTGGCACCCGAGTGCCATTAGGCGATAACCTGGCGTTCAACAGCCAGGAGGTTAGGGGATTGATTGGTCATGTTGTTGATACCCTCCCCCCAGCATTGTCATATGCCGCCCGTAGTGATGTGGCTGGGGATATCACCATGTCCGGGACGACCGAGGAGCAAAAGGTGCGCATCCTGCTGTGGCTGGTCATTTGCGGTATACTACACACTGACAAGGGATCGCAGGTTTCGACACGATACTTGAGAGCCTTAGTTGATTTGTCCCTAGTGCACACCTATGACTGTGTCGAGTTTGGCTACTCCAGTCTCCTTTCCTGTCTGCGTGCTACCTGCAGGCAAGTGGATGATGACGCGCATGTCTCCCTTTTTGGTCCTTGGCGACTTCTCGAGGTACGGGCATGTCTATCCCTGTGTTTCATGTTGTTATCATGATTTAGGCTGATGTTATACTGCCGTTGCAGTTCTGGTTTTATGAGTACTTTCCGGCCATGTCTCCGAAAAGGATTTTGGATCGCTCCTTCCCTGCTGCCATCTGTTGGGACCAGCACAGGGGTGGCAGATTCAACTTGGTGAAGAACGCTCGGAAAGCTATCGGGCAAGCCAAGGTTGACCAGGTAATTAAAAGTCAGGAACTTTCCTACACTTGTTTTTGATTGCTTTGACTTATGCATTGTGTTTGTTTTCAGGTTCCTCGGGAGACTGTTGTTCAGATTCTCCGAGTGGTCGATTCCCTCAAGCATGGGATGGCAAAGACGAAGAGGAGCATGTCTTGTCGATGATCTGATGCGCGTAGCCAGGTAGCTTATCATATTGCATTTCAATTGTGCTTGAGTTGTTGATTCTAAAGCTTGATGACAATTTATGCAGCCTCGTCCCCAGGAGGGTGAACTTCGTCACGAGCCTAGAGTGTCGACCCAGTCTAGGCTCTCGACCTAGACTCCACGGGATTCGACTTTCGAGAGGCCCGAATGGATCCTTTTGCTCGACGGTTTGACATGGGAGGCATGGGCTTCATGGGGGATGCTAGGTCCAACCCTTACTCTTGGACTAGCCCGATGTGGATGCAGTAGATGCCGCCTATCTGGCCGATGCAGCCGATGTATCCTCCTCAGTAGCTAGGGATAGGTTACGACTAGCGAGGATCTCATAGGGGCGAGTCGAGCGGCGTACGGATTGAGGAGCCAGAGGACTCCTCCTCGAGGGAGCAGGATCCTCCTTCTTCTTAGATTTCTGCTTTCTTTTGATCTTGTATACATGTGACCTGCATTTCAGTACACTTTGTATATTGATATGTATTGCGCTTTTGTTTTGACTATTGTTTTATTAGCGCTATTTATTATGCTATTGATTGACTCTCGCTAGCAATGCAATTTCTACGCGACCTAATTCCTAAAATGCAATGTATGGATGCAAAACAAAATATATGATGCAATGCCACTTACTCAAAATAAATATGCCTTCTTTTTTTTTTTAAGTTTGAATGGAGCGTAGTCGACCTTCTCCAAACAAAAAAAAAGAAAATAAGGAAAAGCAGAAAGGGGAATGGGAGGGTGGGGTTTGAATAAATAACATAAAAAGTGTGTATATGAGTGAATCAAAATAGGTGAGTCCGCAATGGCATGTCATGTCAAGTACACAAGATTCTGGAACAACATGTGCACAAGAGATGAGGTGCGTCTGGCGCGTGTGGGCTGCGTGCTGCACAAGGAACTGCGCTTGGCGTAGTAAGGTGCGTCGGTCGGTT
Source organism: Beta corolliflora (assembly GCA_947648045.1). Classification (NCBI taxonomy): domain Eukaryota; kingdom Viridiplantae; phylum Streptophyta; class Magnoliopsida; order Caryophyllales; family Amaranthaceae; genus Beta; species Beta corolliflora. The sequence continues at coordinate 344,590 of CANSZD010003018.1, forward strand.
AAATCCGCGCGTGGGGTAGTTTATGCGCGTGACGCCTTTTTTGTCTAGAGCGTCAAATCCGAAACCGTACAGGATTGGGACGCGGATGTATTATAAATATGAGGGGACGCGCACAATGTCAGTATTACAAGTTCAGCAAATTCTCTCTGCAACTTTTCTCGCTATATAATACTTCCCTGCAATTGTTTTGACTGTTCCCTATGGCGTTTGAACCGATGTTGAGCGGGTGGCTGTCTGCGCTGACCAATGCTGAGAAACAAGAACTAGAAAGGCGACACTTGCATGTGCTGACATCCCTAAGGTTTGTGCAACTGGACTATAATTTCCTTTATGCAGCTGTTAATTTTGGGATGTTACCAATCATTGTTTCTGCTTTGGGAATCATGAGTTAACTATTTTGCCTGAGGAATTTGGTGCTATTGTTGACTGGCCTCGTAGTCAATTACCTTGTGTCCCTAGTTTGGAGGATTTTTTTTTAAGGACTTTGAAAGGTTAATGGATTTGAAGGAAGAAAATATATCTGAAATTGTTTATGGGAGGAGGGTGAATTTTACTAGATTAGCTGCAATGTATAGTCCTCCTACTGAAAGGGCTAGGCAGACATATCGTATGCGGGCGTTGGTATTTTGTCTGCTTAGTCGATTTTTATTTGTGAACAGGGACAACAGTGCTGGATTTTCGTCCCTGATTACTGTGGCAGAGCAACTGGAGGTAGGACGAACTCCGATGCCGCTGTGTGTAGGGGAGATGATCACCAATTTAGATGCTGTGAAGAAGGACCCGAATGGGCATTTTTCAGGAAGCCCCCTACTATTGCAGGTAATAATATTTTTTTAGTCATGAACCAAAAAAATGTTATTTTGCCCTGTTAATTTTGTCATATTATTACTTGATGCGAAGCAATAATATCGAACCAGCTGCACAGCAGAATAGCGCGTTAGACGCAGAGAGGTGCGTCAGGCGTACTGTCCTGCGCGTGGCGCAGCTGTGAGCCGTCGGACGCATTCAATATATTGTTATTTGTTTATTATTACTACTCTATGCGAAGCAATAATATTTTTACTAATCTGTTGATGCAGATCTGGCTGATGGAGCACTTGAGGTTGATTGATCCTCCAGAAAATATGGAGAAGTACAACAAAAAAGGCTTCATCGGCAGGAAGATGATTTTTACGAAAAAATCTTTTGAAGACTGGACCCTATTCTTCGAGGATGATGATCTGAGTGTGAGGTGGGTAGTACCATGGTGGAAAATTGGGTTGATGGTAGGGATGCGTGATGACTCTCTGTACGTGAGGTTGTGTAGCCTTTATACCATGACCTATTATTTTCCGTCGAGGGTGATGAGAAAGTATGGATATTGGAAACTAATCCCTACAGATGACATTATTGCTCCTAAACTATATGTCCTAACCTGGAGTGGAATTAGGAAGTGGGAGAGGTATTGGGGAGAGCGCCCGATTTGGTATACCCAGGAAAGGTTGGAATCTAAGAAGATATCCAAACGCTGTATATTATGAATGTTGACTAAGGATGCTGCTATGAGGAAGGAGATGAGAGAAAAGGAATCCTCTGAAATATCTAAGAAGTGGAAATTTAATCCACGCACTCTGGCGAATGTTTTAGAGACTTCCATCAACAAGGGTAGGAAACCAGCTGTAACCCCATCTATAGGGAAGAGTGGACAGAGACCTATTAGTAAGACTTCCTTTGTGAAGGATTGCTTAGGGCCAAAGGTAGCACCAGCGTGGGAAAGACTTGGACCACGGGTGGCACAAACAAAAAGAAGACTACGCTTAGGGGGGTGCAGTTATCAGGGAACGGACTGACGCAGGAAGGACAACTCAACAGACAGACGCTCCTACAGGCAAAGGGAAGGAAAAGATGGTGTATTGGGAAAAGAGAAAGACTCCTAGACCAAAGCTACAAATGGAAAAGGGATAAACTTCTACCAAGGACAAGGAGGCAGAAGGCTGAGAAGGGGAAGGAAAAGAAGGACTGATTGTGACAATGCCGCTTATTATTTTTGCTTTTGACTTATCGTTTTTATGTTGATTTATTGCTTTCAATAAGGCTTGTATGCCACATAGTTATTTTATAGAATAATTATTATATAACTTTTGTTTTATGTTTTATTTTTCATTTACCAACATTAATAAAAACAAAGTTTATTTTTATTTAGACCGATGTGAGCCTAAATATGTCGCAAAAATATGTTGTCGTATTAATTTTTAGCATCGTAACGAATGCCGTAAGAACGATCGAACCAGCAGCACTGCAGAGTAATGCGCTAGACGCCAACAGATGCGTTTGGCGCACTGCACTGTGCTAGGCACAGTCGACGTGCGTCTGGCACGAATGACGATTTTAGCATTTTTTTATTATTATATACTTTTTTTAGACTCGGATGGACCGAAGGAGGTTTTGATTATTGAAGGGGCCGAACCTTGTACAAGGTTGCCTACGTATCCAAATAGGAATCAGGTCGCCTGTAGTTCATGCTAACGAATTGGATTACTTTTGCCAATCAAAGAATTGGTTGTGTTTTACACATAAAATTTCTTGAGTTGATCAAGATTGGTTAGATTATGAAATTCAGTGTCTTCCATGTCAATAAGTTGAGCTGCTCCTCCAGATAGGATCGTCTTGACAATATATGGATCGGCCAAAGTAGGTCAGAATTTACCTCGGGGATTCTAACACATTTTTCCTTAATGCCTTGAGCAATAAGTCACCCTCTTAAATATTTTGGGGTTTGACCTTCTTATTGAAACATCGTGCGATACGATTTTGATAAACTTGCACATGATGCAAGGCAGCTAACCTTCGTTCATCGAGCAATATGAGCTCTTCGAATCTAGCTTTGACCCAGTCAGCTTCGGGGATTTGACTTTCCAAGACAGTGCGTAAGGATGGTATTTCTAGTTTAATAGGTTGGACAACCTCTACTCCATAGACAACAGAAAAAGGTGTAGCTCCAGTAGATCTTCGACTAGAAGTACGGTATCCCCATAAGGTAAAGTGTAGTTTATGTGGCCAATCCTTATAATGGCTTTGATATTTTTATTAGTGGCCTCCACAGCATCATTAGCTTGGGGTCTATATGGGGAGGTGCGATGGTGCTTGATACTATATTTTTCAAGGACTTGTTCACATTCGGCTTAGAAATGGTTTCCTTGATCACTTATTGTAGGCGTGTTTTTATTTCGCCTACGCGGTGTGAGCGCGTATTTAATTTGACTACCCCACTGTAAAGGTTTTATTAAAAATTGTTTTGTATTGAAAGATGTCGCCAACAATTCTTTTTAGGAAGAATCATAAACCTAATTGGATATGGGAAAAACATAGGGACAAATTATCCAATGTAGATTTCCCCGTCTTGACTCCATAGATGGTCAAAATGAACCAGAGATTGAGTTCGGGGGTGAGGGTACGAATATAGTCATAATGAACCACATCCGCCCAAAGTTGGCCTCTACTAAATATCGATTCATTGCAGAATTTATGCCAAAGAATAATCATATAATGTTTTAAACACCCTAAAAATATTTAGTTTATGTTGGTTTAGGAAACACATAAAAAGACAAACTTTTAGTAACAAGTTATTATGCAATCAATATTACAGGGAACCTTGCGGGTTGTCCAAATTAATCTGATTAATGTTAGAACAGTTCTTTAGGTCTTTGATTAGCAAAAATAACAAGTGGGTGATAAAAGCATTGAAACATGACAATCATATAATAGGCATAGAATGATCAGGCATGTATAAAAATAAATAAGAAGAAAGAAGGAGATTTAGAATTTACAGTAGAGTGATTTTATATTAAAGATCTACATCATGAAATAAATGGTTAGTAACTTCAATAAAAATATAGAATTTATTCAAGGATCCACAGGATTATACATGTGCGTCTTAGATTGAGGAGCGCAACGATCTTTAGGCGGAGCAATCGTGGAACCAAGAACACAGTGTGAAAGTATTGATTGATTGAAAGTATTTGAATGTATTTGAGAATTCGAAGTGTATTGTCGAGGTATTCGTAAGTTTTTGTATTCATGAAATGATAAAATGAAAAGCCGCCCGTAATTCGGGAAATTACGAGATATTTATAGGGAAAAGGAAACGTGCGCTCCACACAAGACCTACGCCTGGCGCAGTCCTACGTGGCAGGCGCAGTGCCACGCGTCAGGCGCACATTGGTGTGCCTGACGCAGCCAGCCCAATCAGAGATGCACATGTGTAAACGCGTTTTGAAAAGATAGAAAAGTATGTTGCGTCTCACATAAGACTTGCGTCTGACGCAGGACTCTGCGTGAGTCACAAAATCTACGTGTCAGGCGCTCATTGGCTCGCCTGACGCGATATGGCCAATGTACTGGACGCACGTAGCGCGCTTAGCACAGCCCCCGCGTCCGGCGCATATTCTGGAATATTCGAGCATATTCCATTGCACGTCTTTCAAAGATACTTTTTTATCCCTAAAATTCCGGAGATGGAATTTTACGGATTAAAAATCTGATTTATTTATCAAAGATAGTAAAATATTTATGAAAAATATCTATTAAAATAATAAATATTTTTTTGGGCTTTTAAAATGGATTTAAAACATTTTATGGGCTTGAAATACAATTAATCATCATGAACAATTAATTGGGGTTTAGAATATCATTTCGAAACACATTTTAGAATGGTTCTTTAGATTGCTCTTCTGTTGGGTCGCGCCATCTAATGCCGCGGTATATTTCATCATTGTATCCTTAAATGGGGAGACACGATTATGTGTCTACAGAAGTCCCCACTTTGACTGAGGTTCAGGAAATCGATAGTCAAAGTATACGGTGTCGGGACGGATAACGGTTCAAAACGCTCTGCAGTTTAGAACTGATCTATAACCGCCGGTCTCTGCAAAACAAAGTTAGTATGCAGGAGGATAGCTACAAGCAATCTGATTACCTGCGGAAGAAGATGTTAGCCGATAGGTGCAAACAACTCAGATAAGCACATAATGATGCAAAAAATGCAAACTTAGACTCTCTAAGGATGCATGAGACGCTATGCAAGGATTAAGGTTATGCAAAGCTAAGGGATGACACGTCATGCAAGGTCATGGTTATGCAAGACTAGAATGTATGAAATGCAATGCAAGGTCAGGGTTTTGCAAGGCTAGAATGTATGAAATGCAATGCAAGATCAGGAATTTGCAAGGCTAGAAGATGTGTAGAATGATAGAATGAGCAGGATTGAATAGAAATGCATAGAATGATTTTCGAAAATCATTTTTAGTAAATGATTGGGGTCCGAAACGAGGCCCGCGGATTACAACTCTTCGGGAGTTTTATTTGAATTGGAGGAACCACCACACGTAGGAAGCCTCCACTTTGGATGAGCTTGCCTTGAATTAGGCATTATGAGCCTTGACTGAAATATACTTGATCTGATATTGCAATGTAGTTGATCTGATATTGGAATGTAGTTGCTATGTCTTGAACATTAAAAGTTTTCACTGGGGATTGCACTGGGGATTCTTCTGTCGGAAGTCAAGTATCGCCAGAGACCATGGAATTGTCGGAGAGTCCTTCAGGAACAAGGAGAGCTTGGATTGAAAAATAAAATGTTTGAATTTATGACTCAAATAAATGTAGGTGGGAAAAGGTTTTAACGAGGCTAGGTTCACACTCGAGTCTATGTCGGGATCTAGAAAAAGTATGCTCCTAAATTCTAGAAAGTCAAATCATTAGACCATGACTATTTTTTTTATTGAAGCGGTCGGACCTCGAGATGAGGATTCCTACGTATCCTTGCAGAATCAGACCATTCGTAGTTCCAGATCTGATTTTTTTTTTTTGTGCCCTAACTTTTGCCTAGGCCGCCCTTTCGGGTTTTCAACCTAGCGGGCTTGGACATACCTTGAAAAAGGAGTTATGGTTGATGAAAGGTTGAAAGGTTTAAGACTTGAAGGTTTAATTGGTTGGGCTAAGGTAAAGATCATGGATTTGGGTTTTAAAGGTTTGATGGATTGAAGGATTTGAATGAGGGGTAGAACTTGTGTGCAAGCCCCCTAGCTTGACTTTTTATTTCTTTGCCTTTGGCTCTTTCTTTCTACATTTTTTTTTCTTTTTCTTCATGTACGTTTTCTTTTGCTTTTACTTTTTTTCGCACTTTGAATTTTTTTCACCCTTTCATTTTTGCCTGGCATTGATCTTTTGTGTAGTAGGGCTTGCACACAAGTTTGGTTGAGAGTATTGGAAGGATTGAAGGATATTTGTGGAGCTTTGGTTAATGGAGGGATTGTTTGGTTTATGAAAGGTAATGGAGGGGAGAAGGAAATAACTCCTGATCCAAAGTATGTCCTCTTTTTTTATTTTTCTCTTTGTTTTTTATTTCATACCTCTTTTATTATTAGTCAAGTTCATTAGGTGATTCGAGTTTCATCATTGAATTAGAAGCATAAATAAAATAATGGAAGGCCAATGAAAATGAAAATGAAAATGAAATTCTTTTATTAATCAGAAATAAATAGAACAAGGCTTATTAGAAATAAAAACCTAAATGCCATAGACTCGACAAGAAAGGAAATGAAGGAGATAGGGGAGGGACACTCCGACTCAACCTATAAAACTAGCGTTAAATGACCAAGCCCCGGCGTTATTTAGGTACTGCCCATGGGGTTGCTGCTAATACTGACTTTTGCTACAGGCGGAATTGGCAATCTACCGTCTTCAACCATATCCTGCAGGTGATTCTTTAAAGTCCAACACGCAGATGTTGGGTGTCCATTCCCTTGGTGGTACTTGCAGTAGGCATTTGGATCTCACCTCTTGGATCAATTTTCGGGTGCAGGATCTGGAGTAGGGCCAATAGGCTGAATTGCTCCCTTTGCATGAAGTATAGTGAAGGCTTCTTCTAAGGACATACCTAATGGTGTGAATATTCTTTGAGGCTTTTGATAAGCTCTCTATCAGTAGTTATGGCATTGACCTCATTGCTTTTGGAACTAGAAGGGTTATTGTTACTCTTCTTGAAAGAGTTGTTGTTGTTGTTGGAAGCCTTATTCTTGTTGGCTTGTATCTCCTCCTCAATCAGCAGGCCTACCTTATAGAGCTTCGTGAAAGACTATATGGGTTGGAACTTGATATGATCCCCATACTTCGGCTGCAGGTTACAGACCACCAGTCGGACTTGATCCTCCTGAGATGGCCAGTTAAGGAAGGTGACGAAGTCTTCGTTGAAGTTTTGTTTGGTTAACTCCAACTCACGAAGGCCAACGGGAAGCTGAGTATTGTATACATATTGTTTGTGGAACTCTTCTCTGATGTAGTCCCAGTCATTCAGCTTGGCCTTATTCAGTGATTTGAACCACTTGGATGGATGTGCATCCAAGGTCAAAGGAAAGACATAAGCAAACAGGTCCTTGCTCATGCCTTTGAGAGTCATAGAGATGGAAAATGCTCATAAGTGATCATCTGGGTCTTCGACCCCCTTGAATTTTGGGAGGTCACCCAAGGTTACCTTTTTAGGGAGTTTTTCCCTTAGTTCAGGATCAATGATGTCATGGCCATGAGCCTGACTCTCGAGTGCAGGAATTAACTGGATCAATTGCTCGAGTTTTTCGAATCTCAATTCTGTGTTGGTTTTGAATGGTGGTGGAGTATCGCCTTGCTCGTCTTCTTCAGTTAGCTTCTCCCTCAGTGCCTTAATTTCTTTGTCTTGTTCCTCAAGACGAGAGTTCATCAGTGTGAGTTGAGCCATAATGGCACTAAGCTGTTCATTAGTGTCTCCCATTTCAGATGATGATTCAGAAAAGTCGGAGGATTCGTCTAAAAAGGTGAGGATGCGCTTGACGAGTCTGGGAGTAGGTTGACCTTGTTGCCTCTCTGTCGGACGTTCCCAAGTTATAATCTCACGACCTGTCCTGAACATAAATAGAATGGACCTCGTAAATTTTAAGAAATAATGTTTTCGAAATGAGAAATGGAGAGAAGAAATGGGAAGTTGGAAATGAGAACTGAAAATGGAAAATAATTTTGAAATGAAAATGGAAATGGGAAAGAGAAATGATTAGGAATGGTTATGGTTATGGACTTAGTATGGGCTTGACCATGATGGAGACATAGGCCTAACTATATGCAAATGCAGACATGAACTGGACTGGACTATGCAAGCAGACTGGATGATAGGAGAGACTAGACTTTGAACTTACAGGTGAGCAAGCAAGCTAGACTTTAAGGAAGACTGGACAATAAAGGAGACTAGACTCTTAACTTAAGGCAAGCAGGCTAGGCACCTAGCCTTTGAACTTACGGGTGAGCAAGCAAGCTAGACAACTAGACTTCGGAACTTACATTAGACTAAGCGAGCTAGACTCGAAAATTGCCTATGGACTTATGAAATGCTAGACTTTGAACTTACGGGTGAGCAAGCAGGCTAGACACAAAGGAAGGCTGGACTAAAACAGAGACCAAACTCTTAACTTAAGGCAAGCAGGCTAGGCAACTAGACTTTGAACTTACGGGTGAGCAAGCAGGCTAGACAACTAGACTTCGAAACTTACATTAAACTAAGCAGGTTAGACTCAAACATTGCGTATGGACTTAAGGAATGCTAGACCTTGAACTTACGGGTGAGCAAGCAGGCTAGACACAAAAAATTGCTTATGGACTTAAGGAATGCTAGACCTTGAACTTACGGGTAAGCAGGCAGGCTAGACACAACAACGCCTATAGACTTAAGGAATGCTTACACCTTGAACTTACGGGGGAGCAAGTAGGCTGGACTTTAGAGGAATTTGGGCTATTATGAACTTCTAAAGGAATTGGATTTGACTAGGGCCTACATGGAGATGGAAACTAGACCTAGGATATGAATTGGGCCTAAATGGACCTAAGTTTGGATTAGATTAACATATAGGTTTAACTTAGACTGGGAGATGCACACGGGCTTGACATTGGAGATGGACTAGGATTGGACTTAGAATGGAATAGACTGAGATTAGACTTAGACTGGGCTTAACATAGACTAGGGTTCACTTAGAGATGCAAATGGGCCTAGCTTTGACTTGAACTAGACATATATGGGCCTAAGATGGATTCTAATGCTAGCGAGCCTAATCTGAATGCATGGACTCAAATTTTGATGGGCCTAATATGAATGCAAAATGGACTCTAATGCATATGGGCCTAGAATGAATGCAAGTAAATTGGGTTTGGTTGATTGGATTGAATTGAAGGTGTTTAGAATGGGCTTAGAATTTTCGAAATTCATTTTTGAAAGGAACCCCATGTTTTTATCTTTTATTGAGGAAAAGATGATGGATTAATTTTGAAAAATATTTATTTATTGAAATGTCGTGGTATGATGATGATTAGTAAATGTTTTCGAAAAAGGTAGAATAGAAGGTGTAGGATTGATTTTGGAAAATGTAATTTTGAAATTGTTGAATATGGTAAGGTAAGATTAATAGGAAAGATTAGTTGAACAGCAGGGAGAAAATGCGAAGAGGTAGATATGCATGACAACTCTAGCTCTACAATGACCCTTTAGATGCATTTTTTTAGGACAGACTAGACCCTGCATGAAAAGACTGATTTTTTTTTTGAATGTTTGATAAGGTGAGACCTCTAATTAGACCAAACTATGCGAATGCAGACAGACAGACGCACATAGGACTGAACGTAGGATCGGCAATTACGACGGCTAAATTGACGAAAAGCGTGCGATGCACAGACTACGTGCCGCGCAGCATTGCTGCGCGCGGCGCATAGCCGTGCGACTAGCGCGGAAATGGTGCGCCAGGCACAACTTAATGCGCCTGGCACACTACTCCCCGGCATGTTTTTCGGGGATTTAGGCGACGAATTGGCCGTTTGATGAATTTTTCTTGTTTTTAGACGCGGTTTTAGGAACGACGCATAATAATGACAATTTGACAGAATAATAGCAGGTAAGAATTGCAATCATAGGCAAATGTCATATAACATGGATGCAAAAGTTCCAACCTGAAGTCCAGTTCTACATTCAACTATTGGTCAGGTTTAGGTTCAGGCTGAAAGGGTCCATGACTAAGAGATTGATCCCACGCTTCGTACCCCTGCTTAAAGAGGTGGCCACGTGTAAGACACAGTCCAGTCTCAAGTCAGGAACAAGAGAACAATGCCATGGTTGGGTAGGTTTGCTTATGACTAAGATCCAACACTATCGCTCAGGAAGCTTTTTGGAAGGACAAAGCGCAAACCCCCCGGGGGTGACCTCACACATAGAACATGTGCTAATGAGGCAAGGTAGATTGTCCTTATGGTGGCTGAACAATAGCCATGCATATGCAAAACTGTATATTATTCTAAGGCATAAAAATAAGAATGAATCGTATTTTTCGAGTTTCACCCACTCATTTAAAAAAAATTAATTTTTTAAAATTCTCCCCAGTGAAGTCGCCAAATTGTAGGCGTGTTTTTATTTCGCCTACGCGGTGTGAGAGCGTATTTAATTTGACTACCCCACTGTAAAGGTTTTATTGAAAATTGTTTTGTATTGAAAGAAGTCGCCAACAATTCTTTTTAGGAAGAATCATAAACCTAATTGGATATGGGAAAAACATAGGGACAAATTATCCAATTTAGATTTCCCCGTCTTGACTCCATAGATGGTCAAAATGAACCAGAGATTGAGTTCGGGGGTGAGGGTACGAATATAGTCATAATGAACCACATCCGCCCAAAGTTGGCCTCTACTAAATATCGATTCATTCCAGAATTTAGGGCTTCAGGAAACACATAAAAAGACTAACTTTTAGTGAGAAGTTATTATGCAATCAATATTACAGGGAACCTAGCGGGTTGTCCAAATTAATCTGATTAATGTTAGAACAGTTCTTTAGGTCTTTGATTAGCAAAAATAACAAGTGGGTGATAAAAGCATTGAAACATGACAATCATATAATAGGCATAGAATGATCAGGCATGTATAAAAATAAATAAGAAGAAAGTAGGAGATTTAGAATTTACAGTAGAGCGGTTTTATATTAAAGATCTACATCATGAAATAAATGGTTAGTAACTTCAATAAAAATATAGAATTTATTCAAGGATCCTCAGGATTATACCTGTGCGGCTTAGATTGAGGAGCGCAACGATCTTTAGGCGGAGCAATCGTGGAACCAAGAACGCAGTGTGAAAGTATTGATTGATTGAAAGTATTTGAATGTATTTGAGAATTTGAAGTGTATTGTCGAGGTATTCGTAAGTTTTTGTATTCGTGAAATAATAATATGAAAAGTCGTCCGTAATTCGGGAAATTACGAGATATTTATAGGGAAAAGGAATCGTGCGCTCCACACAAGACCTGCGCCTGGCGCAGTCCTACGTGGCAGGCGCAGTGCCACGCATCAGGCGCACATTGGTGTGCCTGACGCAGCCAGCCCAATCAAAGATGCACATGTGTAAACGCGTTTTGAGAAGATAGAAAAGTATGTTGCGTCTCACACAAGACTTGCGTCTGACGCAGAACTCTGTGTGAGTCACAAAATCTACGTGTCAGGCGCTCATTGGCTCGCCAGACGCGATATGGCCAATGTGGTGGACGCACGTGGCGCGCTGAGCGCAGCCCCCGTGTCCTTCGCATATTCTGGAATATTCGAGCATATTCCATTGCACGTCTTTCAAAGATACTTTTTTATCCCTAAAATTCCGGAGACGGAATTTTACAGATTAAAAATCTGATTTATTTACCAAAGATAATAAAATATTTATGAAAAATATCTATTAAAATAATAAATATTTGATTGGGCTTTTAAAATGGATTTAAAACATTTTATGGGCTTGAAATACAATTAATCATCATGAACAATTAATTGGGGTTTAGAATATCATTTCGAAACACATTTTAGAATGGTTCTTTAGATTGCTCTTCCGTTGGGTGGCGTCAACTAATGTCGCGGTATGTTTCATCATTGGATCCTTAAATGGGGAGACACGATTATGTGTCTACACTTATGATTTCATGGGGTACTCCATAGCGACAAATGATGGTCTTTTCTAGGAAGGCAGCTACATGTTTGGCTGTCAATTTGGCATAGGATGCAGCTTCTACCCACTTGGTGAAATAGTCTATGGCTACAAGAATGAATTCATGTCCCCCAGTACCAGGTGCGAGGTGCGAGGAATCCTAATCATAGTCAATTTGGCATGTCTGGCATGGTGCGAGGAATCCTAATCATAGAGGCTAAACAAGCCAAAGCATCTGTAAATTGGTTTTCTTCTCGAGGAAGGTATGTGTATTGTATTTCAGGTATTTGCTCAGCAATGGCTTCTAGATAGGTTTGGTATGGCAAGAGGCTTTCATTTCTGACTTTCCATCTTTTAGAGATCTGGTTGATGATCAAAGATGAATCACCATATACTCTTAGTTTCTTAATGTCGAGGGATACTGCGGCCTGGAGCCCTATGATGCATGCTTCGTACTCGGCTGCTTTGTTAGTAATGTCGAAGTCGAGTTTAACAGAGAGAGGAGTGTGTTCGCCTTCAGGTGATACCAGGAGTACCCCAACGCCACATCCCTTTTGGTTGGAAGCACCATCGAAGTATAGTGCCCAACGTTCGTCTTCCGTCATGAGAAGGTCTTAATCAGGAAATTCATACTCCTCGCGAGATTCATCTACAGGGAAATCTGCTAGGAAGCCTGAAACGGCGTTGCCTTTGATGGATTTATGAGGGATAAATTTTAAGTCAAATTCGGCCAACATTACTACCCAGCGGGAGAGTCTGCCATTAAGGGCTAGCTTTTCGAATAAGAACTTGAAAGGGTCTAGTCGTGACACTATGTAGATTGTGTGAGTAAGCATATAATGCCTAAGCTTCTTAGTAGTCCAGACTAGTGCAAGATAAAACTTTTTTAAGGGAGTGTAACGGGATTCATAATCTAAGAGCTTTTTACTAAGGTAGTAAATGGCACACTCTTTCCCGTCAACCTCTTGTGCCAACATGGCCCCAGCTGTGGTCTTAGTCACAGTCAAATAGAGTCTTAAAGGTATGTCAGGCAAGGCAGGTGCTAAGACAGGTGGATTGGATATGTATTCTTTGATTTTGTCAGAGGCTTTTTCGCAATCCTCATCCCATTTGGCAGCGACACTCTTTTTAAGCTTTTTAAGATGGGCTCACACACCATTGTCAGTTTAGAGATAAACCTACTGATTTATTGAATTTTACCTAAGAACCCCTTTATCTGCTTTTCATTTTTAAGTGGAGGCATGGTCATGATAGCTGTTATTTTAGTAGGGTCGATTTCAATCCCTCTAGAACTGATGACATAATCTAGGAGTTTCCCATAAGTGTCCCCAAAGGCACATTTTTGTGGATTAAGTCTCATGTTATATTTTTGAAGTCTCATGAAGAACTTCTCAAAGGCGGTATGGTGTCCCTCTCTATCTTTGGACTTAACTATCATATCATCTACATAGACTTCTACCTCTTTAGGCATCATGTCATGGAGAAGGGTAGTCGCAGTTCTTTGGTAGGTGGCCCCAGTGTTTTTTAACCCAAAGGCATAATAGTATAGCAAAAGGTTCCCCACGGTGTGATGAAGGTGATCTTTTCCATATCTTCCTTGGCCATTTTTACCTGATTATATCCTGCGTACCCATCCATGAAGTAGAGAAGGGCATGATTGGCAGTATTGTCTACTAGAACGTCTATGTGAGGTAAGGGGAAGCCGTCTTCGGGACTTGCTTTGTTGAGGTCTCTATAGTCGACGCACATTCTAACCCTCACATCCTTTTTGGGTACAGGCACAACGTTGGCTATCCAGTCAAGATAGTTAGCTACTTTAATAAAACCTGCATTAAGTTGTCTAATAACTTCTTCCTTGATTTTTAGGGCTACGTCAAGTTTCAATCTGCGCAACTTTTGTTTGACAGGTTTCATCCCTTTGATTTGGGGAATCGTATGCTGAGCGATTCCACGATCAATGTCTGGCATAACCTGGTAGGCCCATGCGAATACATCGATGTATTCAATTAACGTTTTGATTAATTCAGCGCATTCGCATTCGTTTAAAGTTAATCCAATTCTTACCTTCTTTGGTTCATTATCATCTGAAAGATTAATTTTTTCTGTTTCTTCGATGATTGTAGTCTTATTTTCATGTTCTTCCACTGATTTAATTATTTCTTTTTCAGATTTATTGTTGCAATCGGATGGAGAAGGAGAAGAAGAAGTAGAGATATTGCACAAGTCATAAGCAAATGAGTTCATATTATTAAAATCATAAATCATATAGTTGAACAATGACTCGGCAGAAAGTAAAGACTCTACTTGGACACTAGGATTAATAAACATAGACATAGTCTCATCCGGGACACTAGACTCGACAGACTCAGACTCAGACTCAGACTCTGACTCTGACTCGGATGACTCGGACTCTTCAAACATCGACCCTTCCTCGGTGGTGAAGATCATCTTCTTTCCATCTGGCTTAGTCAGTTTGATAGTCTTCCTCCAACCTTGCATGGTGCCACTTGCAGGAGTGATTAGCATAGCAGGGTCGAAGGCCTCGTGTTGTAGTATGTGAGCAGTATTGTTTGGGCATTCGACTCGTTCTTGACCGAACGGAAGTCCCAATGCCTTGTAGTCTAAACAGTCTTCAGTGAACTGTTTAATTTTGGGATCAGGAATCCCTTCTTCCAGAAAGTGACTGTCCAGGAATATCTCAAATACAGGATTGATCACTCCGTCCTGAGCACTGTAAAAAGGTTCAGGGAATTCGTAGCAAGGATAATATTCTCCTTCCCTTATGAATTGCCCATTTAGAGTGGGTTGATAGGGAGGAAAAGGGATACTGTCCTTGTCCTTAGTGTTGCGGTACGCCATGCGTTGTGCAATACACTCTCTTAGTTCTTCCCTAGTAGGCTTGTATCCTAAGTCAAGTAGATTTTCCACTGCTTTGGAATTAGTGACAGGAGGTGCTCTTGATTTTTTTCGACTTAAGGACATGCATGGGAAGTGTCCTTTCTTGCGCATGATGTAGTTGATTGCTAAGTTGGAGAAGCAATCGAATGGCGCTAAGTCCTCCTCTATGAGAGCTACTTCTCCGGGAACGAATCCTCGAAGATCTTCATACTCTTCATCGTGATCTATGTGAATGAGAGGTTTGTCTACTACTTGTACTTTCATTGTAGAGGCATCAAGTGTTATGGGAATGCCATCTACAATCATCTTTACCTTTTGATGCAAGGATGATGGGACTGCACCAAGCTCATGAAGCCATGGTCGTCCTAGTATTAGGTTGAATGAGGCCTTGACATCAATGACCTGAAAAATTGTGCTCTTTTCTATAACCCCTGTAGAGATATTTAGGGCTATAGTACCCAAGGATTGGCGGCGAGAATTGTCATATGCTCGGATGCCTTGATGGGAAGGACTGACATCCGCATCCTTGAAACCTAGACGGCGCGCAGTTCTTAATGGACACACATTGATCGCGGATCCATTGTCTACTAATGTCATTAGGATATTGATGCTCGTGCATGCTACAGTAAGATGCAGAGCCTTGTTATGTTTGTTGCCTTCGAGAGGAAGGTCATTGTCAGTAAAGGAAATTATGTTTCCTTGGATTGGATTATCAGCAGTTAGGAAGTTGACCAATCCTTCAGAGGATGTGTCAGATGACACATTCATCTTCGTAAGGGCGTTTAGTAATGCCATATGATGCTCATGAGAAGAAGCTATTAATTGCCAAATGTTGATTTCGGCTTTTGTTTTCATGAGCTGCTGAATGATTGTGTTCTCTTTGCGAAGAAGCTCTTCAGGAGGTGCAGGTACTTGTGAAGCATTGTTCTGAACCGGTTGATTTAGTCTTCCAGTTCGGGTGAGTACATGTACTGCTTCTTCTTTGGTATTTTGATACCAGTCCATTCCTAGAGTGATAAGATCATCATAAATATCGATGATCTCATTGTCATCGTATAATCCCGGGGGTGGAGGGATACATGTTCCCCGAATATAGTCACTTTCTTCAGTGACATAATCGTCTTCCTCATCACTGTCCCATATACCATTGATATCGGGTGATGTTTCAACAATAATGATAGTGGGTACAGGATCCCCTATCGGTGCAATCTAGAGGGGGGATCATAACATTATTGATCCTCAGAGATAGCCAAGACTTTGTTTAATGGCCTATCTTGGTTGTTAGGTTTCTTCCCTGCAGGAGGAATGGGGATCCTACCTTCATCAATCATGTCTTGAATAGCATGTTTCAGCCTATAACAATCCTCTGTTTTGTGACCATTCCCTCTATGGTATTTGCAGTAAGAATTCTTGTCCCAATTTGACTTCCTTTTATCATCATCTGGATCAGGAGTTGGTCCGATGGGGAATAGTGCGCCTTTTGAGTGAAGGCGATCAAAAACAGTGGCATATGACATGCCTATTGGAGTGAATGTTCTCTTTTGATTCCTCTGGAAGGATTTGTTCGGCGCCTCAAGAAGGTTCACCTCTCCACCATTAGAAGTGGATCCATAATTATTTTTCTTGTTGTTGTTATTATTACCCTTATGACGATTGTTGTCATTTTGGGTATTTTTCAGCAAGTCATCTTCAATTTGCACGCCTATATTGTACAACTTTGTGAAATTTTCGATACCTAAATAAGTCTTCTTCAGGAGGCCTGTATACCATGTGAGCAGACTTTTCCCTCCGCCTATTAAGGTAGGTGGTAAAGCCTTCATTGTTTTCCTGTTTCAGCACTTCCAATTCCCTTAGTGAGGTTTGGATTACAGCATTGTGTTCATTTCATAAACTCTCTGGTAATATCACCCCAAGTTTTAACACATTTGGGATCCATTGAATATAACCAGTTTTGACAGATAGGGTCCAACGACATCGGGAATACCGTTGGATACAGTTCAGGGTCCACATACTTAATGATCATAGTGGCCTTAAAATTCCTCTAGTGGTACTTGGGATTGTCAGTAGGTTTGAACTTGGGAAAGTCACTTGTGCAAAACTTTTCAGGCTGTTTTCCCTTGAACTTGTTGTTCTCATCCAAATCGAAGTAAGACTCCTTATTGGTGACCTTGTGAACAACATTTTCCATTTGTTTGGTGAACCCAACATTTTCACCACTTTCAACTTGGTGCAAACGGAGAGTGACCTCCTCCAAGTGCTTAGACAGTCGCTCGATGACGTTAGTCAACTCAGTATATTTTTCGTCACCCATGTTTGTTCTAGAAAGTGCCCTTGCTTCAGCTATTTCAACAGACCGAGCTTTTCTTGCACGTGTACGAGCGTTCGGATATGTTTTCTCAATTCTCTAGTTTGACAAGGACACATTGACTTAGGACTCACCTCAAATAAACAGATGGACAGGACAAGAAATGAAGTGTGAAGGAAGGAATGTTTTCAAAATAGATTTTTTTTTTTTGGAAAATGTGTTTTAATTCGCTCAAAACTCTTGGCAAGAGAAGGAAATGTTCATGGAGGGAAGTTTATTTTGTGGAGGGAAGTGTCTGACGATATTTTTGGTTATGGATTTTGTGAAAAATGTGATGTGGCGATATTATGTGATGACATATGTAATAGGGTATGATGATTGGTAGTATTATGTGATGACATATGGAATAGGGTATGATGATTTGGACATTCGTGTGGAGGTATGGAATGGTGACTTGGCAAGAGTTTTTCACCAATCAAAGTGAAGTTTTGAAATAAGAAGGGTAAGTTTTGAAATAAAAAATTTTGAAAAGTTTTTTAATATATGGGGTAAGTTGTTGGGAGGATAGGAATATCCGACTTTCTCCAAAAAGAAAACAAAAATAAATAGAAAAAATCCTATATATGACTGTTCACCTAAATGAGACCCAATGACAGTAGAACTCTAAAGAAAGAAGAAGACTCCCTTTTTTTTAGGTGAAATTAGACTCAAGATGTTCTGCACAGTCAATAACTCTAATGCATGCAGACAGGAAAAAACGTGAGATGCACAAACAGTGTGCCACGTACCACAAGTGCGTATGGCGCAGTGCGATGCGTCTAGCAGGACAAGTGCGTCAGGCTCATTCTCAAGCGTCTAACGTACTAGTCCCACACACGTTTTTACAGCAATTTAGGTGATGTTTTGGCGAATTCGACACAATTTCAGGATGCTACGACTGACATAACGACAACAGCAAGTTGAAAGACCGACATTGATGCAGACTTTTTTGTTTTAGACTTGAACAAAGGTCAAAGGATCAATAAGCATGGGACGGATAGACTGCGTGCCACGCAACTGATGCACGCGGCACGTAGGATATGCGTCTGGCGCAGGAACGTTGCGCCAGGTGCAAATTAATGCGTTTGGCGCACTGATCCCTGGCAAGCGTATTGGTAATTTGACGAGAGTTCGGGCAAAAACGACGAGTAGTTTAGAAGCGAATTTTTAGGCGCAAAGCATATCAACATGTCAATAAATTATCAGCAGGCAAAAATTGCAATCACACATAAATGTCAGGTAACATGGATGCAAGAGTTCTAAACCTAATGTCTAGTTCTACATCCAACTATTGGTCAGTTTTAGGTTAAGGCAGAAAGGGTCCATGACTAAGAAATTGATCCCACACTTCGTTCATTTGCTTAAAAAGGTGGCCACGTGTAAGATGCATTCCAGTTCTCAAGTCAGGAATAAGAGAACAATGCCATGGTTGGGTAGGTTTGTTTATGACTAAGATCCAACACTATTGCTCAGGAAGCTTTTTGGAAGGACAAAGCGCAAACCCCCCGGGAGTGACCTCACACATATAACATGTGCTAATGAGGCAAGGTGGATTGTCCTTATGGTGTCTGAACAATAGCCATGCATATGCAAAACAATAAATTATTCAAAGCCATAAAAGGAGAATGAATCGTATTTTTTAAGTTTCACCCACTCATTTAAAAAAATAATTTTTTTAAAATCCTCCCCAGTGGAGTCGCCAAATTGTAGGCGTGATTTTAATTTTCACCTACCACGGTGTGAGCGCGTATTTGACTGCCCCATTGTTAAAAAATAAACAGGGGTTTTTCTACGTTATACCCTTGTGTTTCTTCCATTTCTATGTTGTACCCCGACCTTTTAAAAATTCCACACGGTACCCTCAAGGTTACCTTATTTAATGCACGATGCCCTACCGCTGATTATATGTCATTAATTTCATTTAATTTTTTTAATTTATGGGAACTAATTTAACTTATACATAATTTAACGCTTGGAGGGAATATTCACAAATTAGATTAGTTCCATTGGATAATAAAAAGTAGACGAAATTAATGACGTATAATTAGCGGTAGGGCCATTGTTAATTGAAATAGGTAAGTTTGAGGGTACCGTGTGGAATTTTCAAAAGGTTGGGGTACAATGTAGAAATTGAAAAAATACAAGGGTATAACGTAGAAAAACCCAATAGATTTTGAAGTAGGCAACAAATTTTTAGAGGAAAACTTATAAACCTAATTGAATATTGAATACTGTAGGGATATCTTAGGGACTTATCCAATATAGATTTCCCCGTCCTGACTCCATAGATGGTCAAAATGAACCATAGATTGAGTTCGGGGGTGAGGGTACAAATATGGTCATAATGAACCATGTTTTCCCATTGCTAGCCTCTACTAAATATCGATTCTCAACAAATTTTATGCCAAAGAATAATCAAATAATATTTTAAAACACCCTAAAAATATTTAGTCTAGGTAGGTTCAGGAAACACATAAAAGACTAATTTTTAGCGACAAGTTATTAAACAATCAAATTACAAGGTTCCTAACGGGTTGTCCAAATTATCCGAATTAGTTAGAACAGTTCTTTAGGTCTTGTTTAGCAATAATAACATGTAGGTGATAAAAATTCATGCAGGACAATCAAAATAATATGAATATTATATACAAAACAAAGAGTAAAAGGGATTAGAATGTACAATAAACGCGGTTATTAATTAAATATCTACATCATGACAAGAAATTGTTAGTAACTTCCAGGTAATAAAATGATAGAATTATTCAAGGGTCCTCAGGAATTATACCTATGCGGCTTAGGTCGAAGAGCGTAACGATCTTCAGGCAGAGCAATCGTCGAACCAAGAATGCAGTATGATTAGGAACTGGAAAATGATTTGAAGTATTGAAAGTGTTTGAGTGTTTAGAGGTTCGAAGTATATCTCGTAAGTATTCCGAAGTTTTTGTGTTCGTAAAATAATAAATCGAAAAGCCGTCCGTGATTCGGGAAATCACAGGTATTTATAGGAAAAAGGAACGTGGGCCTCACGCGCCAACTTGCGCTTGGCGCAGGCCAACGTGTCAAGCGCACGTCTACGTGTCAGGCGCACATTGGTGTGACTAACGCGGCCAGCCCAGTCAAACAATTACACGTTGTATGCGTATTTAAAAAGATAGAAAAGAAAAAAGATACGGCTCACATAGAGAGGTGTGCTAGGCGCAAGACTCTGTGTGAGTCACAAATCCACGTGTCAGGTGTAGATTAGCGTGCCTGACACAGCTTGGCCAATGAACTGGGCACACGTAGCGCGCTAGGCGCACCGCCTGCGTCCAGCTCATTTGCCAGCCTTTTTTCCTTAAACGCGTTTTAGATGATATTTGCCAGCCTCTACTAAATATCGATTCACAACAAATTTTATGCCAAAGAATAATCATATAATATTTTAAAACACCCTAAAAATATTTAGTCTAGGTAGGTTCAGGAAACACATAAAAGACTAATTTTTAGCGATAAGTTATTAAACAATCAAATTACAAGGTTCCTAACGGGTTGTCCAAATTATCTGAATTAGTTAGAACAGTTCTTTAGGTCTTGTTTAACAATAATAGCATATAGGTGATAAAAATTCATGCAGGACAATCAAAACAATATGAATATTATATACAAAACAAAGAGTAAAAGGGATTAGAATGTACAATAAACGCGATTATTAATTAAATATCTACATCATGACAAGAAATTGTTAGTAACTTCCAGGTAATAAAACGATAGAATTATTCAAGGGTCCTCAGGAATTATACCTATGCGGCTTAGGTCGAAGAGCGTAACGATCTTCAGGCAGAGCAATCGTCGAACCAAGAATGCAGTATGATTAGGAACTGAAAAATGATTTGAAGTATTGAAAGTGTTTGATTGTTTAGAGGTTCGAAGTATATCTCGTAAGTATTCGGAAGTTTTTGTGTTCGTAAAATAATAAATCGAAAAGCCGTCCGTGATTCGGGAAATCACAGGTATTTATAGGAAAAAGGAACGTGGGCCTCACGCGCCAACTTGCGCTTGGCGCAGGCCAACGTGTCAAGCGCACGTCTACGTGTCAGGCGCACATTGGTGTGACTAACGCGGCCAGCCCAGTCAAACACGTACACGTGGTACGCGTATTTAAAAAGATAGAAAAGAAAAAAGATACGGCTCACATAGAGAGGTGTGCTAGGCGCAAGACTCTGTGTGAGTCACAAATCCACGTGTCAGGTGTAGATTAGCGCGCCTGACACAGCTTGGCCAATACGCTGGGCACACGTAGCGCGCTAGGCGTACCGCCTGCGTCCAGCTCATTTGCCAGCCTTTTTTCCTTAAACGCGTTTTAGAAGATAGTTTTTATCCCTTAAAATCTGGAGATTGAGTTTTGCGGAGTAAAAATCTGATTTGCATTTATTAGAATATTTATTAAAAATAATAAATAAACAATTGGGCTTTAAAAACATTTTAAATGGAATCAAAATATTTTATGGGTTTAAAATACAATTAATTGTCATGAATAATTAATTGGGCTTTAGAATAAGATTTCAAAACACACTTCAAACTTAATTTGGGTTGGCTCTTCGGTTTGCTCTTCTGTTGGGTTGCGCCAACTAAACCGCGGTATGTTTCATCATTGGAACCTTAAATGGGGAGACACGATTAGGTGTATACAATGACTAACGAAATTGACGGCCACTAGTCGATCATTAAGGGTATTCTGATATTTTTTCAAAACCTCAGGAGTACCTTGTGCATTTTTTAAACTACGAGAACACCCGGTGCATATTCGTTCAACTTAGGGGTACCTGGTGAAAAATCTATAAGAATTCAACCCAAAGGAAAGGATTTTTTTAACTTATGTGGTCGTAAATAATTGAATATTAGGGAAAGGGATTTGGGAAATTTCCAGAGGTATCCTTGAGGTTTGGCTTAATTCTCAAAATACCCTTATGTTATGTTTGGATATCAAGATTTCATTTCAAATTCTGGATTTGGATGAAATCTATTGTTTGGATGGCATGGAATTTAAAATTATGAAATTTGTCCAAATTCTTATCAAAAGCCTATATTAGTAGAATTTAAAATTCAAGCTATTACCTTGTCATTTGAAATTCTCTCCTCATACATATCCCAACTCCATAAGTATATCTATATCCAAATTTCACTCATTCTCTTTCTAATATTTATTTCTCTCTCCTTTACTAAACCCATACTTTTTCTCTCTCCTCCATCAAACATTCAAACCCCTATTTCTCTCTCCTCTATCAAACCCCCTTTACAAAATAGTGATTAGGAATTGAAATACAAACTTTAAATTCCAGATTTCAATTCCATTATTTGAAATGAAATACAGGTTTCCAAACACTACCTTATTGAATTTTGAAGTTCAAAGTTTAAGTTTCAAGGGAAACTCAGGATATTTATGCACTTGAATTTTCGTCTTTGATAAGCGTATTTTGAGTAATGTGTCAAACCTTAGAGGTATTTGAGGGATTCACAAAATGAGAAGGGATATTTTGAGAATTATGTCAAACATGAGGGATACCTAAGGAAATTTTCCAAAAATTTTTACTATTCCACACCAGGCCACCCAAGCAATCTTGTTACAAAAAAGAGCTTTGTAAAATATAAAGTTTTTCCTAGGACGTTTAAGGAATTCAGTGATAGTGGTGATCGATGACTGTAAGAGAACATTTGTGATATTTGGTATATCTTTCTTTCTTTGCCTCAATTATGACCATTCGTTGAACATGAAAATTATTAAATCTTCGGAGGTTGTCGATAATATTAAGAACCTCGCACTAGTAGAAAAAAGGCCAACTGATGCGGTCAAAATACGCTTAACTGGTCCGGAAATGGACCGGATCGGGTGCCATAGCAGCAGTTAAGGAAACTCAACAGATCCGATTATAGTTGAAAATCGAATATGTTAAACTGATCCGGTTTTCAGCTATAACCGAATCAGTTAGGTGTACATTTGATAAATAAAAAATTTCAGACCACACTTACTGATCCGGTTTTAAGGAGGATGATAGTGCGAATTTTTAAAAAAAAATATTGCTGCCATCTGAAGCAATATAAAACCTGTATATGCCAAATGTATGTGATGACCTGTCAATCACAACTCTTCACACGATTAACAATATAAGACTTCGTATCTTCCATTGTCAAATTAAAAAGCCTATTTTCTTTAAAAAGCCAAATTACAATACAACATTGACAATATAATAAGACCCCAAGGCCCAACTGAAGTGCAGACTCTGTTCTCTTCTTGACTCAATCGTCACCAACTTTGCAGCCTCAAACAGTCTTTCCTCTTGACTGAACTCTTCACACGATTCTACTTAATCTTCTTTTCCATTAATAAATACTCTGGCATGTCACTTGCATTTTTCCGTATATTCTTGGTTTTCTCCAAGAAACTGAATTTTTAACTGACACCAATGAACAAAAAGTAGAAAATGAAAAAGAAGAAAGCACACAGCAGAGAGAACTTAATTCAACAATCTGCAATGTTATATCAAGACCAGAAATAATGCAACTCCAATGTTCAAATAAACAAATTATAATTCAGGGAAGAAGAGCCATAAAGGTAAGATATGAAAATTTACTGGAAGAAAAAGAGAACCAGGCAAGCATGGTTCCATTACGGTTCAAATAAGATCAGTTCATTAATGTCATGGAAACTTCTTAAAAAACATATGAAACTAACAGCAAAAGTTGGCATGGAAATCACAACCAACACTAACTGCAGCTGCCAACTGTTTATGGAAATTACCTTAGCCTGATAACGGAATCATCTCTCTAGAAATCTCTTCATGGAAAATCCAACATGACAATTAACCATGACAGTCAGATAGTCATATGACTTTGGTGCTCAAAGTTGGCACGTGGAAATGGGGAACATAGTGAGAGACATCAGAAAAAACCAACTACTAATTTGAAATAAGACAAGTCAATTCTTATTTTCAAACTATATTATAATGCAATATGTCCTTATAACGAGCTAGAACAACCTTGAGAGTATAATTTTAGCAATTTCGAAGCTGCAGACAATCGCAACAAGCAGATTGTAGCATTATAATAAGGGTATCAATCACTCACAAAGGGAAATATTTGAAACATGATACTGCCACCAGGTCTTATAAAAAGTCATATCTTATAAAAAGTCACTTTTGTCTCAGCATAGACCCAATTTACCCTAGAATTATTGAGGGATACATCACACTAAGTCTATCCAATCTATATCTCAAATGGATGGGTTGAAGTGGTTCCATAATTGGGGGAAGATTTTGTGCATTATCTGAATCAACCAGAACTCGATAAATCTTGACAAGAAAGACTTGTAAACTAGGTCAACCACAAAGAAAGCATGTTTAGAGTCTCGTTAGTTTCATGTAAATACCTCAACCAAAGCACTGCATCTTTTGTCCAGTTTTGAGATCATGTGAAGGGCATCTGCATGAAAAGGAGATTCATCCCCAACAAATATCAGCATCCGACATTTCAGATTTTTCAATCCTTCGCTGAAGTCGGTCCTCCTGCTTGTTTGAACAATACAAATGGGAAAAGAACAGATGATTAAAAAATAAGCACAAGAAAGAAGAGTAATTCATAAAAATTAAAGGTGGGAGCATGACAAGCAACCTTGCCACAGAAACTGAAGAGACAAGCAGTTGGTGCATTGCACAATAATAAAATGGGAAAATGATGCTCTCTGGTAAGGTATAGTGCAAATTTCTTTTGTTTTCTTTTGATTAATAGCAAGATATAGTATTGTTCTTACAATGGCTATTATGCCATCCAAAGCCCCTTCTTCATGTACAAAAAGTTAAGAATCATGTTGGAAGAAATTCATAATATCAATGTCACTCATATAACCTAATCCATAATACGGTTAAGAAACCTCAACATACATAATATCAATGTCACTCATATAACCTAATCCATAATACATACCAATTTCTCAAAATTCCCCTTTCTCAAGAAACAATCAAAACAAACACACCAAACTCTTTCATTCTACATCTCCAATTTAGCACATAAGTGAATCACAAGCACTAATTTCAGCAAAAAAAAAATAGAAGACTAAAAAATAGGTGTAAATCACGAAGAAAGAGTAAAATATAAACCTTGGCTTCATAGACAGCCCCGGCCCGAACGATATAGAGGCCCTGTGCTGATATTCAAAAATAGGCCCCTATGTATAAAAATTTAAAAGCAAATTGTTTTTCAGCTCTCATTTTCTTTTTACGTTTTTCATGCCCGAAATCATATTTTATAAATCGAGAAGGCATAATTAAAATAACTTAACAATCCTTCGACTCCCTCTTGTCGAATCTAGACTCAATTAACTTCTTTTTTTTTTTTTGCTAAGCAAGAGATAAGTATTATTTCACCATGAAACCAATTACAACCAAGCTAACTCAAGCCGAGTAAGATACAAGGACCAAGAGCAACAACACACAAACTAAAACAAACAGCCAAGCAACAAAGCTTACAGACTCCAAAAGTCAAACCCAGTTCTTGTCCTGCACATAAATCTTTGAGGTAACACCAAGCTAATCCTCATCCTGTTTTTGATAATATTTTGACATTCTATGATCAATCAAGAAGAAAAAAAAATTTCAACCAAAGGACCATAAATTATGGTAAATATATCAGCCAATCAGAAAATGAGTATAGATAAATCAAAATTCGACCAGCACAACAACATTTTAACTAATCTCATTCATATATTAAAATTGGACGATTAATTTAGAGATATATGTTGTAAAAAAGAGCACAGAACGAATTTTCAACAAATCCCTAATTGTAATATGAAACTCTAATATCAAATTCAGATAATATTAAATTAAAAATGACAGGAAAATGTGCAATCAATTAATAGATAAAGATAAAGAGGGTACCTATCTGCTGATTCTTGAACCTCTTCAGCAGCTGAGAAAAATGGATCCTTCTCCCACCGATCAAAGTGCACAGCCATTTCAATTTCCTTTCTCTCTCTCACCTAACTCTCTCAACGCACAAGATTACGAAATATTTCACCAATTTTGAATAAATTAGAAAACCCTAGTTGAAATTGGGGAAAAATTTCGCAGCAAAATTTTTGGACTGTAATACTTTATCAGTGAAAATTGTTGAGAAAAGGAGGAAGTCCAGCTGTTGAGGAGAAAAGTGAGGAGAGAGAGAGATAAAGTAAGGAGAGAGAGAGATATGAGATAAAGTAAGGAGAGAGAGTATTGTACTGTAATACTTTATCTACTGTAAGTCTGTACTACCTTGCGAACAAAATGGGCCAATAAATTTAAACAATTTTTTTTTTTGAATTTGGGGCCCCTCTAATTGTGAGGCCCTGTGCTGAGTCCCACTTTGGACCGGCACAGGGCCGGGCCTGTTCATAGATGCGAGTTACAGCTACGTTACAGGGATTTTCCAGGAATGTTGGAGCTTCCCATCAAATTAGATCCAAGAAACACCTAAAAATCACAAGAACTCAACAAATAAAACCACATGAAATCATCATAAACAAACAAACAATCAAAGCAAGGGATACAAATGTTAATGAGAGGATGAACTGGAGCTTAGAAGAGGCCACAGCAGTGATACAATGAAGGTGGCTAGTTCACTGGAAATGGTGATCCTCACAGTAGACACTAAAGGGGGTGGCTTATAAGTGGAGGCTATGAGGTGAGGGCAGCAACTTCTGAAGTCTCAGCCAATTTTCAGTGCAAATTCGTTCAAACATAGCTAGACTTCAAGTTGTTACCAGTTACGACCCTATCATTTTTTCATCCACTCAAAAAGCATGAAAGATAACTTCAGATATGCTGCCCCAGAGGTCGTTGGCAAAATCTATTTCTAAAAATTCACATAATCCAGGGATAGAAAAAAAATCCTTTTCTAATGGAATCTGTATTCTGTACAAAACTATTTAGCTAACTATCATTCCAGTATACTAACTTGCATGAGTTAAGGGAGTTTCATTCTTTTTTTCTTTTCGTCTTTGGTGTTTGAGGAAGTTACAGGATCTTGTTGATCATGTTCTAGTGATTTATTTTCTTAAAGTCAAAGACCTAACTTGCGTTTTGCATATTAATGTGTGCTGTTTGATAGAGGGTACACAGAGAGTAGTGCTTCTTCTTAATTGCGACATATGTTAGCCACTATGAATAATTAATGAAGTATATCCACAAGCGGAAGCATCAAAAGACATTCCCTCATCTATCATACTATAGCATTCATAGAAAAATAGAGCACCACTTATTTGGTATGCTGCCAACAGCCTTCAGCCCTTCAGAAGCTGTGTACTTGTTATGCATGGACATGGTTAGTATACACTTCCAGGTAAGGTTGTCCAGGTTGGAATACCATGGCTGAAACTCCAACATCCTAACCAAGCCATATACAGAGTGCGAAAAAAGACAAGCTTACTGGCTGCTGTCATCTTTCCAAGGTTACCCCAAACATTTTAGTGTGTATGTACCTGCAACTCCTTCATAAATAACTAATTGAACTAAAGATGTTTTTGAAGAGCTCTTAAACATGAAAAGAAGGGGATTTCAGAAAACAAAATAACTAATTGTCCAAACACTTAACATATGTTCTTGGAAAGAGTAGAGGAAGATACCTAGTTCTACACACTCCTGCAGCAAGAGATGTGACACCACCAACAGTCATAGATAACTTATTCCTGTCATTCAATAAGACCCTAAGACCCCCTGCAGAACCAGTGAAATTATAAATACACCAATAAACATATAAATGATCTGATTAAGAAAAAAGATATAACCTATTCTGGCAACAAAATACATACAAAAGGGTAGCATAATCAACCTTCAGGGGACCGGGAGGGGATACAGAAACATCATACTAACAAGAAAAGATAAGATAACAGCAGAAGCTACAAGAACAAACATGCAGCAGCTAACGGGACCCCCTAGGGTGTTGAATTTACAAGTGCCTTTGATTTTTTTTCCCCTTTCTTAATCCACTTATAACACAGCCTGATCCTGTAATTGCTAAACTGATTCGTACTTCAATTTCCAGAAATTCAGTTTCCTGTTCTATAATCTACTTATCAGTAGCACAATACAGATTCGAAAAAATTACTACTATTTAAATCAAGTAGAAAATTAGCAATAAAAGCATAAAAATTAATCGGTAAATCAACTTTAAGAGACGAAATTATACCAAAAACAAACTAAAATTTTGTAGATAAGTTCCATAGGAGTGACTCATCAAATACACGAACAACACACACATATCTAAGTGCAAATACATAATATAATTCACAAAATAATCAAAATCATTATCGAGGAATTACAAAATAGTTCAACAATTGTATTTAAAATTCACAACGAAATTACAGAAAAGATCTTAACCACTTAATTCTGGATTAAAAAAAAATACAAAAATCAACCAGATTAATCTCAACAGATCAAGCAAAAATTACAGAAATAAAATACAGCCTAAAAACGTGAAATTAATCGTAAATATAATATCAACATTCTCAAACCCTAAAAACGCGAAACTAACCAAAAATAAAATATGAAATTTCACAAAATCTAAAAACGCGCAATTGATATCAACTTCAACGGATATAACAATTAATCAATTAATTGAGTGAATTCAAATAAGAAAAACCTTGAATTTGAGCCCCGTGAGAGGGATGAAGAGAGAGAATTGAATATCAGCTCGCTGTTGGTGGTTGTGGTGTTGAGCAGTAATATGAGGCCGCCATCTTCATCATCGAAATTGAAGATCAACCCGCTGTTGGTGGCGAAGACCAACTGGTGGCAAAGACGGTGTTGATGGTTGTGGCGTTGACAGCATGACAAAGAAGAGAGTGGTGGCGTTGAGAGGGTGGTGGCCTGTGGTGGCGTTGAGAGGATTAGGGTTTGAGTGAGGAGAGTGAAAGATGGAGTGAGGTCGAGTGTTGAACTGTTGATTGTTGAGACTTGAGAGATAGGGGTGGGGTTTACATGGGCTGAGAGGAAAAGGGCGTGTGTTTTTTACATGGGCGTAAATTCATTTGAGTGGTCTGGTTGACCCAAAAACCCAATTTCGAGGCTGACTAACCGCTTCGGTTAACACAACCGTAGCAGTTAATAGAAAACCGAATCAGTTTTCTATTAACTGATCCGGTTCTCTTAAAAATCGGAGCGGTCCCACCCAAGTTTTCGAAGATTTACGGATCCGGTTCTCTTATGGACTGCAGCGGTTGTGTTGTGAGTCACAACTTGTGACATATAATGTTTTTTCCACTAGTGTTGATTGGGTTGTTGATGTCTTAATTTGCCATTGCAAATCTATTGCTTCATTAATTCAAAGAGAATAATAAGAGTTCGTTTGTTCTTGGTTGTATGGTGGGGGGATGTTGATAGCTTATTTTCATAAGTTGGAATTAGGTGATCCTCTCCCCCAAGAGAAACCTTACATCCAACATTGGCATGATGAAGCCATTTGGAAATGTGTGAAGGCTGAATCGAAATGAAGAGGGTTTGAATACCTAATGACTTGGCTTATGTTCAAGGTTTTACGAAAGCTGTTGTTGTTGAAGATGCAACTGTTGATGAAGCATCTACTGGGAAGCTTTCAAAGAAGTATTTAAGGACAGAGAGTAAAGATTTTGAAAAAGGCTCTCAGAAGGTCCTCCTATCTAAGGAAGATAAGCAAGTTTAAAAAAAAAATTACCAAAGGTTTTGAAAAATTAGTTATTATGATGATCTATCGTCTAATGAAGGAACTAAAGCTAATAAATTGTTCTAATGTAAGTTTCTTGTATCTTATAAATTATTAAATTCATTGTTAAAGCTAATAAATATTTCTTATGAACTTATAAATTCATGATTGTATCTAGTAAATGTTTTTGTTAAACATATACATTCATTTTGTATACTTATAAGTGTTCGTAGCAAACTGGTAAGTTCATGCGGCAAATTTGGTAAGTGCTTGTGATAAGCTTATCACCTTTTTTTGGTAGACTGAAAAATGATACATTTATGCTGTAAACTTATAAGTTTGTGTTCAAAATTAATAAGTTTATGTTGTAAACTGATAAGTTCATGTGTTAGCTGATATATTTAGACAAAATTGGCCTCAACACCCTGAACTATAGCTCGGGTGCACCCAACACCACCAACTACGACTAGTAGCCTAAACACCACCAACTATGGGGTGGGGTGCATTCCGTACCATAAATGAGGCCGGAAGCCTAAAATGTTGCCGATAAAATATTGTCGATGACGGTGGGTTTTTATGGTACATACTGCACCCCGCCAACCGAGGCCAGAAGCCTAAAATGTTGCCGATGACGGTGGGTTTTTATGGTACAGACTGCACCCCACCCCGTAGTTAGTGGTACGGACTGCACCCCACCCCGTAGTTGGTGGTGTTTTGGCTACTAGTCGTATTTGGTGGTGTTGGGTGCACCCAAGCTATAGTTCAGGGTGTTGAGGCCAATTTTGCCATATATTTATGTTGTAAACTTGTTATATTTTAGTTTTCAAATGAGAAGTTCTTGCTTTTAACTAATGCAAATAACTATAAACTAATATATTATGAATATCAAATGATAGTTAAAATTGCTAAACTGATAACACTTTTCTACCAAATTATAAATGAGAAACTTTCAATGGTAATCTTGAGCTATGCCTTTTTCACTTTGGTAGCTGAACTTAATTTTGATTCTCCATGGTAACCCCATGTTTATGGTTATACTTGAGAAAGTGGTATTTATCTAAAGTGTTGGTACAATGGTTGTTTATAAACTAATTAAGGTTTTTTTAGACTCGAATGACATTAAGTTCCTTTAAAAAACTGATTTTTCTTTGTCACTCATTGAAAACCTATTTTTTCTCGTATTTAGAAAGAGATGAATGAGAATATATTTTCTAAAGGGAAGTTATGTCTATCCAAACATTAAGTACTTAATTTGGAAAAACCCTTTTAGCTATAGTATATAACGAAAAATCGTTAACAATGCCACTTTTTCAAGTATAACCATAAACACGGGGTTACCATTTAGAATTTAAATTAAGTTTGGCTACCAAAAAAAAGGTAGAACTCAAGGTTACCATTGATAATTTCCTTTATTATAAATTTATATTTACTGATTTAATTTTTTTTTTCTTTGTTTATTCTATTCCTTGTAAGTCAGAATTATGAAACTTGGTCATGATATAGTTGTTGTGACCAAGTTTTATCTACAAGCAGCTAACAAAGTAAAAGAGGATGTTGAGCAGTTTTCTCAGGAATGCTTGTTTCAAGCTGCCATGTCTAAAAGGAAGCTTGAGCTTTACAACAATCCTGATTTTATCAAGACGCTTGATAAGAATGTGCTAGAATGATCATCAAGCATTTAGAACATAAAGGGACATGAAAAGTGTGGTGGTCCCCTAAAGAAGAAGGTTATTGATGAGGACGATAGAGATGAAGAAATTGTAAAATATTATGAGAAAAAAAAGGTTCTAACAAATCACTTAATGACAAACATGATGTTTTTTTTTACCATCATGATGATGAAGAACCTGTTGGAGAACGCGAACTAACTATAGTTACAGAGCCTGCTAGATATTCTTCCAATCCATTATCCTCAACTTCTCCTTCAAAAGACTTAGTGTTGCATTCTACGAGCGACAAGTTTTAGGCTGGTGAATAATAAGATTCCTATTACAAAAAATCTATTTTTGTTGGCAATTCAAAGTTATTATTGAAAACCAAAAAAGAATGATACAACCTAAACTTCAACAAAGCACAAGCCAATGAGAAGCCAACTCCCCCCTCTAGAAAGAGTTTGGGAGCAAGCAACCGAAGCACCAGCCTTTAACTAGACCCTGAACAGACTGAGGGGAACACAAAAAGCACAAAAACAAAACAGACCAGCTCAGCTTACAAGCAAATGTCTAATGTGTTCTTGGCATCTACGGGCAACTGTAAAACAGATTTGCTTACAATTATCTATAACATCCATATTCTAACCATCATAAACAACTAAATTCCTTTGAAGTGAAATCTGATACACAACTTCAGCAAACATCATGGAGTATATCTGAGCTTGAGAATTTTTGCTTTTACACTTAAACATAACCTGCTGAACTTCTTCATCAAAGCTTCTATGTGTGGTTGGAAAGCCAATTTGATGCTGACAAATAGACCAAATCCTGTGAGCAAAATCGCAATCAAAAAACAAGTGAGATATGGTCTCACAAGTTGTGTTGCATAACACGCATCTGTTGTCTGAAGTCGCTCCCCAAGCATATAATCTAGCCTTTGTAGTAAGCCTACCTTGAAGAGCTAGCCAAATAATAAATAAAGCTTTCTGACTAGCTTTATTATTACAGATGACCCTTTCCAACTTACTTTAGGGTGCTCTCCTTGCATAGTAAGTTATAATTTCTTAATATAGAAAAAAGGAGCAGTAAGCATGGAAGTAACTTAATGCTCTTGGAATGACTGTCTACTAGCTAGGATTTTCTTCATAGACCAAGAAAGCCTATTAGGCATATCCATAGTAAGATCATTTTGACGGTTTACATAGTAGACATGGAGCCATTTGATCCATAATCTGTCTTGCTTTTTGGACACAACCCAAAAATGTTTAGCCACTGCAGCTTTGTTCGACATAGCAAGGTTTTTGATGTTCCAACCACCATAAGTTAGGTAAACACTAAGTCTCCCAAGCCACATGAGCTTTCTTAGAATGAGAGCTTTGACCTGTCCACAAATACATCTCACAAATGCTTTAGACTTTCTTCATTACTTTAGAACAAAGATCTAGCACTAATAAAGCTGAAAGCCATGCAAAATGGAATTAACCAGTTTCAATTACTAGTGGAAAAATAAGGAAGGGCTGCGGTCAAAACAGCCCTAAGGGCTGTGTTTTTGGCCAGCAGCCCTTTCCATAGCAGCCCTTCAATAGATAAGAAGGGCTGCGGTTTTTAACCGCATGCCCTTCACAACGAAGGGTCGCTGCGGTGCCAAAAAACGCAACCCTTCTAAGCTTGAAGGGTCGCATTTTCGGCATACACCAGCACCCTTCTTTAAATGAAGGGCTGCAGCTTTTAAGCCTAAACCGCAGCCCTTTTTTAAGTGAAGGGGTCATAGTTTAGGCTTAAAACGCCAGACCCTTCAAATTCAATTTTTTTTTTTTTAAAAATAAATTAAATCGCGCCTGACCCTCCACCCTCCCGCCCCAAGACTCCCCACCCCCAACACCCACCACCCCCCGCCACCCCCGCCACCCCACCCCCGCCCACCCCCTCACCCCCCACCCCCCGCCCCCGCACCCGCCCACCCCCCGCACCGCCACCCCCGCGCCCACCCCCGCCCACCCAACGACCCCCCACCCCCCTGCCCCCCTCACCCCCACCCCCGCCCCCGCACCCCCGCCCACCCCCGCACTCCCACCCCCGCCACCTCCCGCCACCCCATGCACCCCCACCCCCGCACTCCCACCCCCGCCACCTCCCGCCACCCCATGCACCCCCACCCCCTCCACTCCCACCCCCGCACCCCCACCCCCGCCACACCCCGCGGCCCCTCACCCCCACCCCCTTCCGGCCCCCTCACCCCTGCCCGCCCACCCCACCCCTAGCCCACCGCCCCCCCACCCCGCCGCCCCAAAGACACCCCCCGCCCCCCAAGACCCCCCACCCCTGCGCACCCCCACCCCCGCCACATCCCGCCCGGCACCTCACCCCCACCCCCCCGCACCCCCCGCCCACCCCAAGACACCCCCCCCTCTCGCACCCCCGGCCACCCCTGCCCGGCCCCACCACCCCCGCCACCCCGCGCCCCCTCACCCCCTGCGCCCCACCCCGCCCACCCCAACCCCCCACCCCCCCCGCCCCCCCTATACCCTCACCTCCCCGCCACCCCCGCACCCCCACCCCATGGCGGCCCCACCCCATCCCCCACCCAAAACCTCCCTTCGACACAAAAAAAGACCGATCAAATTGCAATAATATATGACAAGTTTTGAACGTAATAATTAACTTTAAATATGTATATATTTAATAATGTAAAAAGTGTACATAGAATTGATACAAACTAGTAGATGTATCATAAGCAATCATCACAAATGTGGGACGCCAACTTATCCCGAACTTCATGTAATTCGTCTGTGGTGAAGGCCCTCAAACGTGGTATGTTATTCATATAAACCTTGCAAAACAACCAAGGAATAAACACATAATATAAGAATTCAATCATTTACCGTAGTTAGTAGTTCTAAAAATGACATATACCTTCCCGAAATTCAATCAAAAACAAATGCAAGCCTAAAACTCTACACACTAGTTATATTATACCTTATATTATCATATTCAAAAAGAAAATGGAGTTAAATGACTCGAGAAACATGAATTGGAGGCGAAAAGGCAAAAATAGGGCTAAAATCACATTTATGTTCCCGGTATACAACCAACAACAAATGCAAGCCTAAGAATCTACATAATTGTTACATTATACCTCATATTATCATGTTCAAAATGAAATTGGGGTTAAATGAAGCGATAATACGAATTGGACGCGAAAAGGCAAAAATAGGGCTAAAATGCCCTTTTCGTTCCCAAAATTCAACCTACAACAATTGCAAACCTAAAAATCTACACAATAGTTACATTATGCCTCATATTATCATGTTCAAAATGCATTTGGGGTTAAATGACTCGATAAGTACGATTTGGAAGCGAAAAGGCAAAACTAGGCCTAAAATGACCTTTTCGTTCCCGAAATGCAACCAACAACAAATGCAAGCCTAAAACTCTACACAATAGGTACATTATACCTCATATAATCATGTTAAAAAAGAATTACAAATTGGATAAATTACACAGACCAGAGTTTATGTCTCATGATTTATTGACCTTCCGCCGTTTCTTAGGATCCTCAAGTACATGTATCCCTTCCGTGTGATCTACACGCATATAGTTCTCCGACATATTCACATCATCTTCCACACTATTTTCGGGATAGGTAAAAGGGGGAGGTCCTCAAATGCATCATATTCTTCCTCATTATCAACATCACTAATACCGAGGATACTTCTTTTACCGTGTACAACAATTGACCACTTATTATCGGCGGGATCGTTACAAAAAAAACTTGCTTAACTTGTGATGCAATTACAAATGGCTCCTCAGTTTCACGTAGACGACTAAGGTCAACAAGAGTGAATCCGCAAGGATCATCTTTTCTTACACAGCGTCGATTATCGTCAACCCACTTGCAACACAAGAGGCAAATATTAAAAGTACAGTAGTCCAGCTCCCATATTTCTTCTATTCGCCCATAATAATTGCTTTCAGCATGTACAGGCGACTTATCCTTCGAGCTTGCGTATTGTGTAGATGACGCCACAAGTGAAACACCACTATTTTGTTGCGATGTTGACTTCGAGATCTTGACGTTCGATCCAAAACGTATACCCATTAATATCATAACCCACATAAGAGCGTACGCCTTCACGAGGACCAAATGCTAACCACTTGATTGTTTCGAGAACACTTTCATCCAAATCATTCACTACTCGTTTATGAAACCAATCAATGAAAGTCTTGTTATGCATTTGCGTGAATGCCCTAACTCCTTTTCCAGGGATTGCTAACACGTAATTCCTCCATATGTTCATTTAAATAAGGATGGACAGCTGCTACGTGATGCAATACAAATAAGTGAGCTCGTTTACGCTTTTCTACGGAAGGTGTGATCAATTTTGAACCAATTGTGCCCTTGCCCTCAAGTCTGCCCTCGTGTCGGGATGTCGGAAGTCCAACAGATCAACACTAGCAAAATACTCGCCCACAAAATTACCGATCTCTTCACCCACAACCCCTTGAATTATACTACCTTACGGTTGTGCGGGATTCCGAACTTTATCCTTCAAAGTGCCCATATATCTCTCAAAAGGATAGCACCACCTCAAAAACACTTGGACCACACAAACTTAATTTTTCGAACTAGATGGACAATGAGATGGACCATAATGTCAAAGAATGCGGGGGAAAAAAAATCTCAAATTTGCATAGAGTTTCAACTACTCTAGCCTACAAGGAATCGAGGGTCGACGGTTCTAGGACTTTGCTGCATATTGTATGGAAAAATGAACAAAGTTCTGTAATGGTGTGCCTCACATGCTTTGGAAGTATCCCACGAATTGCAATCGGTAAGAATACTTGCATCATGACATGACAATCGTGAGATTTCATACTCGATAACTTCAATTCACCATTTAAGGTAACAAACCGCTTCATATTCGATGAGTAGCCGGTTGGGACCTTAATGCCATACAATGACTCGCAAAAAATCCGTTTCTCGCATGTGACATCGTGTAGCAAGCTGGTGGCAAATAATTCTTCTCCGAATCCTCCACCTTCTTTTTACTTTTCTGAGTTTCATCATCAACCCTTTCCTCCACTACTTTCTTCTTCCTTCCGTCCCTTTTCGAGCCCACAACTCGGTCGAAGCCCCCGTTTTTCCAAGTAAAGTCGTGACGCCTTAACATCTTTTGTCTTGCCCGGAATATTCATAAGTGTCGCAAGAATAGCTTCACAAACATTCTTCTCTATGTGCATGACATCCAAACAATGTCTGACCTTTAGATCTTTCCAATATGGGAGTTTCCAAAAAATGGACTCCTTTTTCCATAATCCCGTAGGTCGATCAACCTCACTAGCAGGTTTACCAAAGATTGTTTCAATGCCCTTCACCCGATTATAAACTTCAAGCACCGCTAATGGTCTATGAGCAACTTCTTCTTCAACCGTCCCATCGAATGCCTTCTTCTTAAACCGATAGGAATGGTCGCGTTCGAGGAGCCTTCGTGTGCGCATATACACATGTTTGCATCCCTTAAGGTGTGTAGATTTCATGTCATCTACACAAATCCGGCAGAGGTTGTTTTCCTCTCGTCTTATACCCGAGATAAGTTCCCATAAGCCGGATAATCGTTCATAGTACAAAAAAGCATGGCACGCAGAGTGAACATCTCATTAGCATACGCATCAAATACTAACACTCCTTCGTTCCACATCTTCGTAAATCTTCAACAAGCGGCCGGAGGTATACATCAATGTCATTTCCGAGTTGTTTGGGCCCCGATATAAGAAGCGACAAAGATCATGTACTTGCGTTTCATGCACAACCAAGGAGGCAAGTTATAAACCACTAAGACTACCGGCCATGTACTATGCCGCGAACCGAGATTGCCAAAAGGGTTCATGCCATCCGTACATAATCCAAGCCTCGATTCCTATCCTCATTACCAAATGCCTTATGCACCCCGTTGATACTTTTCCACTCGGGCGAATCGCTGGGATGCTTGAGCGCACCGTCTTTCTTCCTACGATTTGCATGCCACCTCAAATTCTTCGCATCTCCTTTAATTGAGAACATGCGCTTAAATCTAGGTATTATGGGTAAATACCACAACACCTTAGCCGGTGGTCCTTCACTACCTCCGGCTCCTTCACGCTTGTACCTCGACAATCCACAACGTGGACACTCATGTAAATGCTCATACTCATTACGATAAAGCACATAATCGTTAGGACAAGCATGTATCCGCTCGTACTCTAAACCGAAAGGACACATCAGTTTCTTCGCATAATAGTACGACTTTGGCGGTTCATTTCCATCGGGGAGCATATCGCCTAAAACTTCCAACAACGATGTGAAACTAGAGTCCGTCCAACCAGCTTTCGACTTAATGTTGAACGGTGTTATCACCGCGGAAAGTTTGGTGTACTTTGTACAACCTGGATACAACGGCTTTTCAGCAGCCTCAGACATAGACTTAAAAATACGAGGTCGTTTACACGACTGATCTTCAACCTCGTGTATCATCTCGTCTACCCGATCCCTATCATCATCCGCAAACTCATCATCCAAATTCTCATCCCCGAACTCATCATCCTTCTTTTCTTCACATACATCGTTCATTACTCTAGAGCTTCCTATATACTTCCCCGCTCACCATGCCAAACCCATACGTGGTATTGAGGCCTAAACCCACGGCGAAAGACATGCTCCCTAACCACATGTATACTACTAACCTTGCTCACATTTCTACAATCGAAACAAGGACAATAAAAGTCGATCGCTCCGGAGGATGCTTGATATTGTAATGCGGTTGTACGAGAATTCCGAGACCCCTTTCACAAACTCAATCGATTCACGACTACCATACATCCACGTACGATCCATCTCATTCAAGAAGACCTCTAATAATTAAACACAACCATTCATTATAATGCATCAATCATTATTTAAGTACATACACTCACATATTCATATCACACACGTATAGAGCAATCTAAGATAGTGACATGTTCAATTGTATGCATGCAGCCGAAGGTCCTTATCACTCCAACCTAACCCATCCTTGGACGTCTAATCTCACTAGTGAATATATGCCAACTTTTAAATTCTAAGGAAAATTCGGCAAAGATTTCCCTACGAGTTCTCCAAGTACACAATATAGATAATTGCTTATCTACATATGTACCCAGAGAACAATGTAGAGAAACCGATGAGCCAAGAATTTCCTCAGAATTGAAAAGAAGACACACATTCACCACCTAAGTGAGATCAAACGTCCAAGAACAGTCCCAAACCGGGGACTATTCAAGACTTACTCCTAATGAGTAAGTCTTGAACGGGTATCTAGGCATATGATGACAATTCAAACAACTTGTAGATTTCATAGCTAAATTACATTGCGTTTTCATACAATCTCATATCAAGAAATATACATACATTATAAGAAATACATATATATATCAATAAATTATCATAACTTAATCAAATTGAATCACATGACAACTTTGTCTCATCAACAAATTAAATCAAACAAAAAAGACAACGAAATTAAACTAGTTACCTCTTAACACCAATGATAAGCAATGAAGAGAGAAGAGATAGTTGTAACTTTATTTGCCTTCCTAAGCCTCTTCTTCCTACAATTAACAAAACCCACATTGCACATTAATCATTTAATTCAATTAAGAAAAACAAAACTAACTTAAAAACAAGATTAATTCATACTTAACTAAGCAAAAAATTGGCTAAACCCAAGAGCAATGAAGAAAGAGTAGGGCAGTGGTGGTGGTAGTTGTTGCTGCCGCTTGTGGGTGGTGGCGCTGCGTAGTGGTGGCGCTCCACACCCTAAACCCACTCAAATGGTGGAGAAGAGAAGAGAAGAGAAGAGAAGAGAAGTGAAGAAAGAGAAGGGTTGTGGTGGTGGTGGAGGTCGCTGCTGCGCACTAAGTTGGTGGTGGAGGTCGCTGCTGCACAATGTGGGTGCTCCGGCGTCAGGGCTCCGGTAATGGGGCGTTAGGGTTAATGTGCGAGTGAGTGAGAGGGAGGGAGGGGTTTTTCGCTCGTCAAATGCGTCTAAGGGAGGGAAATTTGGAAAAGATGTCTAGCTACTGTGTGTATGTGCGCGCAAAACTCGAAATATGGGATGGGATGTGAAGGGCTGCGGTTAGTCCAGAAAACGCAGCCCTTCGTTTATGAAGGGCTGCGGTTTTTGGGCTAACCGCAGCCCTTCACTAATAGGGCTGCGGCTAGCCTCAAAACCGCAGCCCTTCATACTGTATGAATGGCTGCGTTTTTGGGCTAACCGCAGCCCTTCACTAAAAGGGTTACGGTTTTCTTGAAAACCGCAGCCCTTCATACAAGAAGGGCTGCGGTTGCGTTTTTAATAAAACGCAGTCCTTCCAGCGCAGCCCTTCCTTTTTTTTCTCTTAGTGAATCTCGTAGCATAGGAAAGCTTTTTTTACTGACCATGACCTCACTTTGCCATCGTTTTGTCAATTAGAGGCTTGCATGGTAAAATTAACTTCCTAGTTGTGAGAGGGACCCCTAAGTACTTAAACGGGAAGGTACCAAGAAGCATTTTCTCAACTTGTTGAAGCAGATCTTTTTATTCTAGAGTGACTCCACCAATATATAAGCTGCTCTTATCCAAATTTGCATCAAGGCCAGAGGGTTTAGAAAATTGATTAAAAGCATCAAACATAAGCTGAAGAGAGTTATGATCAGCTCTAGCAAACATCAACAAATCATCAGCAAACATCAAATGGGTGATGCTAAGCCTTTCAAATATGGGATGAAAGTTAAATTCTGGAATGGACTTCAATTGACCCAAACATCTAGATAAGTATTCCATACCCAACACAAAGAGGAATTGAGACATAGGGTAACCTTGTCCCGATCCTTTTTTGGCTGGAAAGGGTTTGCATGGGATACCATTAATTAATATAGAGACTGAAACTGAAGAGACACAACCCATAAACCAATTCACAAACTGAGTAGGAAACCAATCTCATGCATGACAGTTTCAAGAAAGGACCATTCACTGGAGTCATAGGCTTTTTTCAAGTCTATTTTCAACATACATCTAGGTGAAACATTCTTAGTAGTATAACCTTTAATAAGCTTAGTAGCAAGAAGGA
Organism: Beta corolliflora; assembly: GCA_947648045.1. Taxonomy (NCBI): domain Eukaryota; kingdom Viridiplantae; phylum Streptophyta; class Magnoliopsida; order Caryophyllales; family Amaranthaceae; genus Beta; species Beta corolliflora. The sequence goes on from CANSZD010003018.1 coordinate 385,288, forward strand.
TGTTGTCAGAAATAGTCCTCCTAGGCATGAAACCAGATTAATCTAGGTCAATAACACTCCCAATCATGTCTAGCATCCTATTAGTCAGGATCTTAGCTATAATCTTGTATAAAACTGTACAACAAGCTATAGGTCTAAAATCCTTAACTAGAGTAGGATTAGGAATTTTAGGAACAAAAGTAATCAGAGTGCAATCGATATCAGGCAACAAACACACCAGTATCAAAAAAGTGCACAACAGCAGCATAAATATCATGTTTTATCTATTGCCAAGCTTTCTTGAAAAAGTAGCTATTTAATCCATCAATACCTGGAGCCTTGTCATCATCTATGGACCACAGAGCATCATCGATTTCCTGCTGTGAGACCCTCTAAATTAACAAAGCAGCATCACTAGGCTTAACTTGAGCCCCTGATCTAAGAAGCCCAATATCAACTAGTAAGCCACTAGCAGCAGATCCCAACAAAGAATGATAAAATCTTATCACCTTACTTTGAATATCTTCAGTTTTAATAAGCTTGTCACCAGTTTCTGTAAAAAGCACATGAATGCTATTGTGCATGTATCTCTCTTTCATAGCATGAAAAAAGAAACGAGCGTTAGAATCTCCTTGCTTCAACCACGTAATTCTTGACTTTTACCTAATAGCAGATTATTCAATATTCAAGAACTTATGCAGCACTTGAAAACATTCATTTTCGTCTGAGCAAAACAAGACACTCAGAATTAAACTGGAGCTGAGATTGAACATTATGTAAATCAATTCTACCTTGCGCAATTCTAGCTTCAAGGTTGGCAAATTATTTTTTATGTAACTTCTTTAACTGATGCTTCACATTTTTAAGCTTGAACCAAATATTATGTATCATACAATTTCCTCTATCTCTAGCCTGCCACTGTTCCTCCACAAGAAAAAGAAAAGATTCATGGTGTAACTATTACAAAAAATCTTAGGTGTAACTATTATTAAACCATAACTTATGGTGTGACAATTGCTTCACACGCACACCATCTTCTCCCCTTCTCTCTATCTCTCATTCCTCCTACTTCACTCTACACTAAACACTCTTCCGATTTTCTATCTCTTATCAAATCCTCCTCGATACCCAAATATATAGGGAATTGGACGATAAAGACGACAAGAGAGAGAAATGGCAAACACGAACCAATCGAGTTAGAGCGTCGCCACATTCCTAGTATTTCGCACGATTCTCCTCCATAGTTTTGCCGCAACTCGAACAAAGCATCAGGTGCTTGTAATTGCTACTCTAAAGATCGGTGGTTACGCCACATCCACCGTTTGATGGTTTAAGCATCAAATCAAACGACATTGCGGATGAATTTGAGCAAGAATTTATGGAAATTGGAATCCGATTATTAAGAATATGGGATCAAAGTTTATAAAGTTAGGGTTCGGACGAGTTTGCCGCTTCTTGGTGTAGTACAAAATTACAACTAACTCAGTCTATTCATATTTCAATTGGGCCCCTATGGAAGTCCATACGAGGTGGCAATTTCAGGCTGGTGGTGGTGTGGTGCGTCGATGGCGGCGGCAGGTGGCGTGGGGTGGCTGGTGGGTTAGTTGTTGGTAAAGGGTGGTAGGGGTAGTTGTAGGGTCCAGTGGAGGTGGTGGTTGTGGTTGTTTAGGTGGGGGTGAGGTGTGTGGTTTTGTTATTAAAAATGATAAAGAATATAGGATAATGATACAAGTTAGTTTTAAAATGACACGATATTCTTCAAAAATGACATCATATTTGTTCAAAAATGATGAAGAAATAAGGGATAATGATATGAAATTCTTGGAAAATTGTGCAAAACTCACCAAAAATAAATTAAAATTGTGTTGATATGAAACATATCAGAAATGATACGACATAGATGACAAAATGACATTAAAAAATATTGAAATTATATGACATGAAATAGATCACAAATTATATGATATATAAAACAAATTGACATTAATCAAAAGTGAAATGACATGAAAACAGATCATAAATGATATCAAAATAGATAATAAATTGACATCAAAGCCAAACTCAGATGACATGAAATAAATGACAAAATGACATTAAAAAAAACTCAAATGCTAAGAAATAAATGATAAAATGACATCAATAAAAAACTCAAATGGCATGGAATAAATGACAAACTGACATCAGATTCATGTCATTATTTTTGTGTAGTCCATGTCATTTTCATTGGATTTTGTGTCATTATGTGCGCGTTTATTGTTGTTATATTAGTTTGCACGTGTGATATTTTGTTACACAATAAGTTATGGACATGGTATAATATGTTACAACCAAGACGCTTTGTTTCTATTATTTTTTACCATGTAAATGCTTTTCAGCTCCTTATTCCTACTCCTCCTTAGAATATAACATATAAAAATTATAGAACTAAATCATTAGATTTATATTAAACAATATTAGTAATATTTATTTTGATAATAATTGTTTATGTCAATTTTAGCCTGATGACCTCAATTGTCTTGGGACGGGAACGACTAAGATACTGATCGATGATGGTTATGCAAATGAATATGAAAGCAAATAAAAGTAAGGAAGCATAGAAGACGCAAGATATGATGACGCGAAAAAACCCCAATGAACGTGCGTAAAAACCACTAGTAGCAATCAGTCCACCAATCCACTAAATAATGTTTGTACACCAAATACACTTGTAAATTTTCTCTAGTAATAGGAATTGCTAAAGCGTAAATGAATAAGCTTATGGATGAATAATTGTGTCCTTCTCTTCCTTGCCTTCCTTCGTTCTACAGTTAAATCCTCAACATATCTTTAGTAGCACATCTCCTTGATCTTCGAAGCTTGTTAAGATATTTCCGCTCCCTTTCTCTAACTGGTCAAGTAATGGGATGATATTGCTTTGTTGTTAGGAAAGATTTGTGATCATATTTCTCCTTATAAAAATAAGTGTGCTTAATTTGTAACACTTCTCTATCTTCCATAAATATAACAACTACATATTGGCGATATATTCTCTGGATGGAACCTGTTGATAAGATCCAATAACAGAAGAACTATGTTATAACAGTTACCCCATATTGTGAGATTAATATAATAATTAAGCAGTTTCTAACATCTAGCAAAATGCTTCCCAAGATAGGGATAATTAAAACATATTCGCTATAATGATGAGATAAGCATTGAGTAGGTAAAAATTTCATAAGATAAAATTTATGATTGTCCCAATTTCGATGGGTCTTGTCAAGGTATAAATAATCCACACGTGATTGGTTTAGCTCACCTTTACTTCACAACCCTTCCAATCTCGAGCAGTGATAAAACACTAGCCACTAGTGGTTTCAAAACCACTAGCAGGGGCTATTTAGAAAAAAATAGTCTGAGGGCTTGGCTTAAAGGGTAAAAAGTTTATGAAAAGTGGAAAACTGACAGAAGGAAAAGTACTGAAAAGTTAAAACTTTAATTACACTGTAACATAGAACCACTGTGAGCTATGGCATGCTTAATACAAAATATTGAAGTGTTAAAATTTGAGTAAGAGAATGAAAAAAAGGAAGAGTTAAAAAAGGAGAGTGAAATGGTGAATTGGCGAAATTGCTAAATTGGGGAAAGGGGTGGGAGAAATTTTTTTTGGTGCAATTATGTAAAATATTTTGTAATACTTCGGTAAGTTCGTTCCTATTTAAATTTATAAAATATGCTTAAAAATGCTAAATTGTGGATGAAATTATGAGGAACTGTTAGGTGTCTATTTAAATTTATTAAATATGCCTCAAAATGCGAAATTGTGCAAGAAAATATGAGGAACTGTTAGGTGTCTATTTAAATTTATTAAATATGCTTGAAAATGCGAAATTGTGGAAGAAAATATGAGGAACTATGTGAATTTCAGTTTAAAAATGTAAAAATGCGAAACTGTTAGGTGTAAAAATTCAGGTAAAAAATGTAAGGATGAGTTAATTACCTATAATTATGGAAGTTTAAATTGTTTGGGTAGAAGTTGTGTATTTGTTTGGGTAGAAAAGGTGAAAAGCCTATTCGTGGTAAAGTGGGTACAAATTGAGAATTAAGAAAGTGAAGTTCAAAATTTTGTAGAGTAGTAGTAAGCCATGAGTTGATTGGTAATTGAGCGTGTTATATATAACCTGGGATGTTAGTATATTATAAGCATGAAATGATGTTAGTATATTATACAGTTAATTGAAGATGGGTAAGCATGGACGTTGCTCAAGGAAGCAGAAGAAGGTAACAATTATATGTAGTCGTTAGATTCATAGCTGTGATTTGGTAAGTGCATAAAATTAAAGGAAGTAATTTATTGTTTATGTAAATGACTTGAGGTTGTTGATAATGCTGGTGAGCCATTGGACGATGAAGAAGAATTGGATGAAGGATCGGTATTGATCAAAAACGATATTGTTATATATTGAATTTAATTACTCAATTGGCAGTATGTAATATATATTCTACACACTGCACATGGTAGTTCTAGTCGGCAGAAAGACATAGATTGTTGATTATACAAGGTAAGGGTGTATATAGCATTGTGACTTTGTATTATTAGTAATATAGTAGGATGATAAATTGTAATTTGTTTGATTGTTTGTTTATTAGGAAAATAATTTAAGCAAAGGAGGGAGATTGAAAGAACTTTGTGAAGTTGTTAAAACCCAATTTGCCATGAATAATAACAGGGTACGTAGTTGTTTTGAGAGAGAAATAAAATATGTTGTTTATGTTGTCATATAATGTTGGAATGATTATGTTTATGGTTATGTATATGTAGGAAAGTAATGTAATACGTCGAGTGGAGTTTTTTGGGAAGGCGGTGAAGGAATTTGATGAGCGGAAGAAAGCGTTGGTGAAGGAAATGGGATTTGGAGGTCAACTATTTTTGGTAGGTAAACGGTTGCCAAGAAGATGGTGCACATTGTCAAAGGATGTCCGTTAATTTATTTCCTGATGTGGTTGTTGCTGAAGAAGCTTAGGACTATGATTGGTGCACATTGTTGCTTGATCATCTTATGCATTCTATTAAGACCTTTGCGAAGCGGTTCTATTTAGATGGTTTCGCTAAAGGATGTGTTGGTTGCCCACTATTTTTAGCGGTAATACTTTAATAAATTTATAGTTAGTAATAACTGCAATTGATGTATTATTGATGACATATGAAGTAATCTTTTCATATTAATTTCAGATATTTTACCTTCACCGGTTGAGTCGGCCACCTGTTGAGTGGGGTGCATTTCCATGGGTCCAGGTGTGGAGCAATTCAGAAGTACATAGGGCAAAGAAGGAAGATTGTGTATTGACTGGTGACTATGTGATAATTGGATTATATACTTGGCTTTTGATTAGTTTTTAGTAGTTTTTATGATAGTTTTTAGGCTAGTTTAGGCTAAATTATTGTTTCTTATTCCTTCAAATTGTGCAATATTCCTCCTTTGTGCTCTTTCTTTGGGTGTTCGGTTTTATTTCAGGACAAAGGAGCGCGATTAGAGGGCACTTGCACAAACCCTGGGGCCAAGAAACAAGGAATGAAGCTTCAAAGAAGCTCAAAAGAGGAAAAGAGGAAGACCAAGGGCTGACATGAGTAAGTCAAGAAATTCCATAATTCCACCTGATAGAACGACCCGCCCGGGTTAGCTGACCAATTGCTCCGGTTGACTTGACCCACCCGGGTCAGGTCTTGGATCCAATCATATTCTTCCCTGATGGAACGGCCCGCCTGGGTCGTTTAAGTTACCCGCCCGAGTCAGGACCCACCCGGGCGCTCGGGTCGGGTCACCCGCCGGGGTCGCTGGGTTTTCCGGAATTTCTTTCTTTCCTTTGGGATTTTTGTACGGGGGCTTTGTTGTAAATAACCTTGTTTTTTTTAGGACTATATAAGAGAAACTCTTATTTTAGGTTAAGCTAATTTACATTCTAATTAGAGAGAGATTTAATTTTGTTTAACACTCAAACTTTAGAACCCTAAGAGAGAGAAAGTTGAGGTTTGAAGCTTTTGAACTCTATTTGTAGATTTATGCAAGCTTAAAAGTTGGTAATTTCTTGTTTATTTCATCTTCTCTTTCCTAATGTTGTTTATTTCATTGTTTTGTTTGTTTAGATCTTGTTTATTAGTTGATTATTTCCCCTTTTCTCTTTCCTCCATGGTTATGGTGATGAAGTTATTTCAAGTATTGCTTTGCTTTATTTTCATGATGTGTAAGTAGTTTTCTTACTAGGGGAAGGAATGTAACCTTCATTTACTCTTTGTATCCTAAATCTAAGTTAGGGGGTTATCATTTGGGGTTGAACTTGTTGATTAAACTTGCTTGATTTGGTTTGTTGGGCGCTTGATCACCACTTAACTTGCATATTTGGAATTCCTAGTGAAGGATCGAGAGATGAAGCTAGGAATAGACTAAGTTGGGTTGCTATACTAGGATCTCCATGTTAATAGGTATTTTCTAGTTTAGGGAAGCTTGATTAATCATTTTGTTCTTGATTTAGCTAGATTGGTTGCTCATGCCATGAGAATAGGTCATGAGTGACTAATCAAGCTCCTCTAGTTAGCTCGAGAGACTAATTAGAGTTCCTATATGCATGATTTTCCCCTTTTGATCCCCATTTGTTTCCCATTGGCTTGATGATTGGATTCTTAGATTGAATGTTGTGAATCCCCTAATCCCCTAGTTCCTTTATTCTTGGTTTATCCTCTCATTTACTTTGCTAAATTATTTTGTCAATTTCATATTTATTTTAGATCTTGCAATAGTTATTAATCTCTCAAAAACCCCAAAAATAGATTTAGTCATTGTAATTAGCGGATTAACCTTTGATTAACCTTACTTCCTTGTGGATTCGACCCTATACCTACCCTATATTGGGTAGTTTAGGTTATATTTGACGAGTTTGCAACGATCATGTCAAATTTTGACGCCGTTGCCGGGGAAGTAACAATTAACATTGTTTTAATTTGTTAGTTTTGAGATTATATCACCTTTTACTTTTTGTTTACTTATTGGTTGTTGCCTACTTGTGGGATTTGTGCCTTGTTATTTGCTAATCTTCTCCTTAGTTGTGTTGTATGCATGTGAAGATGGTTAAGGGGTGATCCTACTATCCCTATCGATCATAATCTTGAGAACACGTTGAGGCAATTGAGGAGGATTTTTAGAGAACCAACGGTACAACCTTCAATAGTTGAACAACCGGTGGAAGAACCACCATTTGAACAAGAATCATCTTCTTCCTATACTTATAGTATAATGGGTGATGAACAACCTCCTAGAGCATTGAGGGATTTTGGACATCCCAAAGCTTTTGAGCTTAAGAGTGGAATTCGTCGTCCTACCAAAACCGCTAACTTTAAGTTCTCCCCACACTTGATTCACATTATTAAGCAAGAGCCTTATGGAGGTAAGACTCATGAGTGCCTTCTTGAGCATTTGGCTAACTTCTCGGAGTTATGTGCCACGGTGAAGAAAAACAATATGACTCAAGAGTTTGTGAGGCACAATCTCTTTCACTTTTCTCTTGTGGGCAAGGCCAAGAAATGGTTGCAATCCATTCCGGAAAACTCTTTGACTACTTGGGCATTTTGTGGATCAATTTTATTCTCAAGAGAAAACCTCTGAAGCTAGGAGGAAGATAACTAACTTCACTCAAGAGGAGGATGAGACACTATATGCAGCTTGGGATAGGTTCAAGGACTTTTGAAGATCTTCCCCTCATCATGGTTAGAGTCAATGGATGCTTATGCAAAGCTTCTATGATGGTATTCTTCCCATGACCCGTGCAAGCCTTGATTCGAGAGTGGGAGGCCAACTAACAAAGCTTTCGGTTGATAACATTGAGCCGACCATTGAAGAAGTAGTAAGACACTACTCTTGGGGGAACTCTAATAGAACCGCAAACAAGAAGAATGTAAGCAAGAGCAAGTATGATCTTGATGACATTGATCATATTAATTCAAAACTTGATACCCTTGAAAAAAGAAGTTGGAAAAGGTAAGCTTGGCATCTCCTAGCCAAAGCACTTCTCAAGCTTTCTCTTGTGAAATTTGCCGTGGTTCGGACTATGCTAGTTCTTATTGTGGTGGGTCTATGGACCATGTTGCATAGGTTAACTCTAGAGGTGAGGGAAATCCCAACTCCAATAATCAAGGAAGATGGAACAACAATGCGAGTGGTGGATGGAAGAACCCTTAACCATCTCAACCTTACCAAGCCTCAAATCGACCACCCGGATTCCATAACCCCAACAAGCATTCACACATCCACCCCCTACAGCTCCCTTTGAACTAAACCAACCCAAATAATCCTCCCTAGAATCCACTCTCCAACTCTTCCTAGCCCAAAAAACAAAGACCAATGCGGACAACGATAGGAAGTTTGGAGAGATAAACACTTCCCTACAACAAATGAATGCTCACAGCAAGATGGTTAAAACAAAACTTGCTCAAGTGGCTCAACAAGTAAGCAACAACTCTTCAAATTCTTCTACCCAACTTCCTAGCCAACCAATAATTTGAGAGCAAGTTAAAGCCATCACTTTGAGATCCGAGGCTCACTATGAGGGTCCTAAGATGCCTACACTTGATGATGCTAGTCCTTCCAAGGAAAGTGAGAATGTTGGTAGAGAAGTGGGTAAAGAGGTTGAAAAAATCATTGTGGAAGACATTCAAGATGATGGGATACCTATAGTGGTTGAACCCAAAAATCAAGCAAAGATCCCCCTCCAATGAAAAACTACACTCCTCCGATTCCATATCCTCAAAGGTTAGCACAGAAGCACTTTGTTTCTGCCTAGAAACTAGTCAAAAGAGTTGATTGTGTTTAGAGAGGTTAAAATCCCGAGTTGGAGTATAATCCCGAGTCTTGTCACTGGAAGTCCTGCAAAACAAGGAAAACTGACCCGGGGGTGTTCCCGGGAAAGCTCCTCCGACGCTCAAGTCAGTTGAGATTGAGGTAGAGAGAGAAAGTGAGTAATTGTAGAGAGAGATGCTCTGGTTTAGTTAGGTGAAAATTGAATACCTGCTCATTGATTGGGCATGCTGCTTTTATAATGTTGGGGATTTCCCAGACAGGAAACCCTATTGGGGAGCATCCATGTCTGTAGGAAAGTTGTCTCCCTTTTATGGTAAAGTTGTTTTCTGTCTAAGCAGATGGGCCCCTTGGGAGCATACAGATCAGATCTTTTAGGTGGGCTTTGCATAACACTGTTGGACCAGATCAGGGATCCAAACAATTAGCCCCACGCCAAGTAATCGGAGTGAGATCCTTGATTTTCAGTGCGGTTGGTTGGCGGAACAATAATGTTTTTGCCGATGTTCGTTGAATGATGCCTTGAGTCAGGGTCCAGGGGTGAAACACCCTGGTGGGGGTTAGGGGGCAACGCCCCCGAACTTTTTCAAAGTATGCAGATCCCGAGGAGGGAGATTTGGTGAATTCCCGAGCCCCAGGTAAATCCCGAGGTGATGTAGGGACCCTAGGGCTTGCTTCCCAGCAAGCCCGAGATGACATCCTGGTGCTGGGCACCGAGCGATCCCGAGAGAGGGGGAGCCCTCTCCCCCAAGGTGGCGCGTTGGGTCCCTTGAGCTGACTCCTAAACAATCCCAAGACGGGGCATCGGTGCGTGACACCGAATGATCTCGAGAGAGGGGAGGACCCTGTTCCGCCGAGCAGGCGCATGGGGCCCCGAGTGATGGTGGGTGCTCGGGCTAATTCCCAAGCAATCCCGAGATGGAACATCGATGTTTGGCCCCAAATGATCCCGAGATAGGGGGAGGACCCTGCTCCCCCGAGCTGGTGCGTGGGACCCCGAGTGATGGGGGATGTTTGGGCCAACTCCCAAACAAACCCGAGATAGTGCGTCGGTGTTTGACCCCGAATGATCCCGAGAGAGGGGAGGACCCTGCTCCCCCGAGCTGGTGCGTTGGGCATTGCATTTTGAGCTCCTCCTCGGGGGAGAGAGTCACTCTAGGGGGCACGCTGTGCCAACTCGGGGGCTAATGAGCCCTTCTATGGGGCCCCGAGTTGGTCGGGGAAATACTTAGCTTTTACTTGGCTAAGTGATGAGCCCCCTGGCAAAGCCGAGAAGGGTGATGAACCAACTCGGGGGCTAAATGAGCCCTTTGAGGATCCCGAGATGGGTGTTGAGGTACTTAGCCGTTTTTTGGCTAAGTATTGAGCCCCTTGGCAAGGCCAAGAAGGGTGATGCACTAACTCGGGGGACTAATGAGCCCTTCCAATGAGGATCCCGAGTTAGGTGTTGAGGTACTTAGTCATTTTTTGGCCAAGTATTGAGCCCCTTGGCAAGGCCAAGAAGGGTGATGCACCAACTTGGGGGCTAATGAGCCTTTCCTATGAGGATCCCGAGTTAGGTGTTGAGTTACTTAGCCATTTTATTGCTAAGTATTGAGCCCCTTGGCAAGCCCAAGAAGGGTGATGCACTAACTCGGGGGCTAATGAGCCCTTCCTATGAGGATCCCGAGTTAGGTGTTGAGGTACTTAGCCATTTTTTGGCTAAGTATTGAGCCCCTTGGCAAGGCCAAGAAGGGTGATGCACTAACCTCGGGGCTAATGAGCCCTTCCTATGAGGATCCCGAGTTCGGTGTTGAGGTACTTAGCCGTTTTTGGCCAAGTATTGAGCCCCTTGGCAAGGCCAAGAAGGGGTGATGCACTAACTCCTGGGGCTAATGAGCCCTTCCTATGAGGATCCCGAGTTAGGTGTTGAGGTACTTAGCCATTTTTTGGCCAAGTATTGAGCCCCTTGGCAAGGCCAAGAAGGGTGATGAACCAACTCGGGGGCTAAATGAGCCCTTTGAGGATTCCGAGTTGGGTGTTGAGGTACTTAGCCATTTTTTGGCCAAGTATTCAGCCCCTTGGCAAGGCCAAGATGGGTGATGCACCAACTTGGGGGCTAATGAGCCTTTCCTATGAGGATCCCGAGTTAGGTGTTGAGGTACTTAGCCGTTTTTTGGCTAAGTATTGAGCCCCTTGGCAAGGCCTAGAAGGGTGATGCACTAACTCGGGGGCTAATGAGCCCTTCCTATGAGGATCCCGAGTTAGGTGTTGAGGTACTTAGCCATTTTTTGGCTAATTATTGAGCCCCTTGGCAAGGCCAAGCAGGGTGATGCACTAACTCGGGGGCTAATGAGCCCTTCCTATGAGGATCCCGAGTTCGGTGTTGAGGTACTTAGCCGTTTTTTGGCCAAGTATTGAGCCCCTTGGCAAGGCCAAGAAGGGTGATGCACTAACTCGGGAGCTAATGAGCCCTTCCTATGAGGATCCCGAGTTAGGTGTTGAGGTACTTAGCCATTTTTTGGCCAAATATTGAGACCCTTGGCAAGGTCAAGAAGGGTGATGAACCAACTCGGGGGCTAAATGAGCCCTTTGAGGATTCCGAGTTGGGTGTTGAGGTACTTAGCCATTTTTTGGCCAAGTATTGAGCCCCTTGGCAAGGCCAAGAAGGGTGATGCACCAACTCGGGGGTCTAATGAGCCCTTCCTATGAGGATCCTGAGTTGGGTGTTGAGGTACTTAGCCGTTTTTTGGCCAAGTATTGAGCCCCTTGGCAAGGCCAAGAAGGGTGATGCAATATCTCGGGGGCTAATGAGCCCTTCCTATGAGGATCCCGAGTTGGGTGTTGAGGTACTTAGCCGTTTTTTGGCCAAGTATTGAGCCCCTTATGAGGCTAGTAAGCCTTCCATGGATGCAACCCCGATGTGGGTACTAGGAGTACGTCATATTTTAGCTTGGTGCTGGGGACTCCTGGCAAGGCCGAGGAGGTATGCTGGTGCTTGACTCGGGGGATCTAGGAGGTAGGCTTAATTTTTGGTCGGTGTTGAGTAATTGGTCATAGACCGTTGACTGTTGACCGTTGACCGTTGACTGTTTGACTTTATGCCAGTAGAAAATTGGGCTTTTGGTTTAAAGCTTTATCCATGGGCCTTTCTCATTGTTGGCCCGATCTTTTGAAGCCCATTTTGAGTGGTGCAGAGGTTGTCGCCACGCGGGGATGAAGAATGAACTATATAGAGAGAGGAGGAGCCTTAGTTCCGTACTTCCCGAATCATTTGTGGTTCTCTCTCTCTTATTCTCCATTCTCTCTCTTCATTCTCAAGTTTTTCTGCCCCTTGTTACTTGAATCATTCCCGAGTATCCCGGTGTTGGTTTCAGTCCCGAGGCCGATCTTTCCCGAGAAGGTACGCTTTCCTTAGCCACTTACTCTTGTATTTCATTGTTTTGGTAATTTAGAGCCCTAATATGGATCCCGAGTCCGATCCGAATATTCCCGCCTCCTCTCCTAAGCTGTCAGAAGAGATTCGCGGGGTTGATGGATTCTTGGTTAGTACCCGAGTTCCGTGTGAGGATCCCTCGACCATTCCCGAGGCGGTCCCTTTATCCAGTCCCTCGGATTCGCTAAGTGAGGAGGACGAAGGGGTAATTCCGGGTCCCTGGGAGGTCTCTTTAGCCCATAGACCCTGTAGTACCAATTATCTTGACCGGCTTCTTTCTGATGGGGTTGTCACCGTATCCGAAGAGGCTGAGGAAGAAGCACCAACTACGTTAGGTCAGGACTACCCTCCTTTAGACCCCGAGGGCGGCCCTCATACCTACTACCCCGAGGCGACCTTCATGAAATATATGAAGAGGAACGCCAAGTATGTGGCCACCAAATTTTGGATTCAAGATCCCTATTTTGTTATTCGAGCTAAACATACCGACTCGGTGATGACCCCTCCTGTGGGATGTGTGTCGGTGTATCATCAGAGTATGCAGATGGGTCTGAGGTTCCCCTTGCATCCTTTCATCAGGGACCTCATGAACGCCTACCAACTGACATTGACTAATCTTCTTCCTAACAGTTGGCTGACCGTAAACGGTTTTATTTCTATTTGCGATCTTCTCGGTGTTACTCTGAGTTTGCGCTTGTGGCGCAACATTTTCACCCTGATGCTAGGCCCCGCTGATCTCCATGGCCCTGGGTGGTTCCGCTTTCAGTGTAGAGCGGGCTATAAAGTCGTCCGCGATCCCCCTTCAAACCAAAAAGGGTTTAGACGAATGTTCTACCATGTTTACACGAGTGGTGAATGGGGAATCCCCATCCTTCCTCCTGAGGAGGGACCTCGCTTCAGGTTGAATCAAATGGTTCCCGAGATGTCTCGGGAGGAAGCGGTAGTGGGGATATATCTTTCCACCACCCCGAGAACATTGACTGGGGCTCTCACTTATGTGCCTCAGAACTGGCTACCAACCCGTCACGAGATGCGGAATGAAATGTTCTTGGCGGCAGCTGGCTTGAGTCCTAGCTGTGACAAGGGTAATTTCCCTTAATCCAGTGTATGCATTTACTTTTATGCTAAAGTGTTGACGTTTCTCTTATTTCAGCTGTTGCCCGACAACGATTGGATCCCGTGATGGCTGAGAGATACGTGGACAGCGTTGCATTAGCTGCTAAGCTCTTGGATGAGTTGGACGAGGAGACCATGTCGATCCCCCCGCCTCCCAAGGTGAGTTAACATTCCTGCTTTGCTTTCTTGTGACGTCCCGACTTGTATTTACTTTTTATCCTTTTCAGGACACGGATTCCAAGAAGCCTAAGAAGCCTCATGTCCGTTCTTGAAAGCTAAAGACGGACACCGAGAAGGCCCTCGCTCTTGAAAAGGTCGCATCCGAGAAGGCCTCCTCGGGCGTGTCTACAGGAAGTTAGAGGAGAGCGGAGGACCTCCAAGTGGACGATACCGAGGTCCAAGATGAACCTCCCTCTAAAAAATCCCGAGCTGATCAGGTCGGGTCCAGCGTTCCTTTTACGGCTCTTACCAAGCCGCAGAAGCTGGCCAGGGTGAGGAATGCCGTTAAGGCGGTCTACACTGATGCCGATGATGAGGCGCTACTTGCGCTTGGGCATGGGGAGGTCAATGCCTTTTACGAATCCTGGCTTGAGGTACATTATCCCGACCAAGTTTTTTCGTATCTCCTGCTTCCCTGTAGACTAATTCTTTGCTTCTGTGCATACCACTATCCGGATGACGGCGGTGATCAATCGCCGGGCTCAGTTCGAGGAGGGCGTGGTGGCCCTGACCAAGGAGGTGGACGTGCTGAAGAAGAAATTCGAGGATCAGGAGGCTGAAATCCTGAAGCTGAACACCGACTTGGACGGTCAACAGGCCACCTTTGAGGAGGCTAAGAAGGCCATTGCTGACATGGAGGCCTTGAAGGAGACTAAAAAACAAGTCCAGGCTTCCCTTGAGGCCGCCATTATTGAGCGCAACACCGCTCAAAAGAGCCTGGAGGATGTCAAGCTTCAGCTGGTGGAGGCGCAGAAGAAAGCCAAGTCCTCCAAGCATAGCCTGAAAAAAGCTAAGGCTAAGCTTGAGAAGGTGCAGGCGGAATTTCTGTAGGAGTGGAAGAGGTCTCCCGAGGGGTTGGCCTTCTTGGGGAAGATGGCCACCAACTCCTACCGCAATGGCGGTTCGGGAGACGAAGGAACGCCTCAAAGGGGTCCTAGTTGATTCCAATTCTGCCTTGAACTGGGATGATGTCGAAGCCGAGTTCGATCGACGCATTGCAGAGGAGCAGAAGGAAGATGCGGCCAAAGCCCGGGCTCCCTCTTCTACCCCGGTCTCGCCCGCCTCCCGGCGAGATTCTTCAAACCTCTCGCAACCTGCGAGGCCGTGCCGGGCCCTGTGGCCCCGACTGAGGGTGCTGTTGATCCCGAGGGCACCAACTCGGGCAAGAGCTCCGAGGAGGAAGATGGGGCGGGTAGCACAGACAGCTCCCCCAATAAGACTCTTGCTGCTTAGTTCTTATTTCCTTTAGTTCTGTACTTATATTTTTGGGGTCCCTTGGGAGTTCTGCTCCCGGGGCCTTTAGGTTGTAATTTTTTTTATATGAATGAAATGGTAGTTTTATTAATACTTTCCCGAGTTTAATCTTTCCGAGTACGGTGTTATTTTTCTAGATGCAACTATTAACCGAAATTGTTTCCTTCATTCGCATTTTCAAGATTAACTGTGGGGTACAACTGACTGCCCCGAGTTGTGTCTAACAAAATAAACTGTTGGCTCAAGTGTGGCCAAGTTCAAGGAATCCCGCCAACTCTAATAGGGTACCAACTGGTTGCCCCGAGTTGTGGTTTAACAAACAAACTAGGGGCTCAAGTGTGGCCCGTTTACAAAATGAGGCTCAAGTGTGGCCCAAGTTACACCCAGGTTAAATGTAATATTTCTTCAGGTTGTCCGCATTCCAAGGTCGGGCCAAGGGGGTGCCTCCAGGTGACTCGAGTCGGTATGTTCCCTGCTTGATCACTACTGTGACCTTGTAAGGTCCATCCCACTTAGGCCCGAGTTTGCCTTTCAGGTGCGTCAGTCGCCTACATGAATCGGCCTAGCTTTCACCCTGAGGTTGAATTGCCTGGTTACCCGTTGCTTGTTGCGGATTGATTTGAGCAATGCATTACCCCGAGACTCAGGCAGTAAGTCCAGCTCGACTTTCTTCTCTTCTTCATTCTTGTCATACTCTTAGAAGGTCATCCTTGGGGAAGGTATCCCAATCTCGACTGGAAGAACGGCATCACTGCCGTAGACTAAGCTAAAGGGCGAGTTTCCTGTCGCTTCTTTTACTGTTGTCCTTGCTGACCAAAGCACGCCCGGAAGATCGTCGACCCAGGACCCCTTCGCTCCTTCCAGCGACTTCTTAATGCCATTCAGCACCACTTTGTTCGCGGCCTCAGCCTGG
This sequence comes from Beta corolliflora, assembly GCA_947648045.1. Lineage (NCBI taxonomy): Eukaryota > Viridiplantae > Streptophyta > Magnoliopsida > Caryophyllales > Amaranthaceae > Beta > Beta corolliflora. The sequence continues at coordinate 401,006 of CANSZD010003018.1, forward strand.
CCATTGGTCTGGGGCCGGGATACTGCTGAGAACCTTGTTTGAATCCCGAACCTGGAGCAATATTCCCGGATGGGGCCACTGTTGAATTGTCTCCCGTTGTCGGAGATGAGGGTCCTTGGGATCCCGAAGCGGGTGATTGATACGCTCAAGTTATACGTAGTATTTACGTTACTTTGGGTGCACTTTGCTAAGGGTTTGATTGTAATTGTTAACATTCGTGTTTTATTTAACTCTTAGCGGAAGTTCGGAGTTTTGCGAGATAAGTTGTGTTAATGTCATGTATTCCGAGCTTCCAAGGTGAAGTGCATTTGAGCCGAGCAAAGTACCAAGCATCACCGCAAGCCCAAGCATCATCGCAAGCCCAAGCATCACCGCAAGCCTAAGCATCACCACAAGCTCGCCAAGCCAGGCTCTCGTGAGCATCGCATGCCCAGCGGCCTCGCCCCAAACAAAGACCGCAAGGCCCAGCCGCATCATCGCCCAGCAGACTCGATGCCCAGCTCTCGCGCATGCTCGCAGCAAGCAGGACCGAGGCAGCTCGCACCTCGCGAGCTAGGTCGCACCTCGCGACCTGCCTGCTCGCGACTCGCGAGGTCCTTCGCACCTCGCGACCTCTTGACCTGCCCCAGCTCTTCAGCTCGTGTTGGAGGCAGCAACTCTTCGCACGGTGCGACCTACTTCTCACCTCGAGACCCCTAGGTCGGTGTAATTGTCGGCTGATTTTTGAGCTTTAGTATAAATACTAAACTTGTTTTTGGACCTAGGGGGCAGCAGCCACAAGGGGAGGGAGTCTCCAAAACTCCACTCCTCTCTTGTTGTCTTCTCTTTTTAGTTTTTATTTTCTAGTTTAGTTTTAGGAGATTTCAACTATGGGATTGGTTTATGCTATGCCGATTGTAGCTTGAACCGTTCTTGAACGAGATTAATATGGAGCTTCAAGCATTATTGTGAGATCTTTCCTCTCAATTTAGTTTCTTTGATTATGGTTTAATTTCTATGCTTGCTTTCTATGATTTTTGCATGATTATGCTAGGAACGTTACTAGTTTGATTGTGTAGTTAATCTAATGCTAGATTTAAGAATAGAATCGGATTGTTTTATTCTTTTATCAATTGGTAGCAAACTAGGGAGTAACTTAGATGCAGATCGTCTTGGCTATTTCTTGGGGAAATTGAATTAACTGTTGAATGTTTATCGCTTGTATGACGTTAGCAGGTCTGTTGGTTCTCTGTGTTTATTGCTGCTATTGGATTGAACTTAGACGCGATCGGACTAGGTTATCCTTTAGTTAGGGTTTTATAGTCACGCTGATCGTGCTATTCAACTAAGAATAAGGAGAATGCGAGATTAGTTCTCGACAATAGATAATCATGGAAATAATTAGAGTTGAGGTTCAAGGATCGATAATGAATTGAAGTGGATGTTAATCGGATTCAAGATCTCCCCATATTGATTTCTCATCTTGTTTATATGCTAGTTAGTTGTAGTTTAGTTATAATCTACTTGAAACCCCCCTTTCTTATTAGGTTTCTCGGCCCTTAGCTTAATCTAGGTTTTGAATCATGCTGAATATTAAACTCGTCCCTGTTTCCCTGTGGATACGACCCCTACTTCCATTATACTTCCTTAGTGTAAAAGAGAGTAGGAGAAATTTTATCTTTGGCCGGGTGCGGTGCACAACGACACATCCACGCCCGCCCAGTGATGATGTTCCTCCAGATGAAGTTCTGCACTTGCTTGTCTGTTATTGAAGCTAGTGGTTCAGCCTCGACCCATTTGGTGAAGTAGTCGATGGCTACTAGGAGGAACCTTCTTCGCCCGAGGCCGCTTTGGGGAACGGGCCTATAAGGTCCATCCCCCATTTATCAAAGGGTAAGACAGCTTGAATGGTGGTTAAGGGGTTAGTAGGAGCCCGAGGGATGTCCCCGTGAATTTGGCAGTTGGGACATTTCTTTACCAGTTCCGCGGCGTCGTACTTCAAAGAGGGCCGTGAGTATCCGCCCTTAAAGCTTTCCGGCTATAGTCCTGGGCCCTTGGTGGCTGCTTCGCAGAGCTCCTTCATGAATCTCTCGGAGGATGTAGTTCCCTTCAAAAGGAGTTACGCACTTGAGTAGGGGGTGGGTATAAGAATTTTTGTACAAGTGGCCTTCCCCCGGATGAACCACCCCGCCTTCCTTTTTTAGGCTATCGGCCTCTTTCTCATCCAAAGGTAATAACCCGTCCTTTAGGTACCCGATAATCTCATCCATCCACGTGCCCGTCCGGTTGATGGTGTGTATCTGCAATGAATTGATGCTTGGCTGGTTTAGGACCTCCCATTTTGAATGCGGACAACTTCTTGATGAGCTCCGGGTTTTATTGAGGTGCATCCTCATGTTTGTCTTCCTTGGCCGTACTCCCCGAGACCTGTCCTACTATGAGTTGTGAATCCGATTTTGCCGTAACCGCTTTGGGCTCCCGCGTTGATGCGATTTGGAGGCCTAAGATTAGAGCTTCGTATTCAGCCTCGTTATTGGAGGCCAAAAAGTCAAACTTCACCGCGTACTCCATCTTATCCCCGACTGAAGGAATGATCACAAGCTCGGCTCCGCCGCCGGCTTTTGAAGCTGACCCATCCACCTGCAACTCCCACGACTCCCTTTCTTCCCGAGTCCGGGGGTGGGAGGCGCATTCATCGATGAAGTCTCGCGAGCTTGTGCCTTGATTGCTCTTCGGGGCTCATATTCCAACCCGAAGTCCGCCAACGGCCCGCCCACTCGGTCATCCGAGTTGAATGATTTCGCTTTCAATTACTTTTCGATGGGTTGTCCAGGTTAGGACCTTGATGGGGTGCGCCCTGAAAATATGGCTTCAACTTCCTACTCGCCATGACCCGCCGCGAAAACCATCTTCTCAATCCGCTGTATCTTGCTTCCGCTCCTCTATAAGCATGGCTGATAAAGTACACGGGGTGCTGAGTTCCCTCTCTTTCTGCTACGAGTACCGCACTGAGGGCGTACTATGATACCGAGAGGTATATATAGAGTGCTTCTCCCGGCAAGGGTGATATGAGTTTGGGCAACGTTGCTAGGTGTTGTTTCAAATTTGTTGGAATGCCTGTTCGGCCTCGTTGTCCCAATCAAACTCCTTCCTTTTTAGCGCTCTGAAGAATAGCAAGCTCTTGTCAGTCGAGCGGGACAAGAAGCGGCCTAACGCTGCTAGGCACCCTGTTAGCCTTTGAACTTCTCTAACATTTCTTGGTGAGGACATGTTTAACACTGCGTAGATCTTGTCGGGGTTAGCCTCAATTCCTCTTTCATCTACCAAGAACCCGAGGCATTTCCCCCCCTTTACCCCGAACACACACTTCTTGGGGTTTAACTTCATGCCATGGCGTCGTAGGGTGTGCAGCGTTTCTGCCAAATCCCCAATTGATTTTTTGGTCTTGACGATCATATCGTCTACGTACACCTCAATATTCCTCCCGAGTTGCTCCTCAAAGACTTTGTTGATCGTTCGTTGATAGGTAGCCCCTGCGTTCTTTAGCCCAATGGGCATCATCTTGTAGCAGTATACGCCTTGGGCTGTAACGAATGCAGTATGTATTCGGTCCTTTTCCGCCATCGGGATCTGGTGATATCCCGCGTTGGCATCCATGAAGCTGAGCAACTCGTGACCGACCGTTGAATCGACCAGCCTATCAATCTTTGGCAGCGGATGATTGTCCTTAGGACATGCTTTGTTCAGATCAGTGAAGTCGACGCACATGCGCCAAGCTCCATTAGCTTTTTTGACCAGAACAACATTGGCCAACCACTCCGTGTATTGGCACTCTTCAATGATGCCCGCCTCTAACAATTTCTTCACCTCTTCTGCTGCGGCTGCGTTTCTTTCGGGCCCCATCTTGTCGGAGCTTCTGTTTGATGGGGCGGAATCCCTCCTTGATATTCAACTCATGGGATGCAAACTTGGGATCCAGCCCCTGCATGTCAGAGGCGGAATACGCGAACACGTCTTTATATTCCCGCAACGTTTTGGAATGAAGGCCTTTTACATATTATTGTGACTTGTGGATTACTTTGTGGTGATTTTGTAATTTGTTGTGCTTATGAATGATTTTGGAGAGCTTTGGAGCAAAGAAAAATGAAGAGGAATGGTTTTGGAGAGCTTTAGAGCAAAGAAAAATGGAAAAAAAGAAAACAAGGCATGGAGGGGTTGGCTTGAGCGCCCGGGTCGCTCCGTGGGAGAGAAAAAAAATTTGGCCATGGTAACTTGACCCGCCCGAGTCAGTTTCGTGGAAGAGAAAAAAGCCTTGCAGCCAACTGCCCGGGTCAGCTGGGCAGCTGCCAAAAATCGCCCTTCACCTTCATTTTTCTCATTTCTCCCTTCTTACTCTCTCATCTTCTTCAACCTCTCAACTCTCACCCCCCTTCCTACTAAATCCTAACTCACTAAATCTCATTCAAATCACTCATCTCACCACTCAAAAACTTAAAATCTCTCACAAATCTTCTTCTTCATCTCATTTCCTTCATAAATTTCTACTTTTTCTTCCCCAAAAATCACATTTTCACTCACTTCTCACCATTTTCTCTCTCCTTAAAATTTTACCATAACTCTCAAATTCATCCATTTCCACTCAAATTTCTTCACAAATTCTTCCTAAAATCTCACCCCCCCTCCATTTCCTTCACCGAAAACTCAAAAAGGAACAAAAAAAATTTCACCTTTTCTCACCCACCCTACCTAGTTTCGGGATTTTGATTTTTTGAGCACCAAGCAGTCCAACAAATGGAGAGAAGGACATCAAAGCGGTCTAGACAAGTGGGGGAAGCAAGCTCAAGCCGCCAACCGCAAGGAAACATGAAGGAAAACGTCTCGGGGCTTAATGCCCCCGGTGAGTTTCATGATCATGAATTTCCTTTCCTTAAGTCTGGTAGCTTAGAGCATTTTACTAGATTTGAAGCCCTTAAGTTAAAGAATTCGCTCTCACACGCTTTGTTGATGATACTTTGCTTTCATTATGGGGAATAAGAGGGGATGTTTTTACATTGGCTAATGAATTAAATTTGAGAAATTGTTAGGAATGAGAAATAAAACATTTTGATGCCTAACACTTGAATTTTGAGCTCCTTGGAGATAACCGGGGAAGAGCGGCTAGAATGCTTAACAGGAGCTGAAGCCGTTCTCCACTTTAGGCTTGGGAATGTTGCTCGCTCTATGGACATTTGTGATTTTGCTAAAAAATTTGATTTACAAATTGTGCAGAGCACCACTCACGGGCCTTCCTTCAATCTTACTCATTTTTTGGCCAAAATAAGTGGGTCAAGTATTTACGATGCCAAAAATGCTAATGACTCACTTATCCATCAACCGGCCATTCGGTATTTACGTAAGTTCTGGGGAAATACTATTTTTGGGAGGAAGGACAACTTAAATGTGAGTATGTCCGTAACTATGGGACCATAGGAAACGCAACATACCTTTGTTGCTTTCCCAACATCTGAAAAGGGTAGGCACCCCAAGGACTCACGGACGTGGGTCTATTGTTGTGGGCGGTTTAATTACCGCCATTGCTGAGCATTTTGAGTTTCGTCCTTGGACCCCCGCAATCCAAGGACCGAGCCTCATCAACCAACAATACCTACAAAATGCTCGCTGGTTTACATTGAATGGACATTGTTTTACTTGGAAGATTGGTAAAACGAGCTCCATCCAACTTCCAAGTCGTGAGCTTACCGAAATAAAGAGAAAGCAAGAAAATTATCTCCTTTTGGAAATCCCGGAGGAGAGCCCGGAGATCCGTACCTACCAAAGGCTGGATCCACACGAGCATGCCTCCTCCTCTTCCGCCCCTCCCCCTCTCCCTCCCGAATCATATCCCACCTATGTTCCCGACTATGCACCTATATATGCCCATATAGATAGGCGGTTTGATAGTTTCGAACAAAGATTAACCAACTTCCAACAAGAGATGCGGGATAGCTTTTTCCCCATCTTGTAATTCTTCCATGATAACGACATGGGGGGTATTTTCATTGTTTGGATGGTTTTTACTTCTTGGGGTAAGTGTTAGGAGACCCTTGTTGCAATTTTTGATTGATTTGTTGCTTGTGATTGTGGTTATGCTTGGTGAATGGGCCAATACTTGTTAATATGTGTTATGCCATGATTTCATTTTTCTTATTTGTTTGCTTCCTTAGTTTTTAAGAAAAAGAAAAAGAAAATTATATATTTCAAACATCCAAAATCAAATTTTCTCCCCCTTTTCATTTCCTTTCTTTATTTTAGCTTTTTTTTTTCCTCCTTTTCTTTTCCTTCTCTTTCAATCCTTGTTTTTAGAGCAAAAAGAAAAGAAAAATAAATAAAATGAAAAAGGGTAAAAATAACCAAAAAAATTTGAAAAAAAAGGAAAAAAAAAAGTGTTAGCATTGAATAAAGTTTTGTTCCCTTGCCCAAGGAAGATGCTAGTTGATGATATTTGTGGATTTCTTGCTTTGACTTTGACTATATGTTTAGAGGCTCATTTTGGAATAGTGTGAGCTTGGGTTGTGGTGTTTTAGGAGGTGATTAATCTTGATTGCATTCGAATCTACCAAAATGAAACTAATGAATGCTCAATTATTGGATGTCTACTCTTGAATCTCGGTTATGTTTCTCATGCTTGGATAATTTTAGCTTCAAATTTGCGGTCCCTTGTGTCCCTAGATATGCTCATCATGTCCCTAAACAAGGCTCTACGAAAAACTTAGTTTTTATTTATCTTTGTATGCAATAAGTGGCACAAAAAGCCACAAGTTCTTAAGTCTTTATTTAGTGAGTAGTTACATCACCTTTGTATAGAAAAAAATCTCATAATAAGGGAAAAAGAAAAAGCCAAAAACAGTAAAAAAAGGCATGAAAAATTAAAGAAAAAAAGTGAAGAAGACCAAAAAGCAAAAAGAATAGAAGAGATTCAATAAAAGTCAAAAGAGGTCAATTTGTGGATGCCTCCTACACTTAGTTCTATTTTTCTTAAGTTTCGAGTAGAGTGAAGTATATGGCCTATTTGTGTGTCTAGGGAAGGTGGACTAGTGGTTTAAGCTTCTATAACACTTGAAGAGCCTGAAGTATTTTGGATAGCTAGGTGTTCTACCCATAACCTATGAGTACACTTGGAATTTTTTTTTGGCAATTCAAAGTAATTATTGATAACAAAAAATATTGTTTTAGTTACAACCTAACACTAAACAAAACAAGAGCAACAACCCAAAACAAAACTGAATCATAGGAAGAAAAAGAACACAAGAGCACAACCTAAAACAAAACTCTACTGAACTAGTATACTTCTTTCCTTCTCATTACAATTGCAAGCAACTTGAAAGATAACTTTCTTGATCAGAATCTAAGGAGCACTGCAAGTATTAGAGAAGATTTTACTATTTCTCTGACTCCAAATAGCATGAAGAGCATCAAAGAACATCATAACATAGACTCTGAAGCTAATACTTCTCCCATGTGCTTTCCTGCTAGCCAGTCTGCATTTTGTTTTAAATTGGAATGCACTTCTGTTGATACCAAATTGCTGTAGTAAACCCCTCCAGACTTCAGCTGAATAACTACACTCAAAGAAAATATGCTAAACAGATTCATTAGCATCAGTACAGAGACAACATTGTAAGCTACAATTGACATTCCATCTATTGATTATGTCAGTAGTAGCCATACAATTTTGGATTGCTAACCAAAGCATAAACTTGCTTTTTGGACTTGCTTTATTGTTGCAAATCATTCTTCTCCACTCCACTTTATTTCTGCACATTTCCTTGGATTAAAGAGTAGGCTTTTTTATACTAAACTTACCCTTATGTATCACAGCCTCCCAATTTCCCACCACTTGGAAATTAGTTGTCTTGAAAGTTGCTCTTTATCTTTGCTTGTGAACCATTTCATTACTAGTTGACTTGGGCATAAATCATGAATGTGTTAAATAAGTGCTTGATGAAAAACTAGAGTTGTGGGTTTGAAAACTCTTTAGAAACCCTCGCAAGATCCCACTCGCCCTCTAGAACGATCTAGGGGTTTAAAGAGCTTGTTGCATGTGCTAAATCCAATTGTGATTCCTACGAAAATGAGTTAGTGTAAATTCTTTATCATTCCTCCTTTTTCCTTCTTTCTTCTTCATTTTTTTTAAATAAATTTTCATTCTCCTACTTATGTTTTCTTCTATGTTGCTTGAGGTCAAGCAAAGATCTAGCTTGGGGGAGTTTGATGATTGGTTTTTATACATGGATTTTGATTAGTTTTTAATAGTTTTTAGGCTAGTTTAGACTAAATTTTTTCTTATTCCTTCAAATTGTTCAATATTCCTACTTTGTGATCTTTCTTTAAGTGTTTGGTTTTATTTCAGGACATAGGAGCGCGATTGGAGGGCACTTGCACAAACCCGGGGCCAAGAAACAAAGAATGAAGCTTCAAGGAAGCTCAAAAGAGGAAAAGAGGAAGGCCAAGGGCTGACCCGAGGTCCCGGGTCGCCTGACCCGCTAGGGTCAGTCAAGAAATCCCAAAATTTCCACCTGATTGAACGACCCGCCCAGATCAGCTGACCCGAGGGCTCGGGTTGACTTGACCCGCCCGTGCAAGTCTTAGATCCAACCATATTCTTCCGTGATGGAACGACCCCCGGGTCAGGCCCACCCGAGCGCTCGGGTCGGGTCACCCGCCCGGGTTGTTGCTGGGTTTTCCGAAATTTCTTTCTGTCCTTTGCGATTTTTGTACGGGGGCTTTGTTGTAATTAACTTTGTTTTATTTTAGGACTATATAAGAGAAACTCCTCTTATTATATGTTAAGCTAATTTACATTCTAATTAGAGAGATATTTAATTTTGTTTAGCACTCAAACTTTAGAACCATAGGAGAGAGAAAGTTGAGGTTTTGAAACTTTTGAACTCCATTTTCAGATTTATACAAGCTTAAATGTTGGTAATTTATACAAAGTAGGGCTACAGAAACGCTTTTTTTTTGCAACAGTTTTACTGGCGTTGCTATATCATTGCTATTGCAACAATTAAATAATTATTAATTTGAGTAGACATTTACTTTGGAAAAACATTGCTATAGAAAAACTGTTGCAACGGTTATATATTATGACTATTTTATTGCAACAGTTTTTAGTTTTTTAATATTTTGATGAGATATTGCAATAGTGTTTTATGTGAAGCATCTAAAAGAAGTTAAAAATAAAAATAAATAAAAATAAGTTTATTTAAAAAATCAATAGAGCGCTTTTTTTCCCCTCCCCACTTTTTTCACGATTTTGTTCACCCAAAACCCTTTTAGACACTTTCTCCATGCCTCTGTGTTGGGTTCTCTTCTGCCATCCCCGTCGTTTTCTTTAATATTTCATCATCGTTTCTTAAAGCAGCAGGCGATTGTAATTTGACGTTTCTGACTTGGCTATTGGGGCTCTAGATTGGAGATACATTAGTACATAAAGTAGAATATATAGGGAACACAACATATAAAACGGTTAAGTTTAATGAGCTTATTGTACAAATACAGAGAGCACTTGTCTTATGGAAGCGTTGTGTGAGTTAAACAATATGAAACACCTCTCTTAGACAACCATTTTGTCTTTCGTGTAAAAAATTTTAAAAAAAGAAAATATAATAAATTACAAATGAATAATTCTTCAATATCTTTGTTTCAAAAAAAAAAATTCTTCAATATCTTCTCCCCTTAAAAGAAGCGCCTTATCATCAATCAGTTCACTCCAAAATTTCAAAAGACCACTCTAAACTCATAAACCCTATAGTGTGTGAGTGATCGACTTCCCCCGCTCCACCAAACACGGGCACGTCTTTGCTCCGCCGCGTCAAACGCCAACACATCTTCCTTCCGCCCGCACCAAATGCCGACATGGTTACACATATTCGGTTCGCCGCGACTAACGTGAACACGTCTTCGCTCTGCCGCACCAAACTTCTACATATTAGGGCTCCGTTAAACTGCTGCTTCACCACACTGCCACCTCCACTGGCGGTGAGCGTCTCCGCCCACTGTTGCCCTCATTTCCTCGGTGTGTATTATCATTTTTGTTTTACATTCTTTTATTTAGCAAATAACCCTCTATTTTCGTTGCCATCAATTCCTGCTATTTCTTGATTTTTTTTTATTTCGTTGGAAATTGGAATCAATCAAGTTATGTTAATTTCGTTGGAAAATCAAGCTATGTTAATTTCGTTGGAACAACCAAGTTATGTTAATTTCGTTGGAACAAATAACAATCAAGTTATGTTGATAACAAAACTGCCCAATTGATGATTTTGTGGATTGATTTTGTTTAGGCTCAATAATGGGCCCGCCCAATATCTATGCCACATCATCAGAAATTACGAGACAGGTGGCACAGTGGGTCCCACCTGGGAGTTGACCTAGCTCCAGGTCGTTTAGGGATCCAGAGATGGGGCTCGAAAGGCTAATTGTCTGAAAAGGCAACATAGCCATTGATACCCAAGAAAGCCCATCCCATTAATGTTGACTGTCTGCGAATTCGCAATGCTATAAATACCAACAGTCTCATCAATGAACAGGTATTGAATTCTCACATAACAAACTAGAGCATCTCTCTCTAGACTTTCTCTCTCGACCTCAACTGACTTGAGCTTCGGAGGGGCGATCCCGGAACAACCTCCTGGGTAGTCTAACTTTGTATTTCAAGTCTCCGGCGTACGGGCAAGTAATTCAGGCGAATGTTCTTGAGGCTCACTCCTATTCAGCACACATCAACAATCCTCAATTTCTAAACAGAAACAGTTTGGCGCCGTCTGTGGGGAAGTTACAATCAAAGTCGCTTCGCCCTCACTCAGTAAGATTCGCTTCGTTGTTACTCAGCAATGGCCCCAACCAAGAACACTCGCTCTAGACAGCCATCGGCACAGGCTCAGAGGTCTGAACGAGCTCCCTCGCCCTCTCTCCAACGAAGGTCCGAGCGAGCACTCTCGCCTACCCCCCATCGGACCCCGACCGTTCAGACCATCAACCTTGAAGAAGAACAGTCCGACGAAAATGGACCTAATCCCTCATAACAACTACAACATGCCGACCCCCCAACCCATATCTATAGCAGATATCAACTTAATAGCCGCTCAGCTTCAACAGACCCTGTAACGTAGCCTGATGGACATGTTGGCCAACTTACAGCAGGGACGCCCCCTACCGAAACCCAAGGATCAAGCCTTGGTCCCTTCTGTTCGGGAAGAAAACATTCACCGCTCTGCCCATGGTCTGCCTAGCCAGCAACGATCGGGAGCAAGAGAACACAACCATCACGATCGGCAGAGATCGAGGCAGGGATAAGATGATCTTCACCCACTTAAGGGGAGATCTGCTCGGTATGGGGAAGAAACCCATGTTTCCAAATCGCCGAGAGGAGATGCCGGGCGTAAGCCTGAGGACGCTCGACATTTCCTCAATCAGAAACACCTCAGCAAGGGATATGACGCCAGGTACATTCTAAACAAGAAAGCCGCTCAGCGGGAGGGACAGGGTCAACAATGGTGCACTTAAATTCATGGTCCCATTCAAACACCAACCATTGAACCATTCGCGGGCCAAACCAACCCGGATGATCACATGGCAACATACAAAGCTCAAATGAGAGTCTAGACCAGCTGCGAGGCTACCTAGTGCCGTTTATCTGTTCGTAAATCAGGCCTATTTATAGGGAAAACGACACTGCGCCTCACGCGCTGGCTGTGCCAGGCGCAGCTGACATGGCAAGCGCATGACGCGGCATGACCAGTAAAAAGCGTACACGTGGTACGCGCTTTTGAAAAAGATAAGAAAGAAATTCCGCGTCTCAAGCAGACACTTGCGCTTGACGCAGGACTCTACATGAAACAGAAGTCTACATAGCCTGTGCGCTTGGCGCACCTTACGTGGAAGTCCACGTGGCAGGACACGTGCGCTCAGCACAGTCAGCTGCGCTCAGCACAGTCAGCTGCGCGCAGCACAGTATGCCGCGCTCAGCACAGTATGCTGCGCTCAGCACAGTCAACTGCGCTCAGCGCACCGCCTTGTTTTTGATAGTTTTTTTATATAAACGCGTTTTAATGATTTTCTTTTATCTTTTGACTCCAGAAATCTGATTTTACGGGATAAAATCTGATTTTAACTTACAAAAAATAACTTTTGAAAATATTTATTTATTAAATTAAATCAATTAATTATCAATTAATTGGGCTTTTTAAAGAATTGGGCTCAAAATACAATTAATTATCATGAATAATTAATTGGGCTTTAAAATAGGACTTTAACACTTTTCGAAATGGTTTTGAATGACTTTTCAGACTGCTCTGCCCTTGGGTTGGACCAATTAAGACCATGGTATGTTTCATCATCGGATCCTTAAATGGGGAGACACGATTATGTGTCTACAGTAGGCAAAGTCATGGACCCTCAAACAAGAGAGGAAATCATTCAAGTACTCACCGAGTACAAAGATGTCTTTGCCTATGAGGCCTCATGAATATGTGCCACGAGCTTAACATCAAGGAGTTCAAGCCGATCAAGCAAAAGCTGAGACACCAGGGTCCCGAGAGAAACGCCGCAGCAGCTGCGGAAGTTAAAAAATTGCTTGAAGAAGGCTTCATAGAAGAATGCCAATACTCTGAATGGTTAGCCAATGTCTTACTAGTCAAAAAGTCGAGCGGGCCTGGAGGATATGCGTGGATTTCACGGACCTGAACAAGGCCTGTCCAAAAGATAACCACCCTCTGCCTAAGATCGACAGGCTGGTCGAGTCAACTGCCGAGCATGCTCTCCTAAGCTTCATGGATGCAAATACGGGGTACCACCAGATCCCAATGGTTGAACATGACCGAGTCCATACCACCTTCGTCAGAAACCAAGGGGTATACGTATCAGCGAACAGTGAACAAAATCTTCAACGACCAGCTCGGTCGAAATATTGAGGTGTATGTTGACGATATGATCATCAAAAGCAAAGCCCAGGGGGATCACCCCTCAGATTTCAGAGAGACCCTCGGAACTTTGAGACGGTTCCGCATGATGTTGAATCCGAAGAAGTGCGTCTTCGGAGTGAAAGGAGGGAAGTGCCTCGGATTCCTGGTGGATGAAAGGGGAATCGAGGCAAATCCCGATAAGATCAAAGCTGTGATGGAGATGAAGTCTTCTCGGAACGTACGAGAGGTACAACGTCTAACCGGCTGACTAGCTGCTCTCGGACGTTTCCTCTCCCGGTCGGCAGATAAGAGCCTTTACTTCTTCAAGGCACTGAAAAGAAAAGAGTTCATCTGGGACGAAGAAGCCGAGCAGACTTTCTCTTCCCTCAAAACACACCTATCAACCCTTCCCAAATTGATCTCCCCCTTGCCGGGAGAAACATTGTTCATTTACTTGGTTGTATCAGAGTACGCGCTCAACGCTGTTTTGATAGCTGAGAGAGAAGAAAAGCAGCACCCAGTCTATTTTATATGTCATGCCTTCCGAGGGGCGGAAGCCAAGTACAACGAGATAGAGAAGATGGAATTTACCCTCTTGATGGCTAATAGGAAGCTCAATCCCTATTTCCAAGCCCATCAAATAAAGGTCCTTACCGGACAGCCCCTCAGGAAGGTGATTGAGAGCCAAAATCACTTCAGTCGGATGACAGACTGTGCAGACCAGCTCGCAGATTTCGGATTGGAGTATGAACCCAGGAGAGCAATCAAAGCTCAGGCCTTAGCAGATTTCATAACTGAGTGCACCACCAGGCCCCCAGTCGGCGAGAAAGATGGTTGGGAGCTGTAAGTAGATGGTTCGTCCATTAAGACAGGGTGCGGAGCCGGCTTGGTGATCAACTCCCCCTGTCGGAGAAAAGATGGAACATGTCATTAAGTTCAAGTTTTTGGGATCTAACAATGAAGCAGAATATGAAGCACTCATACTGGGGCTCTAACTTTGCCTCCTGGCAGGAGCTACATCTGTCAAAGCAAAATCCGACTCACAACTCATAGTGGGTCAGGTGTCGGGTGAATACAAAGCCAAAGAAGACAACATGAGAATGTACTTGGCTAAAACTCAAAAATTCATCAAGAAGCTGGCCCAATTCAGCATCACCCACATACCACAGTTAGAAAACCAACAAGCTGATGCATTAGCTCGGATGGCCAGTTCAGCAGAGGAATCGACTCCTCGGACCATCATATAGGAAGTACTACATCAGCCAAGTATCAATGCCAAGGAGCAGCTGGTATTGAATCGGACATCTACATGGACGGAGGAAGTGGTTAAGTATATGAAGGACGGGATCCTGCCCGAGGATAACAAGGAGGCCGAGCGAGTCAAGCATAAGTCGGGATGGTTCCTATGGCACGAAGACCAGCTCTATAAAAAATCCTTCACCCACCCTCTTCTCAAATGTGTGACCCCCAAAGAAGGGGACTACATTCTAAGGAAAATCCACCAAGGAGCCTGTCGAAGTCACCAAGGGGGAAAGACCATAGCGGGAAAAGCTCTTAGAGCCGGTTACTACTGACCCACTCTGAAGTTAGATGCCCAAGAGCTAGTCAAGAGGTGCCCGTCATGCCATATCCACTCGGATATCCCTAGAGCACCGGGCACTCCTCTGACAACCATCCAGACAGTTCTACCATTCGACAAATGGGGCATGGACCTACTCGGACCATTTTCCCCAGCTTTAGGCAAAAGCAAGTTCCTAATAGTGGCGATTGACTACATTACCAAGTAGACAGAGGCTGAGCCACTCACCTTAATAACAGATAAGCAGGTTCAGGCATTCATTTGGAGGAACATCATCACCAGATTTGGAGTACCAAGGGCGTTGGTGTCCGACAATGGGCGACAATTTAATAGTGGTCTAAAATAACAAACATCGATAGGTGCAAAAGTTTCATTTTATTGATCGGAAGATTATAGAATAAGGCAAGCCATAACAAGAGTTGACAGAGAAGATGAAATAACAGCTAAGTACAACACTGGGAAACCTAAGAGCCAGGGGGAGGGGGAAGATCGGACACGCTGCCGGCGTTTGTGGCAGTGTTGTCACCGACCAACTCATTCTCCCGACCATCCTTGTTGGTCTCCTCGTCTTCATCATCATCATCATCGTCATCATCATCCTCGTCGAGGGCTAACTTGGCCCGAATCTCAGCAGTCTCAGCATCGATAGACTCCTGGTATCCGGACTAGACTTCAGCCCATACCAACTCTGGATGGGAGTCGGCCAATACCTTTCTCAGGCGATCCAGGGCCTCGTCCTCCCCCATCTTGTGAGCCTTGCTGCCCACCTCATTGGCATAAACTTCGCAGGCCTCAGTCTACTGCCAATCATTGAACCATTGCTCTTCGGTCTTGGCCAACTTCTCAACTTCCTCCAGCCGACCCTGGAGATCAATCACTTTCTGCTCGGCTTTCTCCAGCTTGGCCTCCGCATCTGACTTCGCGTTCAAGGCAGAATCCCGGGCTAAAATGATGTCCGCCTTCTCCTTGGCCCACTTCTCCTTCTCGGCCTTGAAGCCCTCTTAGTCGACCTTGATGGCATTCACAGCCTCCTCAAGCTTCAACTCGGCGAGGCGCTTGGATTCCTTAGCTTGATAAACCTTGTCGAAGTGCTTCTTCCCCTTCGCTTTCAGGCCCGCTACTTCCTTGGCCAAGCTTACTCGGTTTTGGGCAATGTTAGCCAGTCGAGCGAAGAACTGTCAATAAAGGGAAACAGTTAGGCCGAATAATTAAGGAAACTTAATCAGCTAAGTAAAAGAGACTTACGTCAACCCACGAGCGAAAAAGTTCGTTCATCTCGTTCTCCCCAACAGTCAAGTTGATATACTCTCGGTCGGCAGGAGTATAAAGGTAGTCGATGACCTGAGTCCATCTCTTATTTTTCTCGTGGCGATTCAGCTCGGAGAAAGGCTTGGCCAGAGCAGCCTCCTCGGTAGAAGTTCCCCTCGGCTCCTCATATAGCGGAGAGCGGGGGGGTGTACTGCGGACTCCCAATAGGACGGAAGTCCGAGGAGTGAAGGGAGAGGACAGCCTCATCGGTCTGTTGAGAAGGTTCCTTACCCTGATTGGATGGGCTGTTCACCTCGATTGACTTAGATTTTTTGGCCATCTCTCGCTCGGCCCTGGCCTTAGCAACGACCTTCTCAGTTTGGCCAACTTTATCGGCCGCCCGCTCCTTCCTCTTCTTCGTTTTTGGCTTCGCGGGGTCCTGGGTCGGATAAGAGATCAGTAACACCCCCAGAAATAAAGGAAAAGAAGTTTGACAAAGGCAAGAGGCTAACCTTGGGAGCCGATGGCACCTGCATTAATTTGGCCTTAATCTCGGCCCTGATCCTAGCTGCCCTCATTACCGCGCTGCTTAGTTTCTCTGCCATGTCTGGATCGGACTCGATCAAATACGCTCGGGCAGAAGCTACAAAAAGAAAAAGGAAGCAGTTAGTCTCAAAAATTAAGTACGAAAGCAGAGACGATCGTAAACCGAAGACCACCGCTCGGTAAATAACCCTTTGGGAAGGTCCAACTCAAACCCATAGCAGAAAGGAAATGCTCATTTTTTAACAAACGACAGCTGGGTAGCCAGTTTCTCGCAACAAATATTTCACCCCTCGGAATATCTTAGTCTCGATTTGCATGTAGCAAGCTCCTACACCCTCCTCGTCTGTAAGGTCGGGCTCGAAAATTCAGTTCAAAGTTGGGCTCGGCATCCGACCCGCTAAAAGAATCCCCCACTCTCCGCCAAAATAAATGAAGGTAAACTCCCTTCGGAAGCCCTTTTGAGAGGTGGGGAGGTCGAGCACCGTTCGATAACCCTTTCGGACCAGAAAGCACCACCATTCGGGACCATTTTCTCCGGCCATTATTTCCACCAACTTATACATATGCCTCCATAGGGTGAGAGTTGGTCGGACACTCAGCATTTCACAAAGAGCTTGAACTGCTATGATTCCCCCACAAGTGTTGGGAGAAATTCGGCTAAGTGTCAGGTTGTAGGCATTTAGAATCTCCTTGACAAAGGGAGTCAAAGGGAATCGGAGCCCCATCTCCATGGCCTTGTAATAAACGGTTGTACACCCTGGAGGCGGGGTTAGGACAGTGTGGAATGCCTTCGGTCGGACCTGATGATAGGGGTCCTTTGTTTGGAATCTGACGGCATGACCTCGGGGATCATGCATCAACGCTTTGATCATTGAGGGAAAAGGGAAGCAAGTGCCCGGACCTTCTTTCGGATCCAAGTCAGGATATGCCAACTGACCCAAAGTTGACGTCTTTTCCTCGTCACTCGACATGGCGATCCTGACTACACCATCAGAGACATATTCGTCTAAGTATCTCCTCGAGGAGAGATAGGCTAGGGACACCTCCCAAGGGTAGGGAATGATGCCCTCGGCTCCTCCTCCACTGACGACGAGGGACTCGGAAGAGAAACGGCGTCGGGGACAGCCGAGGGGTCGAGGCAACTTATTATAGTCGACACCAACGTTATTTCTGTCCCCTCACCTCCTTGGACAATTTATAGGGAGGTGAGGTCGGTGGTGTCACCGACTCGGACGAACCTCCCATTATTTATAGACAAGGGAGTCGGCCGAGGTTATTGAAAGAAAAGAGAAAGAAAGCTTTAAAGAAAATCAGGACCGTACCTGGTCGGACGAAGACTGGGGAAGACTGAACTTGAAAGTTGAGAGATGTTGGGAGATTTTTGAGAGAAAAGAATTTGAGAAATGAGCAAATGATCCTGATTTCTCTCTCCTTCCTCACATATATTGGCGTACCTCGGGGGATGTGGAACGACAATCCCCCCGTGTCGCCTTAATGGGCCTTTTGGGCGGCCCAAATGAACCAACTCAACCCAACGGCCATAGTCCAAGGAAGACAAAACGTCAAAAATTCCCAACAATGCCCAGTCTGCTCAACCCTCAGGAGGGACCCCAACCTCCCAAGTATCCAAGATTGTCATGTGGCATTTGAAGTCGGATACACCCGTTCGGATAAAATAACCGCTACCTCTTTATCCGGCAAAAACACAAGTACCAATTGGCACCCACTCGCACAGCATGGGGCTCATTAGCCCCTCATCCGAGTGGCGTCCAACCCACTCGGCCAATTGGGGACCCTCTCTCCTTTGCCGAGTCACTTCCATACTTAGCCAAATATAGCTAAGTGCCAATTGGCACCCTTTCGGACATCATGGGGTTCATTAACCCTCATCGTCCGAGTGGCGTCCAACCCACTCGGTGAATAGGAGACCCTCTCTCCTTTGCCGAGTCCCTTCCATACTTAGCCAAATATGGCTAAGTACCAATTGGCACCCACTCGGACAGCTTGGGATTCATTAGCCCTCATCCGAGTGGCGTCCAACCCACTCGGTGAATTGGAGACTCTCTCTCCTTTGCCGAGTCACTTCCATACTTAGCCAAATATGGCTAAGTACCAATTGGCACCCACTCGCAGAGCATGGGGCTCATTAGCCCCTCATCCGAGTGGCGTCCAACCCAATCGGCCAATATGGGACCCTCTCTCCTTTGCCGAGTCACTTCGATACTTCGCCAAATATGGCTAAGTACCAATTGGCACCCACTCGGACAGCATGGGGCTAGTTTGTCCCTCATCCGAGTGGCGTCCAACCCACTCGGCCTATCGGAGACCCTCTATCCTTTGCCGAGTCACTTACATAATTAGCCAAATATGGCTAAGTACCAATTAGCACCCACTCGGACAGCATGGGGCTCGTTAGCTCCTCATCCGAGTGGCGTTCAACCGACTCGGCGAATAGGATACCCTCTCTCCTTTGCCGAATCACTTCCATACTTTGCCAAATATGGCTAAGTACCAATTGGCAACCACTCGGACAACATGGGGCTCATTAGTCCCTCATCCGAGTGCGTCCAATCCACTCAGCCAATAGGAGACCCTATCTCCTTTACCGAGTCACTTCCATACTTAGCCAAATATGGCTAAGTACCAATTGATACCCACTCGAACAACCTGAGGATCATTAGTCTCTCATCCGAGTGGCGTCCAATTCGTTCAACTAGACGAAGACCCATCATAGAAAAGTCGGTCGGCCTAAGAGAGTCCTACATAGCTCAATGGTTCCTGTACCGCCACGGATGCACGCCACTGGGTCGGACCGCAATGTTCCCACCTCCATGACGTGGGGCTAATTGTTTGGGCTCAATAAAGGGCCTGCAAAATATCTATGCCACATCATCAGAAATTACCAGACAGGTGGCACAGTGGGTCCCACCTGGAAGTTGACCTAGCTCCAGGTCGTTTAGGGATCCACAGATGGGGCTGGAAAGGCTAATTGCCTGAAAAGGCAACACATCCATTGATCCCAAGAAAGCCCATCCCATCAATGTATTCTGTCTGGGAATTCGCAATGCTATAAATACCAACAATCACATCAATGAACAAGTATTGAATTCTCACCTAACAAACTAGAGCATGTCTCTCTAGACTTTCTCTTTCTACCTCAACTGACTTGAGCGTCGGAGGGGCGATCCCAGAACAACCTCCGGGGTAGTCTAACTTTGTCTTTCAGGTCTCCGGCGTACGAATAAGTAATTCAGGCGAACGTTATTGGGGCTCACTCATATTCAGTACACATCAACAATCCTCAATTTCTAGATAGAAATAAATTTGATAAACATATTTGTGTTTACCTGTTGAGACGGATTATGAGAAGTTCGTTTCTATTTTGTAAGAATTACCTAATGTATTTTACAATCATTTGATACGATAATTAAATTTTCCATCTCAATCATTATTTACTTTTTTTATATTAATTGATCTCTATGAAGATAATTTTTCGCTTCATAAATCAGAATCGAGAGCTTGAATAAGTCATCACTCTCCTTAATGCTGAATATCATATATATGAAAAAAATGATTGTGTGTAACCAGAGAGCTAAATAAAAGCAAAATTCAAGTACTAAACTAAAAAGAAAACAAATAGTACTATTTAGTGTCTCAATAGTGGCAGTTGCATATAATTTCTATGGTAGCTAGTAGAACTCAACAGCTAAAGTCCCTTTGAAAGTTAGACTACTGAACCAGAATCATGAAGATTTTTCAAATTTGTGATTAGTCATACAATAGAAATATAATTGATATATGAATATAGTTAAGATCCCTTACAATAAGTGACTAAAAGTTGAAATTTGTTATTTTCACTAATACTAAGTGATTAACAGCAAGTGCCTAGGCTAAAAACTATTATTTATTTGCAACAGGAAAAGAAAATAGAACTAATAAAGATAAGAAAGTAAAGTCTCTGGCTTTTTTTTTTGCGTGACGTGTTCATTCAACTAGAGGTTCCTTTTGTGTTAACTTATATTGTGCTTGAGGATGACTTTTAAAAAATTTCCATGTCATCAAACAAGCACCAATGCACTTGTATGTTTGAGTTGAACATGAATAGAACAATGTTCTTAGTTCTTAACAATATGTATATGAAGCATAAACTAATATAGATCTAACCGCCCTTGAAGTAGATGAAGATTAATAAATCATTTCTCTTTCTGTCTTTACATATGGTTATATGAGCAACCAATTCAATAACTCAAAGATCATCATATATATTGTCAGAAACTTGTTATTGTTCAAAAATCTTCCTGTAGTATTAGTGAGAATTTGGACAGTCTCTAGCAGACACTTATAGGCCCTCAGTTTCATGCTAGACTTGGATCTAATCTTTACTCCTTGATAATCTACAGTTGAAACTGCACTATCAGATGCTTGTGAGAAAGTATGTAGATATCTGCTTTTTCATTCATGACATCCATGGCTTAAATTGGCAAGGAACTTTACTAGACCTTTCTCATCTTAGATCTCTTAGACTTGTGTGATTGTAGAGAATGAGCTGCTACTTAGGCTGGCATGTCATGCTGTTTTTCTAAGCTAATTGTTCAGTTTAGCAATGAAACATATGCAGATGCTTCAAAGCTTATATGTCAGGTTCTTATGTCTGGCTTGTTGCTCTCTCATTTTTCTCTTTTCCACTATGGTATTCAATTATAATAAAACTCTCTTTTTGAATAGAAGCATAATACTCAGGGTGTGTTTGTTAGTACTCAAGTCCAAATGTGGATCTTGCTTTTCACATGTTTAGGGAATTCTCTAGAGACCATTTGAATGCAGCTTTACTCCTAACTCCTAACTAGACTAATAGAGAAGTTCCATATCGTGATTAAAAGGAGGGGAAGGGTATTTGATATGCTAAACTATATATTTTACTTAATACTTTCTATAATTTTTTTTATTAAAATGTTCCAAGGCTTGTG
Source organism: Beta corolliflora (assembly GCA_947648045.1). NCBI lineage: Eukaryota > Viridiplantae > Streptophyta > Magnoliopsida > Caryophyllales > Amaranthaceae > Beta > Beta corolliflora. The sequence continues at coordinate 422,269 of CANSZD010003018.1, forward strand.
ATTTTTGTAGACCTTATTAGATGCTAATGCATTATCGTTCATTTTACACTTCATAGGTTTCACTCATAGATTTACACTTCCAAGGCTTATGGTTGCAGGATAATTCATGTCGTTCCCCACTTTACAATTGTGAAAAGATGCAGGACATTCATGTTTGAGGAAATATGGTAATGAGAAATTGAGATAATTTCTAATTATGAAAGCCTAATATGAAGTATACGTTACTTGGTACAGATGAATAAAATTACATGCAAATATCAATTCGATGGTGTTCGTGTTCACATTGATCTTCAGCTGTAGTGATTGCATATTGTGTATGCTTCAGGTAACCTGTACTAGCAAGTGTTGCAAGTGCTTTGGGAGCCTCATATTGTCCACCTTTTTTTTATCTGTTGAGGTTCTTATAATCCCCGACCTTATCTTTATTGAATTATGTTGTTGATTTATGAAGCTATTATAATGTGCTCTGTTTCTTTGGGGATATGTCCTGAACATAATTTGAATTTAGGAAAGTGAAGATGTCTGCACAAGTTTCTGTTTATACGGCAGTATTTTTTTTTGAGGACATTCTTCTAGATCTTTTAATACTACCAATTTCATCCCGTCGAACCAGAATGAGGTGTTAAGGCCCATTTATAATCTAGTTGATTTTAGTTGGCCCCTTCAAATTATGTGTGATAGTGAAACATATCAAGTTTACGGAAGGGGGCACAGGGCATAGTGACATATACTTGTATTGCTGCCACTGAAGCACCGACTTCTACAACACACCAACCTGATGATCCCAGCTACACAAAGCTGTGGAAGATAACTAAGAGGTAATTCTTTTTTTTCCTTCATATATTTTAATTATTCAGTATCTCACTTTATATTTGAATTCAACTTATTATGACGAGGATCAGAATTATTGAGTGACGTTGTTTACTAGGTAAGTTTTCAAATATGTAGTGAATTTTGTTTAATAAATTTTAATAAATGATTGCAGCAGTTTTGGTGTCTACACTTTCAAGTGATGCATAAATAATTTCTAGACACCACTCTTTTTATTGGTCATGGTTACATATAGGTATGTTTTATAAAGCTTCTTTACTTATTTTGTTATATGTAGATTTAGAATTATGATGTTTCATGCTTTGTGAAATTATGGTGTTCAATGATTCTGAGCTTTTGGTGTTTGGCAATTGTGGAATTATGGTGTTTGATGATTGTGAAGTTATGATATAATTAGGCAATAAGTCCATAGTTAGGTAGGTCTTATTTGTGGATTGTGCTTGAGTTTTTTGTGGCTGTTGTTTCCAGTTAGCAAGAATTTGCCAGTCCACAAGGGTGGCTTCTAGTTGCTGGTGTGTTCTTCCTATGCAGCTGTGTTGTGTGGTTTTCAGCTGTTGTTTTGTAGGATTGATCATATTATTTCATTTTAATGACATGCATTCATTTTCCTATTATATGGACTATTATTTTTCTGTTTACAGGATGGTCAATAGAAGGAGATGGGTAGATAAAAGGATGGCAAGAAGGGCATTGATTGAAGTTCTTTTGGACTGATTTTGGACAAATAAATTAAATACCAAATAGGTTCTAGATTGCTAGAACTTTTAGTTCTTTTTGGAGATTCATTAGTTTTCAGAATTGATGTATTTATATTTTAACAATGGTTTTTGATATTTGAATGATTGTTATGGATATTTTATTTAATAATTAGTAAAACTTAATTTGAAATAAACGTTTTCTTTTTGTAGTAGTTGGATATTTTGGTATAATATTTTCATTTTAATGAGCTACTAAATAAACGCATATGAAACTGTTGCTATAAGCTCACATTAAAGTGCCGCGATAGTTGTATCAAGAAACGTTGCTATAGACTCACATAATAGTATCACAATAGTTGTGTCAAGAAATGTTGCTCTTAACTCACATAAAAATGTCACAATAGTCAATAAATGTTGTCATATAATAGACTACAAAAGTGTTGCAATATTAGAGCAATAAACATTGTCATAAGCTGTTGGTAGTGCTGCTATAGATAATAAAAGTGTTAGCCTAAATAGTAAAAATGTTGCTTGAAATCCTAAATAATTGTTACTAAAACTTAATAACTGTCGCCTAATATACAACTAGCAATTTATGCACGCGATGCGTGCGTGAACTTTAAAAAAAAGATTCTAGATATTTTGGGCAGACATTCTAGACATAGTTATTTTTGCTAAATTTTGTTAATTAAGTCTGTGTCACTTAAGTCCCTCACCCGTCTTATTTATTTATCAGTCTTCTATGCACGTGATGCGTGCGTCGGTTGCTTGGATCTGTTCTTAAATTTCATCTAAATATAATTTTGAAAGTGTAATTTATAATCATTATAGTATAAACTAATGTAATTTCTAAAGTGTTTAGAAATTGTGATGAACATTTAGATGTAAAGTTTTATAATCAAATTAAATTTGTAAAATTTTTCTTTTTTTATTGAGTAACCATTTTTTCATTATGTCAATACTTTGTTAGTGCTTATTTAGTTTATTACTGGAATTGTAATGAGACACCAATACACACCTTGCCCATCTTTAGATTAGGAAAGGATATAATTATAGAAAATATGAATATGTAATTATATATTTAGCTAAGGACAAAAAGACTTTTCATAGGGGGACACCATAGCTCCCCCCGTGGCTTATATAACAGAGATAAAACTATTGGCAAAAGTTAAAAATCGTTGCCTAAGAAAAGTGTTGCTAATGATGTCAATGGCAGCAGTTTTATAAAGTTGTTGCCTAAGGTATTATAACTGTTGCCTAAGGCATTATAACTGTTGCCATAGAGTTATAGCAGCGCCACCTATTGGCAAAGCCATATAAACTGCAGCTATAAGTCTATGGCAATATTTAATGGATTTTTGTCAACACATTTAGGCCGTTGCTATAGCCGTATCTTGTAGTAGTGAATTTCTTGTTTATTTCAAATTCTCTTTCCCTAATCTTGTTTATTTCATTGTTTTGTTTGCTTAGATCTTGTTTATTAATTAGTTGATTATTTTCCCCTTTTCTCTTTCCTTCATGGTTATGGTGATGAAGTTATTTCAACATTTATTGTGCTTTATTTCCATGATGTGTGAGTAATTTTCTTACTAGGGGAAGGGATGTAACCTTCATTTACTCTTTGGATCCTAAATCTAAGTTAGGGGGTTATCATTTGGGGTTGAACTTGTTGATTAAACTTGCTTGATTTGGTTTGTTGGGTGCTTGATCACCACTTAACTTGCATATTTGGAATTCCTAGTGAATGATCGAGAGATGAAGCTAATAATAGACTAAGTTTGGTTGCTAGACTAGGATCTCCATGAAAATAGGCATTTTCTAGTTTAGGGAAGCTTGATTAATCATGTTGTTCTTGATTTGGCTACATTGGTTGCTCATGCCATGAGAATAGGTCATGAGTGACTAATCAAGCTCCTCTAATTAGCTCGAGAGAGTAATAATTAGAGTTCCTATATACATGATTTTCCCCTTGTAATCCCCATTTGTTTCCCCTTGGCTTAATGATTGGATTCTTGGATTGAATATTGGTGAATCCCCTAATCCCCTAGTTCCTTTATTCTTGGTTTATCCTCTCATTTACTTTGCTACATTGTTTTGTCAAGTTCATATTTATTTTAGACCTTGCAATAGTTATTAATATCTCAAAAACCCCAAAAATAGATTCAGTTCATTGTAATTAGCGGATAAACCTTTAATTAGCCTTACTTCCTTGTGGATTCGACCCTATACTTACCCTATATTGGGTAGTTTAGGTTATATTTGGCGAGTTTACATCGAGGTCGTCACTATGGCAATATTGGTGTAAGATCAGTTCAGTAAATTATTAATATTCGAATTTATATCGTAATTGTTTTTATAGCAATGTAGACACATAATCGTGTCTCCCCATTTAGTACCCTATGATGACCAATACCCTGCTCCAATTGGTCCGGATCGAGGAAAGAATAAGGAACGAGTCTAAGATTAAATGTTTTAAGGCCAAACCATTTTATAGCCTCTTTTTATTAACCCATTTCCGAACACCTTTTTATAGCTAATTTTACTAAGCCCACTTTCTAAAACGTTTTAAAATAACTTTTTAAAAGCCCATCTTCGAATACCTTTTTAAAAATAGTTTTATGAAAGCCGAATTATATGAAACCCCTTTTCTAGCCCAATTTAATTAATAGAATTAATTAATTATATTGATTAGTTTTATTAGTAAAAATATCTTTTATAAAAATAATCTTTTTCCAAAGTGTTTTTAAATATCTTTTGTCGAACTATTTTCTAAATTTTTTATATAAAAATAATTTTTTTCCAAAGTGATTTTAAATATCTCTTACTAACTCTTTTCTAAAATATTTTTCTAATAAATATCTTTTAGTGACCTACTAACTTTCAGAAACCTATTACAATGCAACTACCTACCTACACTATATAATACACTCATATCACATTAATCTGAGTGGACCGTTTCTTCATCAATCTCCCAGGGCTAAAACAATACACTCGGCACCTCTAGTAATACCACAACACATAAATCACAACTCACCTATCTTGATCATCACCTGCGACACATCACAAAATCTCACACATATATTAAAACTCACAAATCCCTCCTCTCACCTTATTATTCCTAATCACCTTATTCATTATCCAAGCCATCGCCAGTATCATCTTATACCTGCACTAATACCGCACCTCTTAATACTAATCTGCAGCCAAAAACACACGCTATTCATCATCAATGGACTAAATTATTTTTGTTGTTCACGACAACCTAAAATACAAAACAATAAAATGTTTTTTTAAGACTCGTACAACTTTCGATCCAAGATCCGTACAAATCAACGACCCCGGACGGTGGTATAATTTCTGAGGGTCAAATAATTAACTAACTTTATTTTATTTTCTTTATTTATTGTTATTATTTTCTTGAAGTTACTAACCTTCTATTCATGATGTAGGTTATTAATATATTAAGTATTGTACATATTATACTAATTCCCTGCAATTATTTCTTTTCTTATTTTTATTTCTTTCCATGAACATAATTTTTTATGTGCCTGATTGCAATATTTATCACCTTGTATTTATTGTTAATCAAGACCTAAAGAAATATTCTAATTAATTTAGATAATTTGGACAACTTGTTAGGATCCTTGTAATATGATTGCATAATAACTTGTCACTAAATAATTAGCCTTTTTATGTGTTTCCTGAACCAACTTAGATTAATTATTTTAGGGTGCTTTAAAACGTTATATGATTATTCTATTGCATAAAATCTGTTGTGAATCGATATTGAGTAGAGGCCAGCAATGGGCAATATAGTTCCTGACTATATTGTACCCTCACCCCCGAACTCACTTTTTGGTTCCTGACCATCTATGGAGTCATGACGGGGATATCTACATTGGATAAGTCACTAAGATGTCCCTTCCGTTTCAATATCCAATTAAGTTTATGATTCTTCCTTTAAAGAATTGTTGGCGACTTCAAAACATATTTTTAATAAAACCTTAACAACGGGGTAGTCAAATAAACGCGCTCACACCGCGTGTAGGCATTAATGGAATTAAAAGTCCACGCCTACAATTTGGCGACTTCACTGGGGAGGATTTTAAAAAAATATTTTTTTTTAAATGAGTGGGTGAAACTTGAAAAATACGATTCATTCATATTTTTATGCCTTAGAATAATATACTGTTTTGCATGTGCATGTCTATTGTTCGAGCCACCATAAAGACAATCTACCTTGCCTCATTTTATTTTATTGATCGGAAGATTACAGAATAAGGCAAGCCATAACAAGAGTTGACAGAGAAGATGAAATAACAGCTAAGTACAACACTAGGAAACCTAAGAGCCAGGGGGAGGGGGAAGATCGGACACGCTGCCGGCGTTTGTGGCAGTGTTGTCACCGACCAGCTCATTCTCCCGACCAGCCTTGTTGGTCTCCTCGTCTTCATCATCATCATCATCGTCATCATCATCCTCCTCGAGGGCTAACTTGGCCCGAATCTCAGCAGTCTCAGCATCGATAGACTCCTGGTATCCGGACCAGACTTCTGCCCAGACCAACTCTGGATGGGAGTCGGCCAATACCTTTCTCAGGCGATCTAGGGCCTCGTCCTCCCCCATCTTGTGAGCCTTGATGCCCACCTCATTGGCATAAACTTCGCAGGCCTCAGTCTACTGCCAATCATTGAACCATTGCTCTTCGGTCTTGGCCAACTTCTCAACTTCCTCCAGCCGACCCTGGAAATCAATCATTTTCTGCTCGACTTTCTCCAGCTTGGCCTCGCATCTGACTTCGCGGTCAAGGCTGAATCCCGGGTTAAAATGAGGTCCGCCTTCTCCTTGGCCCACTTCTCCCTCTCGGCCTTGAAGCCCTCTTAGTCGACCTTGATGGCATTCACAGCCTCCTCAAGCTTCAACTCGGCGAGGCGCTTGGCTTCCTTAGCTTGATAAACCTCGTCGAAGTGCTTCTTCCCCTTCGCTTTCAGGCCCGCTACTTCCTCGGCCAAGCTTACTCGGTTTTGGGCAATGTTAGCCAGCCGAGCGGAGAACTGTCAATAAAGGAAAACAGTTAGGCCGAATAATTAAGGAAACTTAATCAGCAAAGTAAAAGAGACTTACGTCAACCCATGAGCGAAACAGCTCGTTCATATCGTTCTCCCCAACAGTCAAGTTGATATACTCTCGGTCGGCAGGAGTATAAAGGTAGTCGATGGCCTGAGTCCATCTCTTATTTTTCTCGTGGCGATTCAGCTCGGAGAAAGGCTTGGCCAGAGCCGCCTCCTCAGTTGAAGTTCCCCTCGGCTCCTCATATAGCGGGGAGTGGGGGGTGTACTGCGGACTCCCAATAGGACGAAAGCCCGAGGAGTGAAGGGAGAGGACATTTTCATCGGTCTGTTGAGAAGGTTCCTTACCCTGATTGGATGGGCTATTCACCTCGATTGACTTAGATTTTTTGGCCATCTCTTGCTCGGCCCTGGCCTTAGCAACGGCCTTCTCAGTTTGGCCAACTTTATCGGCCGCCCGCTGATACGCTCAAGTTACACGTAGTATTTACGTAACTTTGGGTGCACTTTGCTAAGGGTTTGATTGTAATTGTTAACATTCGTGTTTTATTTAACTCTTAGCGGAAGTTCGGAGTTTTGCGAGATAATTTGTGTTAACGTCATGTATTCCGAGCTTCCAAGGTGAAGTGCATTTGAGCCGAGCAAAGCCCAAGCATCACCGCAAGTCGAAGCACCGCATGCCTAACAAGCATCGCAAGCATGCCCAAGCATCGCAAGCCCAAGCCTCGCCCATCGCGGCCAGCGGCACCCAAGCCGGCCAAGCTTCGCCGGCGTGCGCTCGAAAGCAAGTTTGCCCGGCCAAGCGCATCATCATCGCACGCCCAGCGCTCGCCCAGCATGCTCGCCCAGCGCTCGAAGCAAGCCTGCCCAGCAGCCCAGCAGCTCGCACCTCGCGACCGCTTGCTCGCACCTCGCGACACCGCCGCACGGTGCGACTGCCTTGCCCGACCAAATGTGCGGTAGGCGGGAACACTCTTCGCACGGTGCGACCTACTTCGCACCTCGCGACCCCTAGGTCGGTCTAAATGTCGGCTGATTTTTGAGCTTTAGTATAAATACTAAACTTGATTTTTGGACCTAGGGCGGCGCTGCCACAAGGAGAGGGAGTCTCCAAAACTCCACTCCTCTCTTGTTGTCTTCTCTTTTTAGTTTTTATTTTCTAGTTTAGTTTTTGTAGATTTCAATTATGGGATTGGCTTATGCTATGCCAATTGTAGCTTGAACCGTTCTTGAACGAAATTAATATGGAGCTTCAAGCATTATTGTGAGATCTTTCCTCTCTATTTAGTTCCTTTGATTATGGTTTAATTTCTATGCTTGCTTTCTATGATTTTTGCATGATTATGCTAGGAATGTTACTAGTTTGATTGTGTAATTAATCTAATGCTAGATTTAAGAATAGAATCGGATTGTTTTATTCTTTTATCAATTGGTAGCAAACTAGGGAGTAACTTAGATGCTGATCATCTTGGTTATTTCTTGGGGAAATTGAATTAACTGTTGAATGTTTATCGCTTGTATGACGTTAGCAGGTCTGTTGGTTCTCTGTGTTTATTGCTGCTATTGGATTGAACTTAGCCGCTATCGGACTAGGTTATCCTTTGGTTAGGGTTTTATAGTCACGCTGATCGTGCTATTCAACTAAGAATAAGGAGAACGCGAGATTAATTCTCAACAATAGATAATTATGGAAATAATTAGAGTGGAGGTTCAAGGATCGATAATGAATTGAAGTGGATGTTAATCGGATTCAAGATCTTTCCATAATTGATTTCTCATCTTGTTTATATGCTAGTTAGTTGTAGTTTAGTTATAATCTACTTGAAACCCCCCTTTGTAATTATTATTAGGTTTCTCGGCCCTTAGCTTAATCTAGGTTTTGAATCACGCTGAGTATTAAACTCGTCCCTGTTTCCCTGTGGATACGACCCCTACTTCCATTATACTACCTTAGTGTAAAAGAGAGTAGGAGAAATTTTATCTTTGGCTGGGTGCGGTGCACGACGACACATCCGCGCCCGCCCACCCGCTCCTTCCTCTTCTTCGTTTTCGGCTTAGCGGGGTCCTGGGTCGGATAAGAGATCAGTAACACCTCCAGAAATAAAGGAAAAGAAGTTTGACAAAGGCAAGAGGCTAACCTTGGGAGCCGGTGGCACCTGCATTAATTTAGCCTTAATCTCGGCCCTGATCCTAGCTGCCCTCATTGCTGCGCTGCTTAGTTTCTCCGCCATGTCTGGATTGGACTCGATCAAATACGCTCGGGCAGAAGCTGCAAAAAGAAAAAGGACGCCGTTAGTCTCAAAAATTAAGTACGAAAACAAAGACGACCGTAAACCGAAGACCACTGCTCGGTAAATTACTCTTTGGGAAGGTCCGGCTCAAACCCATAGCAGAAAGGAAATGCTCATTTTTTAACAAACGACGACTGGGTAGCCAGTTGCTCGCCACAAAAATTTCACCCCCTCGGAATATCTTAGACTCGATTTGCATGTAGCAAGCTCCTACACCCTCCTCGTCAGTAAGGCCGGGCTCGGAAATTCAGTTCAAAGTTGGGCTCGACAGCCGGCCCACTAAAAGAATCCCCCACTCACCGCTAAAATAAACAAAGGTAAACTCCCTTCGGAAGCCCTTTTGAGAGGTGGGGAGGTCGAGCACCGTTCGATAACCCTTTCGGACCTGAAAGCACCACCATTCAGGACCATTTTCTCCGGCCATTATTTCCACCAACTTATACATATGCCTCCATAGAGTGAGAGTTGGTCGGACACTCATCATTTCACCAAGAGCTTGAACTGCTATGATTCCCCCCATGTGTTTGGAGAAATTTTGCTAAGTGTCAGGTTGTAGGCATTTAGAATCTCCTTGACAAAGGGAGTCAAAGGGAATCGGAGCCCCATCTCCATGGCCTTGTAATAAACGGTTGTACACCCTGGAGACGGGGTCAGGATAGTGTGGAATACCTTCGGTCGGACCAGATGATAGGGGTCCTTTGTTTGGAATCTGACGGCATGACCTCGGGGATCATGCATCAACGCTTTGATCAATGAGGGAAAAGGGAAGCAAGTGACCGGACCTTCTTTCGGATCCAAGTCAGGATATGCCAACTGACCCAAAGTTGACGTCTTTTCCTCGTCACTCGACATGGCGATCCTGACTACACCATCAGAGACATATTCGTCTAAGTATCTCCTCGAGGAGAGATAGGCTAGGGACACCTCCCAAGGGTAGGGAATGACGTCATCGGCTCCTCCTCCACTGACGACGAGGGACTCGAAAGAGAAACGGCGTCGGGGACAGTCGAGGGGTCGAGGCAGCTTATTATAGTCGACACCAACGTTATTCCTGTCCCCCTCACCTCCTCGGACAATTTATAGGGAGGTGAGGTCGGTGGTGTCACCGACTCGATCGAACCTCCCATTATTTATAGACAAGGGAGTCGGCCGAGGTTATTGAAAGAAAAGAGAAAGAAAGCTTAAAATAAAATCAGGACCATACCTGGTCGGACGAAGACTGGGGAAGACTGAACTTGAAAGTTGAGAGAAGTTGGGAAATTTTTGAGAGAAAAGAATTTGAGAAATGAGCAAATGATCCTGATTTCTCTCTCCTTCCTCACATATATAGGCGTACCTCGGGGGATGTGGAACGACATCCCCCCCCGCGTCGCCTTAATGGGCTTTTTGGGCGCCCAAAATGGACCAACTCAACCCAAAGGGCATAGTCCAAGGAAGACAAAACGTCAAAAATTCCCAACAATGCCCAGTCAGCTCAACCCTCAGGAAGGAACCCAAGTATCCATGATTGTCATGTGGCATTTGGAGTCGGATATACCTCTTTATCCGGCAAAAACACAAGTACCAATTGGCACCCACTCGCACAGCATGGGGCTCATTATCCCCTCATCCGAGTGGCGTCCAACCCACTCGGTCAATAGGGGACCCTCTCTCCTTTGCCGAGTCACTTCCATACTTAGCCAAATATGACTAAGTACCAATTGGCACCCACTCGGACAACATGGGGCTCATTAGTCCCTCATCCGAGTGCGTCCAATCCACTCAGCCAATAGGAGACCCTATCTCCTTTACCGAGTCACTTCCATACTTAGCCAAATATGGCTAAGTACCAATTGATACCCACTCGGACAACCTGAGGATCATTAGTCTCTCATCTGAGTGGCGTACAATTCGTTCAACTAGACGAAGACCCATCAAAGAAAAGTCGGTCGACCTAGGAGAGTCCTACATAGCTCAATGGTTCCTGTACCGCCACTGGGTCGGACCACAATGTCCCCACCTCCATGGCGTGGGGCTAATTGTTTGGGCTCAATAAAGGGCCCGCCAAATATCTATGCCACATCATCAGATATTACCAGACAGTTGGCACAGTGGGTCCCACCTAGGAGTTGACCTAGCTCCAGGTCGTTTAGGGATCCACAGATGGGGCTGGAAAGGCTAATTGCCTGAAAAGGCGACACATCCATTGATCCCAAGAAAGCCCATCCCATCAATGTTGTCTGTCTGGGAATTCGCAATTCTATAAATGCCAATAGTATCATCAATGAACAAGTACTGAATTCTCACCTAACAAACTAGAGCATCTCTCTCTAGACTTTCTCTTTCTACCTCAACTGACTTGAGCGTCGGAGGGGCGATCCCAGAACAACCTCTGGGGTAGTCTAACTTTGTCTTTCAGGTCTCCGGCGTACGAATAAGTAATTCAGGCGAACGTTATTGGGGCTCACTCATATTCAGCACACATCAACAGTCCTCAATTTCTAGACAGAAACAAATTTGATAAACATATTTGTGTTTACCTGTTGAGACGGATTTTGAGAAGTTCGTTTCTATTTTGTAAGAATTAGCTAATATATTTTTCAATCATTTGATACGATAATTAAATTTTCCATCTCAATCATTATTTACCTTTTTTATATTAATTGATCTCTATGAAGATAATTTTTCGCTTCATAAATCAGAATCGAGAGCTTGAACAAGTCATCACTCTCCTTAATGGTGAATATCATATATGAAAAAAATGATTGTGTGTAACCAGAGAGCTAAATAAAAGCAAAATTCAAGTACTAAACTAAAAAGAAAATAAATAGTACTATTTAGTGTCTCAATAGTGGCAGTTGCATATAATTTCTAAGGTAGCTAATAGAACTCAACAGCTAAAGTCCCTTTGAAAGTTAGACTGCGAACCGAGAATCATGAAGATTTTCAAATTTGTGATTAGTCATACAATAGAAATATAATTGATATATGAATATAGTTAAGATCCCTTACAATAAGTGACTAAAAGTTGAAATTTGTTATTTTCACTAATAGTAAGTGATTAACAGCAAGTGCCTAGGCTAAAAACTGTTATTTATTTGCAACAGGAAAAGAAAATAGAACTAATAAAGATAAGAAAGTAAAGTCTCTGGCTTTTTTTTTTGCGAGACGTGTTCATTCAACTAGAGGTCCCTTTTGTGTTTACTTATATTGTGCTTGAGGATGACTTTTAAAAAATTTCCATGTCAGCAAACAAGCACAGATGCACTTGTATGTTTGAGTTGAACATGAATAGAACAATGTTATTAGTTCTTAACAATATGTATATGAAGCATAAACTAATATAGATCTAACCGCCCTTGAAGTAGATGAAGACTAATAAATCATTTCTCTTTCTGTCTTTACATGGTTATATGAGCAACCAATTCAATAACTCAAAGATCATCATATAGATTGTCTGACACTTGCTATTGTTCAAAAATCTTCCTGTAGTATTGGTGAGAATTTGGACAGTCTCTAGCAGACACTTATAGGCCCTCAGTTTCATGCTAGACTTGGATCTAATCTTTATTAGTCCTTGATAATCTACAGTTGAAACTGCACTATCAGATGCTTGTGAGAAAGTATGTTGATATCTGCTTTTTCATTCATGACATCCATGGCTTAAATTTGCAAGGAACTTTACTAGACCTTTCTCATCTTAGATCTCTTAGACTTGTGTGATTGTAGAGAATGAGCTGCTACTTAGGCTGGCATGTCATGCTGTTTTTCTAAGCTAATTGTTCAGTTTAGCAATGAAACATATGCAGATGCTTCAAAGCTTATATGTCAGGTTCTTATGTCTGGCTTGTTGCTATCTCATTTTTCTCTTATCCACTATGGTATTCAATTATAATAAAACTCTCTTTTTGAAAAGAAGCATAATACCCAAGGTGTGTTTGTTAATACTCAAGTCCAAATGTGAATCTTGCTTTTCACATGTTTAGGGAAGTCTCTAGAGACCATTTGAATGCAGCTTTACTCCTAACTCCTAACTAGACTAATAGAGAAGTTCCATATCGTGATTAAAAGGAGGGGAAGGGTATTTGATATGCTAAACTATATATTTTACTTAATACTTTCTATAATTTTTTTTATTAAAATGTTCCAAGGCTTGTGATTTTTGTAGACCTTATTAGATGCTAATGCATTATCGTTCATTTTACACTTCTTAGGTTTCACTCATAGATTTACACTTCCAAGGCTTATGGTTGCAGGATAATTCATGTCGTTCCCCACTTTACAATTGTGAAAAGATGCAGGACATTCATGTTTGAGGAAATATGGTAATGAGAAATTGAGATAATTTCTAATTATGAAAGCCTAATATGAAGTATACGTACTTGGTACGAGATGAATAAAATTACATGCAAATATCAATTCGATGGTGTTCGTGTTCACATTGATCTTCATTTGTTGTGCTTGCATATTGTGTATGCTTCGGGTAACTTTGTGCTAGCAAGTGTTGCAAGTGCTTTGGGAGCCTCAAAGTGTCCACCTTTTTTTATCTATTGAGGTTCTTATAATCCCCGACCTTATCTTTATTGAATTATGTTGTTGATTTATGAAGCTATTATAATGTGCTCTGTTTCTTTAGGGATAGGTCCTGAACATAATTTGAATTTAGGAAAGTGAAGATGTCTGCACAAGTTTCTGTTTATCAAGTAGTATTTTTTTCTTGAGGACATTCTTCGAGATCTTTTAATACTACCAATTTCATCTGTCGAACCGAGAATGAGGTGTTAAGGCCCATTTATAATCTAGTTGATTTTGGTTGGCCCCTTCAAATTATGTGTAATTCGGGCGAACGTTATTGGGGCTCACTCATATTCGGCACACATCAACAAAGTCCTCAATTTCTAGCACGAAACAAATTTGATAAACATATTTGTGTTTACCTGTTGAGACAGATTTTGAGAAGTTCGTTTCTATTTTGTAAGAATTAGCTAATATATTTTTCAATCATTTGATACGATAATTAAATTTTCCATCTCAATCATTATTTACCTTTTTTATATTAATTGATCTCTATGAAGATAATTTTTCGCTTCATAAATCAGAATCGAGAGCTTGAACAAGTCATCACTCTCCTTAATGGTGAATATCATATATGAAAAAAATGATTGTGTGTGACCAGAGAGCTAAATAAAAGTAAAATTCAAGTACTAAACTAAAAAGAAAATAAATAGTACTATTTAGTGTCTCAATAGTGGCAGTTGCATATTATTTCTAAGGTAGCTAATAGAACTCAACAGCTAAAGTCCCTTTGAAAGTTAGACTACTGAACCAGAATCATGAAGATTTTCAAATTTGTGATTAGTCATACAATAGAAATATAATTGATATATGAATATAGTTAAGATCCCTTACAATAAGTGACTAAAAGTTTGAAATTTGTTATTTTCACCAATACTATGTGATTAACAGCAAGTGCCTAGGCTAAAAACTGTTATTTATTTGCAACAGGAAAACTAAAATAGAACTAATAAAGATAAGAAAGAAAAGTCTCTGGCTTTTTTTTTGCGAGACGTGTTCATTCAACTAGAGGTCCCTTTTGTGTTTACTTATATTGTGCTTGAGGATGACTTTTAAAAAATTTCCATGTCAGCAAACAAGCACAGATGCACTTGTATGTTTGAGTTGAACATGAATAGAACAATGTTCTTAGTTCTTAACAATATGTATATGAAGCATAAACTAATATAGATCTAACCGCCCTTGAAGTAGATGAAGACTAATAAATCATTTCTCTTTCTGTCTTTACATGGTTATATGAGCAACCAATTCAATAACTCAAAGATCATCATATAGATTGTCTGACACTTGCTATTGTTCAAAAATCATCCTGTAGTATTGGTGAGAATTTGGACAGTCTCTAGCAGACACTTATAGGCCCTCAGTTTCATGCTAGACTTGGATCTAATCTTTATTAGTCCTTGATAATCTACGATTGAAACCGCACTATCGGATGCTTGTGAGAAAGTATGTTGATATCCGCTTTTTCATTCATGACATCCATGGCTTAAATTTGCAAGGAACTTTACTAGACCTTTCTCATCTTAGATCTCTTAGACTTGTGTGATTGTAGAGAATGAGCTGCTACTTAGGCTGGCATGTCATGCTGTTTTTCTAAGCTAATTGTTCAGTTTAGCAATGAAACATATGCAGATGCTTCAAAGCTTATATGTCAGGTTCTTATGTCTGGCTTGTTGCTCTCTCATTTTTCTCTTATCCACTATGGTATTCAATTATAATAAAACTCTCTTTTTGAAAAGAAGCATAATACCCAAGGTGTGTTTGTTAATACTCAAGTCCAAATGTGAATCTTGCTTTTCACATGTTTAGGGAAGTCTCTAGAGACCATTTGAATGCAGCTTTACTCCTAACTCCTAACTAGACTAATAGAGAAGTTCCATATCGTGATTAAAAGGAGGGGAAGGGTATTTGATATGCTAAACTATATATTTTACTTAATACTTTCTATAATTTTTTTTATTAAAATGTTCCAAGGCTTGTGATTTTTGTAGACCTTATTAGATGCTAATGCATTATCGTTCATTTTACACTTCTTAGGTTTCACTCATAGATTTACACTTCCAAGGCTTATGGTTGCAGGATAATTCATGTCGTTCCCCACTTTACAATTGTGAAAAGATGCAGGACATTCATGTTTGAGGAAATATGGTAATGAGAAATTGAGATAATTTCTAATTATGAAAGCCTAATATGAAGTATACGTACTTGGTACAGATGAATAAAATTACATGCAAATATCAATTCGATGGTGTTCGTGTTCACATTGATCTTCAGCTGTTGTGATTGCATATTGTGTATGCTTCAGGTAACCTGTGCTAGCAAGTGTTGCAAGTGCTTTGGGAGCCTCAAAGTGTCCACCTTTTTTTATCTATTGAGGTTCTTATAATCCCCGACCTTATCTTTATTGAATTATGTTGTTGATTTATGAAGCTATTATAATGTGCTCTGTTTCTTTAGGGATAGGTCCTGAACATAATTTGAATTTAGGAAAGTGAAGATGTCTGCACAAGTTTCTGTTTATCAAGTAGTATTTTTTTCTTGAGGACATTCTTCGAGATCTTTTAATACTACCAATTTCATCCTGTCGAACCAGAATGAGGTGTTAAGGCCCATTTATAATCTAGTTGATTTTGGTTGGCCCCTTCAAATTATGTGTAATTCAGGCGAACGTTATTGGGGCTCACTCATATTCAGCACACATCAACAGTCCTCAATTTCTAGACAGAAACAAATTTGATAAACATATTTGTGTTTACCTGTTGAGACAGATTTTGAGAAGTTCGTTTCTATTTTGTAAGAATTAGCTAATATATTTTTCAATCATTTGATACGATAATTAAATTTTCCATCTCAATCATTATTTACCTTTTTTATATTAATTGATCTCTATGAAGATAATTTTTCGCTTCATAAATCAGAATCGAGAGCTTGAACAAGTCATCACTCTCCTTAATGGTGAATATCATATATGAAAAAAATGATTGTGTGTAACCAGAGAGCTAAATAAAAGCAAAATTCAAGTACTAAACTAAAAAGAAAATAAATAGTACTATTTAGTGTCTCAATAGTGGCAGTTGCATATTATTTCTAAGGTAGCTAATAGAACTCAACAGCTAAAGTCCCTTTGAAAGTTAGACTACTGAACCAGAATCATGAAGATTTTCAAATTTGTGATTAGTCATACAATAGAAATATAATTGATATATGAATATAGTTAAAATCCCTTAAATAAGTGACTAAAAGTTTGAAATTTGTTATTTTCACCAATACTAAGTGATTAACAGCAAGTGCCTAGGCTAAAAACTGTTATTTATTTGCAACAGGAAAAGAAAATAGAACTAATAAAGATAAGAAAGTAAAGTCTCTGGCTTTTTTTTTGCGAGACGTGTTCATTCAACTAGAGGTCCCTTTTGTGTTTACTTATATTGTGCTTGAGGATGACTTTTAAAAAATTTCCATGTCAGCAAACAAGCACAGATGCACTTGTATGTTTGAGTTGAACATGAATAGAACAATGTTCTTAGTTCTTAACAATATGTATATGAAGCATAAACTAATATAGATCTAACCGCCCTTGAAGTAGATGAAGACTAATAAATCATTTCTCTTTTCGTCTTTACATGGTTATATGAGCAACCAATTCAATAACTCAAAAATCATCATATAGATTGTCGACACTTGCTATTGTTCAAAAATCTTCCCGTAGTATTGGTGAGAATTTGGACGAGTCTCTAGCGGACACTTATAGGCCCTCGGTTTCATGCTAGACTTGGATCTAATCTTTATTAGTCCTTGATAATCTACGATTGAAACCGCACTATCGGATGCTTGTGAGAAAGTATGTTGATATCTGCTTTTTCATTCATGACATCCATGGCTTAAATTTGCAAGGAACTTTACTAGACCTTTCTCATCTTAGATCTCTTAGACTTGTGTGATTGTAGAGAATGAGCTGCTACTTAGGCTGGCATGTCATGCTGTTTTTCTAAGCTAATTGTTCAGTTTAGCAATGAAACATATGCGGATGCTTCAAAGCTTATATGTCGGGTTCTTATGTACGGCTTGTTGCTCTCTCATTTTTCTCTTATCCACTATGGTATTCAATTATAATAAAACTCTCTTTTTTGAAAAGAAGCATAATACCCAAGGTGTGTTTGTTAATACTCAAGTCCAAATGTGAATCTTGCTTTTCACATGTTTAGGGAAGTCTCTAGAGACCATTTGAATGCGACTTTACTCCTAACTCCTAACTAGACTAATAGAGAAGTTCCATATCGTGATTAAAAGGAGGGGAAGGGTATTTGATATGCTAAACTATATATTTTACTTAATACTTTCTATAATTTTTTTTATTAAAATGTTCCAAGGCTTGTGATTTTTGTAGACCTTATTAGATGCTAATGCATTATCGGTCATTTTACACTTCTTAGGTTTCACTCATAGATTTACACTTCCAAGGCTTATGGTTGCAGGATAATTCATGTCGTTCCCCACTTTACAATTGTGAAAAGATGCAGGACCTTCATGTTTGAAGAAATATGGTAATGAGAAATTGAGATAATTTCTAATTATGAAAGCCTAATATGAAGTATACGTACTTGGTACGAGATGAATAAAATTACATGCAAATATCAATTCGATGGTGTTTGTGTTCACATTGATCTTCATGTTGTGATTGCATATTGTGTATGCTTCGGGTAACCTTTGTACTAGCAAGTGTTGCAAGTGCTTTGGGAGCCTCAAAGTGTCCACCTTTTTTTATCTGTTGAGGTTCTTATAATCCCCGACCTTATCTTTATTGAATTATGTTGTTGATTTATGAAGCTATTATAATGTGCTCTGTTTCTTTGGGGATAGGTCCCGAACATAATTTGAATTTAGGAAAGTGAAGATGTCTCGCACAAGTTTCGTTTATCGGGTAGTATTTTTTCTTGAGGACATTCTTCGAGATCTTTTAATACTACCAATTTCATCCTGTCGAACCGGAATGAGGTGTTAAGGCCCATTTATAATCTAGTTGATTTTGGTTGGCCCCTTCAAATTATGTGTAATTCGGGCGAACGTTATTGGGGCTCACTCATATTCGGCACACATCAACAAGTCCTCAATTTCTAGACGAAACAAATTTGATAAACATATTTGTGTTTACCTGTTGAGACGGATTTTGAGAAGTTCTTTTCTATTTTGTAAGAATTAGCTAATATATTTTTCAATCATTTGATACGATAATTAAATTTTCCATCTCAATCATTATTTACCTTTTTTATATTAATTGATCTCTATGAAGATAATTTTTCGCTTCATAAATCAGAATCGAGAGCTTGAACAAGTCATCACTCTCCTTAATGGTGAATATCATATATGAAAAAAATGATTGTGTGTAAACTTGAGAGCTAAATAAAAGCAAAATTCAAGTACTAAACTAAAAAGAAAATAAATAGTACTATTTAGTGTCTCAATAGTGGCGAGTTGCATATAATTTCTAAGGTAGCTAATAGAACTCAACAAACTAAAGTCCCTTTGAAAGTTAGACTACTGAACCAGAATCATGAAGATTTTCAAATTTGTGATTAGTCATACAATAGAAATATAATCGATATATGAATATAGTTAAGATCCCTTACAATAAGTGACTAAAAGTTGAAATTTGTTATTTTCACTAATACTAAGTGATTAACAAAGAAGTGCCTAGGCTAAAACTGTTATTTATTTGCAACGAGGAAAAGAAAATAGAACTAATAAAGATAAGAAAGTAAAGTCTCTGGCTTTTTTTTTGCGAGACGTCTTCATTCAACTAGAGGTCCCTTTTGTGTTTACTTATATTGTGCTTGAGGATGACTTTTAAAAAATTTCCATGTCAAGAAACAAGCACAGATGCACTTGTATGTTTGAGTTGAACATGAATAGAACAATGTTCTTTGTTCTTAACAATATGTATATGAAGCATAAATTAATATAGATCTAACCGCCCTTGAAGTAGATGAAGATTAATAAATCATTTCTCTTTCTGTCTTTACATGGTTATATGAGCAACCAATTCAATAACTCAAAGATCATCATATAGATTGTCTGACACTTGCTATTGTTCAAAAATCTTCCTGTAGTATTGGTGAGAATTTGGACAGTCTCTAGCAGACACTTATAGGCCCTCAGTTTCATGCTAGACTTGGATCTAATCTTTATTAGTCCTTGATAATCTACGATTGAAACCGCACTATCGATGCTTGTGAGAAAGTATGTTGATATCTCGCTTTTTCATTCATGACATCCATGGCTTAAATTTGCAAGGAACTTTACTAGACCTTTCTCATCTTAGATCTCTTAGACTTGTGTGATTGTAGAGAATGAGCTGCTACTTAGGCTGGCATGTCATGCTGTTTTTCTAAGCTAATTGTTAAGTTTCTAAGCCTAATATGAAGTATACGTACTTGGTACAGATGAATAAAATTACATGCAAATATCAATTCGATGGTGTTTGTGTTCACATTGATCTTCAGCTGTTGTGATTGCATATTGTGTATGCTTCAGGTAACCTGTACTAGCAAGTGTTGCAAATGCTTTGGGAGCCTCAAAGTGTCCACCTTTTTTTATCTGTTGAGGTTCTTATAATCCCCGACCTTATCTTTATTGAATTATGTTGTTGATTTATGAAGCTATTATAATGTGCTCTGTTTCTTTGGGGATAGGTCCTGAACATAATTTGAATTTAGGAAAGTGAAGATGTCTGCACAAGTTTCTGTTTATCAGGTAGTATTTTTTTCTTGAGGACATTCTTCTAGATCTTTTAATACTACCAATTTCATCCTGTCGAACCAAAATGAGGTGTTAAGGCCCATTTATAATCTAGTTGATTTTGGTTGGCCCCTTCAAATTATGTGTGATAGTGAAACATATCAAGTTTACGGAAGGGGGCACAGGGCATAATAGTGACATATACTTGTATTGCTGCCATTGAAGCACCGACTTCTACAACACACCAACCTGATGATCCCAGCTACACAAAGCTGTGGAAGATAGCTAAGAGGTAATTCTTTTTTTTCCTTCATATATTTTAATTATTCTGTATCTCACTTTATATTTGAATTCAACTTATTATGACGAGGATCGGAACTATTGAGTGACGTTGTTTACTAGGTAAGTTTTCAAATATGTAGTGAATTTTGTTTAATAAATTTTAATAAATGATTGCAGCAGTTTTGGTGTCTACACTTTCAAGTGATGCATAAATAATTTCTAGACACCACTCTTTTTATTGGTCATGGTTACATATAGGTATGTTTTATAAAGCTTCTTTACTTATTTTGTTATATGTAGATTTAGAATTATGATGTTTGATGCTTTGTGAAATTATGGTGTTCAATGATTCTGAGCTTTTGGTGTTTGGCAATTGTGGAATTATGGTGTTTGATGATTGTGAAGTTATGATATAATTAGGCAATAAGTCCATAGTTAGGTAGGTCTTATTTGTGGATTGTGCTTGAGTTTTTTGTGGTCATTGTTTCCGAGTTAGCAAGAATTTGCCAGTCCACAAGGGGTGGCTTCTAGTTCTTGGTGTGGTCTTCCTGTGCAGCTGTGTTGTGTGGTTTTCAGATGTTGTTTTGTAGGATTGATCATATTATTTCATTTTAATGACATGCATTCATTTTCCTATTATATGGACTATTATTTTTCTGTTTACAGGATGGTCAATAGAAGGAGATGGGTAAATAAAACGATGGCAGGAAGGGCATTGATTGAAGTTCTTTTGGACTGATTTTGGACGAATAAATTAAATACCAAATAGGTTCTAGATTGCTAGAACTTTTAGTTCTTTTTGGAGATTCATTAGTTTTTAGAATTGATGTATTTTTATTTTAACAATGGTTTTTGTTATTTGAATGATTGTTATGGAAATTTTATTGGAAAAATGGATCAGAATACCCCAAACTTTGGCCCGCTCGCTTTTAATACCCCCAACTATGAGTTATTTTTAAATACCCCCAACTATTGGGGAGGCCCGCCAAAAATGCACCAGTGACCTAAAAGAACCAGTTTAGCAGGTTAAAAATGTCACATGTCGTGCTCTCATTGGTTTTACTGATTTTTTTTTGTTTTGCTTTTTTTTATCACCCCACCTCCCACCCTTACCATTTTACTACTCCCACCCCACTGCCACCCCTCCCCTTCCTCCCCTTCCTCAACCACCAGTCCCCCTCCCCTTCCTCTTTCTCCCTCCTCCCCCACCCCCTTCCCATCGAGAATTGATTGTTGAACTTACGGAGCTATAGTTGCTCTGCTATAGCGTCGGAGGATTCTCCTGTGGAAGAGATTCACGACGCAAAAGAAGCCAGAGGAAAAGCGAAGAAATCTAAGGCGAAGAAGCGGAATTCTACTCATCCTCCTTACTTTGAGGTAAGAGAGACTAGCCTTATATGCACGCAATGCGTGCGAAATTATTGTTGGAATTTGATTATTTGCATAATGACATGTAGTATTAAGTTTTGGAAAAATTATTTACAAAGTTTAACTAAGGAAAAACATATTCATGATGTAACAATATAATAACAAAGACAAGAAATGAAATCTCTAGTGTTTCAACTACGTAATTTATCTTGATGGTGCTTGGTTAACCACATGCACTCTTACCTGATCGACTTGCAACACATAGCTAACAAGTATAAGAATGATGTGGATTGAACTCTTGCATAGGTGGAGGTATAATCCAAGAGAAGGCTTTATTTCCAAGTTTTGAAAATATCATCTGCATGACTCGGGTGCGTCCATTTGGCTGCATTAACGCAAACAATTGAACAATTATTTTGTAGAGGTAAATATAGGATTTGAAATTATGCAAGTGTATTTAAAAGCAATGCAAGCTATTTTGTAATAGATGATAACCTTGTTGAAGTATTAATTTTATGTCCATAGCCGAGCATCTCAAAATGAGTTGTGCAAGATCATGAAGCATTGTGACCTTTAAAGAACCACTTCTATCACATATTGTAAGTCGAATTAACAATCACGTTAATAAAAAAGATATATAAGTTAATCGATTAAATAAATCTTGGTTGTTTAATGATAAAGATCAAATAAGTTCGAAAACTATACCTTGGAATGGTTACAACATTAGTAAGATCGCAAGACTCACATTTAGGAACCCCTTGGAAAATAACTACCTTTCTAAGACAACGATGACATGCTTCATATATGATATTGTCAGCCTGCTCAAGATGACACACATTGGCAATAACTCGACAATATTGTACCTGCAAGATGATTGAAAGTTATTTATTCATGTATAGGTTTATTTTAGTTTAAAAAATAAACATTAAGGGTTTAATTACATTTCTCACGGCATGAAAGGTAGCTAATCGGATCCGATGAGCATTTGAAATATCAATAGATGATTGTAAGGAGAAAGGAGTTGAGCGGAACCCCGCAACCCTTTTTTTCGCTAATTTATCGGATTCATACCTATAAATTTAGAAGAAAAATTATTCAATAAAAATAGTAATTTAAGATACCCATTGATATAATTAGCTTACACATACCATGTAGATAAGGAAGTAGTTAAATCATCTACTTTGTTAACATGAATCCTGGAGTAAAATCCTGTTGTAAGATGTGCCCGACCTATGTTTAAGAAACATAGAAAACCACTATCACATATTAATATGACAATTTTAAATATGAAAATGAAAATGCAAATACTGCTAATTCATGTAGTTCGATATTGTACCACGAAAGCTCTTTACATGTAGACCACATGCAAAAAGAATTATTGGACAAAAATTATTATCAGTGTTAAGATGCCCATCTCCAAGTATGTGCACAAATTCATTCCAAAGGGTTAACTTAATAATTGTCCAACTGCAAGTGGGAAATGGAATTAGTGTTAGGAATATTTTGTGTTAAATGAATATAGAGATGGTATACAAATAACAATTCATTTTTTAGAATATACTTACGTTTTATCCATTATGGCCAAATCTCGTTTAACCGAATTTCCTCCAACAGACTCAATTGGTGAAGCATATAGAACTAATCCCATTGCATCTTAACAAAATCAAAATTGTATAACTAAAGTTAGCTTCCATCAAGCAAAGAATTTAATCTAGATAGATGGTTAGTAAAAGTACCGAACAATATATCGATGACGATTGGCATGAACATGGAACCGGTTGAAAGCAACTAAATTGTAGAAGAATCTAGGAATTGCACTGTCATCATGCTCTTCGCGTATCACAATTGTTTCTGCTGCTATCGTCATTTGTTTCCAGTTTGGGACGATTTTATTACTCTCATCGGCGTGCACTACTTGCACCCCACGGAGTACATAAACAAATCCCTCGTGAAACCTTCCTATGAAGTTTTCAACATGGGGCGAGAATATAGTGCATTGTATGCACTCACCCTGTTATTAAAACCAAAATGGAAGTTGATAATAGTGTATTGTATCATTGTGAAATAAATTATAAAACATTATTTGAAATTTTCTTTGACCTCGACATCAATGAAAAGCATTTTCCATATCTCGCTTAGCCGTTTCCGCGGTGATTGTAAGTGAATATGTCGTAGTTACGAACCAACAGAGCCCCGACACTATATCGTCGTACCCGCAAGGATATAAATGCATAAAGGGTGGATAATGGAACTCCATCCTGAAAAAATATGTTAGAGATAAAAATGTAGTTACATATAAGTTGAAAATGACTAACATCCCTATTTGTACATCCACATCACATTACAATATGTTAGGGTTCATAATAAATCATTATCTTAATGATGCAATTAATTGAAGACTATAAGCTTACGATAGGAACATGAGATTATTATGAATTAAGTCATAATAGTAAAGTACATAAATTAGGTAGAATCATGACTATTTTTCAATCAGTTACATTGTGCTCTTGTTACAAAGGGGTATTTGAAAATTGTACACATTAAATACAACTATTCATGAGGCAATAAAACTTCTTTATATACAATGTTCTTTGTAAACACCCCTTGATGTCCTTGTACTTTCCCCTTTTTTACCACAATCTTTGTTGTATCCTCTCGAGGTTCCCGTGATAATGCCACATAGAGCCGACGTGGTGAATACATGATCCGGTAGGTAAATGCCTACATGTGGTATAGTTTGCCCCTGAGACTTGTTTATTGTCAAGGCAAAACTAACCTTCACTGGAAACTGCTTTCTAACCAGCTCAAATGGCAACTTTATATCTTCAGCACTCTTCAACGGAATTCTGGGCAGAAAAACTCTGTTTCCCCTAGAATGCCCTGTTAAAATCTCAGCATCTATAAAATGTTCATTTAGTGAACGGCAAAGCAATCGTGTTCCATTGCAAAGCCCATTTTTAGGATCGATGTTTCTCAAAAGCATTAAAGGTACCCCAGGTTTCAGAGTGAGAGTATGAGGAGGCAATCCCGAAGCTGAAATTGAATTCAAAAACTCTTGCTCATACAAATTTCTCCTGTCTTCGGGAACAGAATCAATCGAATAGTATGTTTTTCCTTCTCCAAGAAACTTCTCAACAACCTTATCATTTATCTTGTCTGCATCTTCGTTGAGGGGTGTGATGATGGCCCTTTCAACCATATAATTTCCTTCCCCCACATGCTGACTGAGATTTGGAAAAACCTGGTCGATCAACATTTCAATACCCACATCGTCTATTGATGGTATGACCATATTGTTTGGCAGTTTTATCATTTGATCTGACACAGTAGGTTCATCTCCGTTGCCAATTGAGAGCAACCGAGTAGCAAATGTGTTGTCTTCTCTTGATCTCATATTTTCTCTCAGATGCAAAATACTTACGTGTCTCCAAATAGGGGACTTGACAAATGAAGCATCTATCATTTGAGCCCTTGTTCCGTTTCGAACTACTGGTAACACTTGTCTGAAATCACCACCAAACACGATAATTTTCCCTCCAAACGGTAAGTCATTCCCCATTAAATCTCTTAATGATCGATCAACGGCTTCAAATTGATATCTGTGTGTCATTGGAGCCTCATCCCATATAATTATGGCAGAGTGTTTTAGAACAGTGGCAGTTTTGGAACGCTTGGTAAATGAGCAAGTTGAGTTGCTATCAGGTTGCAATGGAAGCTGAAAAGTCGAGTGCGATGTTCTTCCTTGATGCAACAACGTTGCTGCAATACCAGATGTCGCCGTGGGAACAGCAATTTCACCTCTTCTTTTTACGGTAGCTAGGAGTGCTCTGTATAAAAATGTTTTGCCTGTACCTCCCGGGCCATCAACGAAAAAAGCTCCACCAGTTTTTGAATTAACAGCATCCATAATTGTGTCGAATGCATGTCGTTGGTCGCTATTAAGAGTGTTTACACACGTCAAGTCCTCTTCTGGAACCGGCACAGAAAAGTATTCCTCCATGATTGCAGGAAGATCGTCGATGTCCTCGGTACTTTCTGGTAAACTTGGCAACTCTGTGAAGTCAGAAATTCTTTTCCTCAATGGCCGTAATAAACGATCTAAGTCTGCGAGAAGCTTGTTAGTGAGAACATCATTGTTAATTGTCGTGCTTGAAGATGGATAATCCTCAACCATGAAAGTGAAGAACTCGTCCCATAGAGCACGTAATCCAGTTGGTTGGCAGTATACCAAGATGGTTGCGAATAATCGTCTCAATGATGATGGCATTCTTATAAAAGATGCTTCTAAAAGACAACGACGGATGCTTTCATCACTCTCAATTAGACCGAGGGATTTACGCGGCGGCTACGAATGTCGGTTGTGTGACACCGTTGACCGTTCTCAGATGTTCAAATGATTGGGGACCTCGCACGTGGTTGAGCAATAATCTCATGTAAAATCTCTCTCCTTCAAGTGGAGAAGCTACGTACAATCGACCCATAACTCGCTGATTACTTCTCCTTTGTTGCCACTCACACGTGGACTTAAGCCACCTGTAATGCTCTGGGAATTCTCTGTAAAGATATCTTCTTGCACCTGCATCAATTTCATTCATCTTGAAGAACTGAGTCAGCATCGTCCTGGAGTTTCTCGGGTCGTCTAATACGTCTGAGATTAGGCTGTTCCCTTCGAATCTCACTTGATGCATGTTTGGCAAATGGACCCGCAAACGGTCTCTGTTGGACACATCCGAGTTAAAGGGAATTTGAAAATTTTCCAAAAAGCTTCGGGTGCACATATCCATCTCGCATCCACGTATTGTTTAATCTCATCACCATTCTTAACTTCCATGGATACTTTATCCGAACCCTTATGTATATATTTGTAGAGATATTTGACACACTTAATCTTTGCTGCATATCTCTATATTGATGTGGCGATCGTACTTTAAGAGCAAAAATGGATTATAGGGAATTACCCATCGGTTGTCTACTTTTATCCGAGAATTGTGACGCAATGGTACAGGGGGACGATATTGTCGGCGACGATATAGAGGATATGAGTCATTTCCTTGCATTGTTGCATCAGTAAATGACTTTGGGAATCCTTTCTTACAACTCCCTTCTTTCATGCATGGAGAATCCCTATTGTGAACACCACATGGACCATGAACCATGTGTTTAAGAACTCTCTTGTACAATTCCGGTTCTTGTTGTTCATCTGGTATTTCTGCTCTGACAATTATATCGTATTCATCCGGAGTGGTTAGCTTGTCGGTTTGGTCGAGGATGAGCAACATATGAACATGCGGAAGACCTCTCTTTTGGAATTCAACTACATATACATAAGCAACCACCTTTCCAAGGATTCCCCTTTCCAGAACATCTTTTTTCAACTCTTCAAATCTAGCATGAAAGACCCTTGTTATTAAATCTGGGCGATCATTTGGAACTTGTCCGGGCAATAGTTCCGATTGTATTTCGACCAAGATGGATTGCATGTCATTGTCGGGAATATATCCGGCTTCACCAAACTTCGTACCAAGGCCATGGCATCTTGGTACCTCTGGTGCATATCTCGTGGGCTTCCTATGAATGAAGACGATAGTATCGTCCTTCGACCAACATTCTCTACAAATGAAAATTTATTGAAAAAAAAAGTAATGTTAACTGAAGGGATTCGTTTCAGTACGAAGAGTATTGGTATAGCTAAATGAATTTGAACCTGTGTTATGCTCTCCAGCATTAAGAGAATCCTCTAACCCCTTATACAAATCAGCACGTATCTTGTCTTGATTAAGTGCAATCCATCTTAGCTTGGATGCTTGCATTTTTACACAGTTATCAACAACATATTGTTGGAGGAGACGACCACCTCTTAGGAGTAGAGAATCAAGATGTTGTCGCATCTAAGGAACACATTTTTTGGTTGTTGTTAGAATGAGATAAGTATTAAGATGTAGGAAAATGAGACATACACATAAGAGTTTTAAAATAATTTTCACCGAAACATATATGCATAGAATTCCGGCATGTCGGCTTTCGCCCGTCGTTGTACGACTGTTTATATCCCATCCATAAGAGCCATAAGGAAATAATAGAGGATATTGTAGTGGGTCGTAATAACCCGATATCTTTGATATACATCAATTGTCCATTGACGGGACTCTATCATAATATCTCTCTCTTTGATGTTAGCCATATCATCCCCTCCAACAACAACGGCACGCCACGGGATCTTTGAAGGCATTGAGTATTGACGATTATTGGCGGGTTGCTCTTTTATGACAAACTTGCAGTCGTGTATGTCAGGACGTTGTGCAAGATGACGAAGATTATGGACAAAAGGATTATGAGCATTTAGAATATGCTTAATTCTGTCAATGATGTTGATCCGTAATGAAGAATTTTCAGCTACACGATTTTCATTTTCATGATCAGTGTCATAGATGTAGAGCTGAAGGAACCGAGGACGGTCATTTGAGTTCAAAGGCAATAGACCACCGATGCGGTGATAAATTGACATTTGAGCACGATATGTGTACACACCTTGACGTGCATTGGCCAATTCGTCATCTATTTCTACTCCCATTGAAGTGAACGCGAAGACATGGTTATAATTACGGATGTTACGTCGAAGTGAATCCCCTCATCCGATTGATCGGAGAACGAGTCAAGTAAATCGGATGACAAAGGTAATACATGTAGATCGACCCTCCCGTTTAAGCAACAAAGTTCTGGAGATTCAGACCGAAAAAGGCGTGCTTGACAATGTGGACATGTTGTCATTGTAGGCAAATTGAATATGGGCACCCCTTGTGACTCAGTGTAGTTTCTTGCGAGAATTTCGATAGCCGCGTCTTCCCACTTTCCAAACCCGTACATTATCAGAGATGAGACTTGATAAGTTGTTCGAATGGGATCTATTGTTGTTACCGACTTCAAATGTTTGACGGGGCGAAACAACTTTCACTTTTCTGTCTCGGCTAAGTGGGGAATGTCTCTTGCATCCGATGTGGGTTCCAATAGATCCGCATTGGTTCTACTACTTTCTCCCACACAAAAGACGCCATTGTGCAAGTTGTTTCCATTTGCAAAGTCCCCATAACTTTGGTTTTGATTTTCAATGTGTGCCGTGTGTCGATTGAACGGAGTTCACCAATGGGGTGTCTTGCATAATCGAAAAGGTTTTTTCATATAAGTCTAATTAATGATCTTTTGTAAGTGTTTACACTAAGTTAATTAACTTTATAATACGCACCATTTTGTCTTTCATGTCCGCCAATGACACGACTATTAGAGTTAGTAATGTCGACATGGGCCTTCTTACTTACGAAGGGTTTGAATGATCATTGCAATCTTCACTCATGCAATGATCGTTAGAAGCAGCCGCATTTTCTCCATGTCCATGGGCGTATCTGGATCGTCTTATTGCATTATGACGCTCTCTTTCTTCTGGAGTGAGTGATTGCCTTTGACGTCTTTTATCATTACTCCATTTCCTCCGTTTTGTAGTATTTTGAATTTCGTTTTCATCCATTATAAAACTACACATATCAATTTAACGCGTTTATTATAAATTGATGATATAATTTCACCTTATTATGCAGTGTTGTATTTGCTTTTGTTTTATTATGATTAACCCTTTTTATTAATTTAACTTTCCGATTAACCCAACTTTAACATTAATCTCTATCCGATTCTAACTATACCTATCTAATTCTATTTCTTTGATTTTAGTTTTAACAGTTAGCTACCTATTTTAACAAAGTTAAAATAATTGTTGCAATAGAGATGAAGTTATATGCACGCTATGCGTGCGAAATTATTATTGAAGTTAAATATATAGATGTAAGTTATTAAATTAAGCCTATCTTACTCTTTATATATAAGATTTTAATATTTATAATCATTTTAATTTGAAGTAAGTAATTATAAGTTTGTGATATTATTTTACCTAATTTAGTGTCGTATTTGCAAATTATTCAATTAAATTACCCATATTTGTTAATTTTTCTTTATGATTAACCTTTTTTATAATAATACTTTTTAATACGCATGTCTGTTTCTAATAAAAAAATCTAAAATGCATTTATTAGTGCAATACAAATTAAAAGCAAATAAAGTATGAACCATATGAGCAATATGAACAATAAATTCATCAAAATTAAAAGTTAACAAATTAAAAACACCAAACTAAAATCTCTATTATAATGTATATCATCCCCCCAAAAAATTGTATATCATTATATAACTAATCAATTAGAATCAATAAGGAAGAACACAATAGGAAGAACTCTTGTGATTTTGGTTATTTCTTGTTTTTCAATGTGGAACTAAAATATATATATTTCAAATTGTGTAAAAAACGTACCTTTTTTCGTTTTCCCAGTTGAACTTGCAATGAGTTGCTTCTTTGTTTGAATGTCTATGGTGCTTCGATTATTTTTGCGTCGATAACCAAAATCACAAATATAAAAAAATGTTAGGCTTCAAATTTGTACAGGGGATTATGAAGAAATAAAAATTATTTATGCTTTATAATTACCTAAGGTTGATTTTCAGTTTTAAAATCGTGTAGGTGCTTGGAAGAGGATGAACTGAGAATTTGCAGTGTAGTTGAAGGTTTGGAAGAGGAAGAAGATGGAGAGGAAAGTCATGACCTCGTCTATATTCATTATTGACCAAACATACATCTAAATAGTACAACAATGTAATACCAATAAAATAAACATATAAAAGTGTTTGTTTCACTTGTTTATATTGCTCATACTTTTCTTAAACTTATATGGTTGGTAACTTTACTTTAAAATTCATTTTTAACAATGATTAGTGTTGTTGCTATTATTTGTTGATACTAAAATTATCATTGAAGTTTATGACAATTTTATAAGTGGATATACTAAGGTAAAGAAAATAAACTCAAAGTTCAGTGAATGCATTTAAAAATAATAAAAGGGCAACCATTGAGTCTCAGTCTTCAATTTTATAAGTGGATATACTAAGGTAAAGAAAATAAACTCAAAGTTCAGTGAATGCATTTAAAAATAATTAAAAGAGTTGTCCTTAAAGTTGTCCTCTCTTTTGCACTCCCCAAATCACTATAATAATAAAAGAATAGAATTTTGACCAAGCCTACCGTTGCTCTTACTACCAAGTAGCAACTGGACCTATATAGATAAGTTTCATATTCAAGTCCAAGTTTGATGTATTCTTAGAACATAGCTGATTTACATCTCTCTCTCTCTCTCTTTCTCTCTCTCTCTCTCTCTGAAATGTATCTCTCCTCCTGCTATGGGGTGTGTCTCTCTCTCCTAGCATCGTCTGTGACTCCATCGGCGACGGTCTCCACATTAAGTGTCTTACCCATCTCACTCATGTCTTCACGAATTTTCCCATTTTCATTCACTCATTTCCACCTGGGAAATTGAAATCAAGTAGTACAATTTTAGTGGAAAAATGAAGAAATTGGATGCTACTTGTTTGGCAACACTTCAACGGCAACAGTTAGGGATAAGTCAATAAGTGTCGATTTAGTTTAAGATGTGCAGGTTAGTTTGAACCCAGAGCATTTCCTTTTTTTTTTTTTTTTTTTGCATGGAAAGATTTTGGTAGGATTTTTTTGTTGCAGTTACATTTTTCAGTGCAATTGATAAAAAGTTGTGTGGGTTTTCTTGATTTCTTGTGAGAAGCAAGAGATAAGTATGGGTGCTTATAGTTTGAAAATGATTTTTTTTTCTTGTTTAGAAATTCAATCGGATAAATATAAATTCCCCATATAGTTCTACATTTAACATTATTTTTTATGAAAGAGATAAATTCATAGTAATCAAAGGGCAGAAGTTTCATGATGCAATAAAAGGGCAGAAGAACTTTCATATAACGTCTAGTTTTATGATTATATGGATATAAAAGCATATAAATGGATCACACGAATTTTAAAAAAATTACTTTACTAATTAAGAATGTCATGATGCAAATTTAATTGAAGTTTAAGTTTTGAAACTTAAGTCTTTGTAACATTGAGATTTTGGTTTATTGTAAGAACATACCTTTTTGTTTTTTTCTCTTGAGTGAAACGGCAACTCCTTTGGTTTGCTTGCTTCTCTTCAAGATCTATGGTGGGTCACTTAATCTTGGCTCCATAATTGAAATCACCAAAAAAAAAAAAAAATTAGACGTTATAGTTTTACAGAGGATACGGGGAAAAAAATTACATATGCTTTATTATTACCTAATGTTGATTTTTAAATTTAAATTGTGATGATGCAATGGAAAAGGATGAACAGATAACAGAGTATCTCGAAGGATTGAAGATTTTGGAAGAGGAAGAAGATGGAGAAAGAAAAAGAACTGTTGTGAGTGCTGTGGTGTGGTTTTTTGTTTCTATATTTTCGGTTACTGTATTAATTAACTGCTTGTAGTGGCAGTTTTTTTTTTAATCTACTGTTGGATGGAGGTGTAATAATTGTTGGGGGTTGGGGGTATTTAAGTAACTAAGGGTGGACACCAAGACCTCAAGAGTTAACATATAGAATAGAGATTAAATGTTGCTTAATGTTTGAATTATGCGTTATTTTTTTTGGATTTTCGATCAGATTTTTTGCTGTTCATTTTCGATCTGCTGGTGATGGTTTGTGTAAGATCAAGCTCAAAGGGAGTTTTTTTCAATTTCCTAATGTTCTGCATTTGTTTTACTCTAATCTCATTCAGGTAAATTTCAGTTAGCAAGGTGAATTTGTTTTTCCGGTTCGTGTTTGGCTCCATTAGGTTGTCTTACAAGTAATTGAGATTACTTGGGAGCTTGTTATCTAGAGGTTTGTGCAAATTGGTTCGGAGATTAGTTGGTAATTACTATTTTTAGAGGGTTTTGTTGTTCGGGGATAAGATGAGCTCGAATGTCACCGGTGGATACATATGTAGGGGAAAGCTTTTGATACACATTGCTGAAAATGGTCACTTCTACGAGTTGGATTGCGATAAATCACCGTTGTTGAGGCAGTTCAAAGGTTTATTGAATCAATGGCAGGGATTCAATTTGGTGACCAAGCACCTTCTATGTAGGTTTATTGAATCAATGGCAGGGATTCAATTTGGTGACCAAGCACCTTCTATGTGGGGACATGAAGCTTGAGTCTAGTGATGCGCTTGGGGCATATAAGCTACCATCAGATGATCAAGAAGTTTTTTGTTTCAACTTTCAATAAAGCAAGATTGCAAGACAATGCAACACCCCCTCCTCAAAAACAAATTGAAATGTCATTCCAGAGCCAAGTCCACCATCTTCAAACCATGATCCTTACCCATTGGATAGGCAATGGGTGGTTTGGTTGGGTTGGGTTGGGTTGGGTTGGGGTGGGGGTGGGGTGGGGTGGGGTGGGGTGGGGTGGGGTGGGGTGGGGGGAAGGGGTGGTGGGGTGGACGGGGAAAGGGTGGGTGGGAGTAGAGTAGAAATTGAAAATAAAAATAAAAGAGAAATAAAAAAAAATTACCTTGCTAACAGGTTACAAGTCACCTGGGTGCATTTTTGGCGGACCTCCCCAATAGTTGGGGGTATTTAAAAATAACTCATAGTTGGGGGTATTAAAAGCGGACGGGCCAAAGTTACGAGTATTCCGATCCATTTTTCCTATTTTATTTAATAGTTAGTAAAACTTAATTTGAAATACACGTTTTCTTTTTGTAGTAGTTGGATATTTTGGTATAATATTTTCATTTTAATGAGCTACTAAATAAACGCATATGAAACTTTTGCTATAAGCTCACATTAAAGTGGCGCGATAGTTGTATCAAGAAACGTTGCTATAGACTCACATAAAAGTATCACAATAGTTGTGTCAAGAAATATTACTCTTAACTCACATAAAAATGTCGCAATAGTCAATAAATGTTGTCATAGACTACAAAAGTGTTGCAATATTAGAGCAATAAACGTTGTCATAGACTGTTGGTAGTGCTGCTATAGATAATAAAAGTGTTAGCCTAAATAGTAAAAATGTTGCTTGAAATCCTAAATAATTGTTACTAAAACTTAATAACTGTCGCCTAATATACAACTAGCAATTTATGCACGCGATGCGTGCGTGAACTTTAAAAAAAAGATTCTAGATATTTTGGGCAGACATTCTAGACATAGTTATTTTTGCTAAATTTTGTTAATTAAGTCTGTGTCACTTAAGTCCCTCACCCGTCTTATTTATTTATCAGCCTTCTATGCACGCGATGCGTGCGTCGGTTGCTTGGATCTCTTCTTAAATTTCATCTAAATATAATTTTAAAAGTGTAATTTATAATCATTATAGTATAAACTAATGTAATTTATAAAGTGTTTAGAAATTGTGATGAACATTTAGATGTAAAGTTTTATAATCAAATTAAATTTGTAAAATTTTTCTTTTTTTATTGAGTAACCATTTTTTCATTATGTCAATACTTTGTTAGTGCTTATTTAGTTTATTACTGGAATTGTAATGAGACACCAATACACAACTTGCCCATCTTTAGATTAGGAAAGGATATAATTATAGAAAATATGAATATGTAATTATATATTTAGCTAAGGACAAAAGAGACTTTTCATAGGGGGACACCATAGCTCCCCCCTTGGCTTATATAATAGAGATAAAACTGTTGGCAAAAGTTAAAAATCGTTGCCTAAGAAAAGTGTTGCTAATGATGTCTATGGCAGCAGTTTAATAAAGTTGTTGCCTAAGGTATTATAACTGTTGCCTAAGGCATTATAACTATTGCCATAGATTTATAGCGGCGCCACCTATTGGCAAAGCCATATAAACTGCTGCTATAAGTCTATGGCAACATTTAATGGATTTTTGTCAACACATTTAGGCCCTTGCTATAGCCCTATCTTGTAGTAGTGAATTTCTTGTTTATTTCAAATTCTCTTTCCCTAATCTTGTTTATTTCATTGTTTTGTTTGCTTAGATCTTTATTAATTAGTTGATTATTTTCCCCTTTTCTCTTTCCTTCATGGTTATGGTGAAGAAGTTATTTCAACATTTGTTTTGCTTTATTTCCATGATGTGTGAGTAATTTTCTTACTAGGGGAAGGGATGTAACCTTCATTTACTCTTTGGATCCTAAATCTAAGTTAGGGGGTTATCATTTGGGGTTGAACTTGTTGATTAAACTTGCTTGATTTGGTTTGTTAGGTGCTTGATCACCACTTAACTTGCATATTTGGAATTCCTAGTGAATGATCGAGAGATGAAGCTAATAATAGACTAAGTTTGGTTGCTAGACTAGGATCTCCATGAAAATAGGCATTTTCTAGTTTAGGGAAGCTTGATTAATCATGTTGTTCTTGATTTGGCTACATTGGTTGCTCATGCCATGAGAATAGGTCATGAGTGACTAATCAAGCTCCTCTAATTAGTTCGAGAGAGTAATAATTAGAGTTCCTATATACATGATTTTCCCCTTGTAATCCGCATTTGTTTCCCCTTGGCTTAATGATTGGATTCT
This sequence comes from Beta corolliflora, assembly GCA_947648045.1. Classification (NCBI taxonomy): domain Eukaryota; kingdom Viridiplantae; phylum Streptophyta; class Magnoliopsida; order Caryophyllales; family Amaranthaceae; genus Beta; species Beta corolliflora. The sequence goes on from CANSZD010003018.1 coordinate 457,555, forward strand.
TGGATTGAATATTGGTGAATCCCCTAATTCCCTAATTCCTTTATTCTTGGTTTATTCTCTCATTTACTTTGCTACATTGTTTTGTCAAGTTCATATTTATTTTAGACATTGCAATAGTTATTAATATCTCAAAAACCCCAAAAATAGATTCAGTTCATTGTAATTAGCGGATTAACCTTTGATTAACCTTACTTCCTTGTGGATTCGACCCTATACTTACCCTATATTGGATAGTTTAGGTTATATTTGGCGAGTTTACATCGAGGTCGTCACTATGGCAATATTGGTGTAAGATCAGTTCAGTAAATTATTAATATTCGTATTTATATCGTAATTGTTTATATAGCAATGTAGACACATAATCGTGTCTCCCCATTTAGTACCCTATGATGACCAATACCCTGCTCCAATTGGTCCGGATCGAGGAAAGAATAAGGAACGAGTCTAAGATTAAATGTTTTAAGCCCAAATTATTTTATAACCTCTTTTTATTAACCCATTTCCGAACACCCTTTTTATAGCTAATTTTACTAATCCCACTTCCTAAAACGTTTTAAAATAACTTTTTAAAAGCCCATCTTCGAATACCTTTTTAAAAATTGTTTTATGAAAGCCCAATTATATGAAACCCCTTTTCTAGCCCAATTTAATTAATAGAATTAATTAATTATATTGATTAGTTTTATTAGTAAAAATATCTTTTATAAAAATAATCTTTTTCCAAATTGTTTTTAAATATCTTTTGTCTAACTATTTTCTAAAATCTTTTTCAATAAAAATAATCATTTTCCAAAATGATTTTAAATATCTCTTACTAACTCTTTATCTTTTTCTAATAAATATCTTTTAGAGACCTACTAACTTTCGAAAACCTATTACAATGCAACTACCTACCTACACTATATAATACACTCATCTCACATTAATCTGAGTGGACCGTTTCATCATCAATCTCCTAGGGCAAAAACAATACACTCGGCACCTCTAGTAATACCACAACACATAATCACAACTCACCTATCTTGATCATCACCTGCGACACATCACAAAATCTCACACATATTCAAACTCACAAATCCCTCCTCTCACCTTATTATTCCTAATCACCTTATTCATTATCCAAGCCATCGCCAGTATCATCTTATACCTGCACTAATACCGCACCTCTTAATACTAATCTGCAGCCAAAAACTCACGCTATTCATCATCAATGGACTAAATTATTTTTGTTGTTCACGACAACCTAAAATACAAAACAATAAAATGTTTTTTCAAGACTCGTACAACTTTCGATCCAAGATCCGTACAAATCAACGACCCCGGACGGTGGTATAATTTCAGAGGGTCAAATAATTAATTACATTATTTTATTTTCTTTATTTATTGTTATTATTTTCTTGAAGTTACTAACCTTCTATTCATGATGTAGGTTATTAATATATTTAGTATTGTACATATTATACTAACTCCCTGCAATATTTTCTTTTCTTATTTTTATTTCTTTCCATGAACATAATTTTTTATGTGCCTGATTGCAATATTTATCACCTTGTATTTATTGTTAATCAAGACCTAAAGAAATGTTCTAATTAATTCAGATAATTTGGACAACTTGTTAGGATCCTTGTAATATGATTGCATAATAACTTGTCACTAAATAATTAGTTTTTTTATGTGTTTCCTGAACCAACTTAGATTAATTATTCTAGAGTGCTTTAAAACGTTATATGATTATTCTATTGCATAAAATCTGTTGTGAATCGATATTGAGTAGAGGTCAGCAATGGGCAATATAGTTCCTGACTATATTGTACCCTCACCCCCGAACTCACTTTTTGGTTGCTGACCATCTATGGAGTCATGACGGGGAAATCTACATTGGATAAGTCACTAAGATGTCCCTTCCGTTTGAATATCCAATTAAGTTTATGATTCTTCCTTTAAAGAATTGTTGGCGACTTCAAAACATATTTTTAATAAAACCTTAACAATGGGGTAGTCAAATAAACGCGCTCACACCGCGTGTAGGCATTAATGGAATTAAAAATCCACGCCTACAATTTGGCGACTTCACTGGGGAGGATTTTTAAAAAATAATTTTTTTATAATGAGTGGGTGAAACTTGAAAAATACGATTTATTCTTATTTTTATGCCTTTGAATAATATACTGTTTTGCATGTGCATGTCTATTGTTCGAGCCACCATAAAGACAATCTACCTTGCCTCATTTTATTTTATTGATCGGAAGATTACAGAATAAGGCAAGCCTTAACAAGAGTTGACAGAGAAGATGAAATAACAGTTAAGTACAACACTAGGAAACCTAAGAGCCAGGGGGAGGGGGGAAGATCGGACACGCTGCCGGCGTTTGTGGCAGTGTTGTCACCGACCAGCTCATTCTCCCGACCAGCCTTGTTGGTGTCCTCGTCTTCATCATCATCATCATCGTCATCATCATCCTCCTCGAGGGCTAACTTGGCCCGAATCTCAGCAGTCTCAGCATCGATAGACTCCTGGTATCCGGACCAGACTTCAGCCCAGACCAACTCTGGATGGAAGTCGGCCAATACCTTTCTCAGGCGAACCAGGGCCTCGTCCTCCCCCATCTTGTAAGCCTTGCTGCCCACCTCATTGGCATAAACTTCGCAGGCCTCAGTCTACTACCAATCATTGAACCATTGCTCTTCGGTCTTGGCCAACTTCTCAATTTCCTCCAGCCGACCCTGGAGATCAATCACTTTCTGCTCGGCTTTCTCCAGCTTGGCCTCCGCATCTGACTTCGCGGTCAAGGCTGAATCCCGGGTTCAAATGAGGTCCGCCGTCTCCTTGGCCCACTTCTCCCTCTCGGCCTTGAAGCCCTCTTAGTCGACCTTGATGACATTCACAGCCTCCTCAAGCTTCAACTCGGCGAGGCGCTTGGCTTCCTTAGCTTGATAAACCTCGTCGAAGTGCTTCTTCCCCTTCGCTTTCAGGCCCGCTACTTCCTCGGCCAAGCTTACTCGGTTTTGGGCAATGTTAGCCAGCCGAGCGGAGAACTGTCAATAAAGGGAAACAGTTAGGCCGAATAATTAAGGAAACTTAATCAGCAAAGTAAAAGAGACTTACGTCAACCCATGAGCGAAACAGCTCGTTCATCTCGTTCTCCCCAACAGTCAAGTTGATATACTCTCGGTCGGCAGGAGTATAAAGGTAGTCGATGGCCTGAGTCCATCTCTTATTTTTCTCGTGGCGAATCAGCTCGGAGAAAGGCTTGGCCAGAGCCGCCTCCTCAGTTGAAGTTCCCCTCGGCTCCTCATATAGCGGGGAGCGGGGGGTGTACTGCAGACTCCCAATAGGACGGAAGCCCGAGGAGTGAAGGGAGAGGATAGCCTCATCGGTCTGTTGAGAAGGTTCCTTGCCCTGATTGGATGGGCTATTCACCTCGATTGACTTAGATTTTTTGGCCATCTCTCGCTCGGCCCTGGCCTTAGCAACGGTCTTCTCAATTTGATCAACTTTATCGGTCGCCCGCTCCTTCCTCTTCTTCGTTTTCGGCTTAGCGGGGTCCTGGGTCGGATAAGAGATCAGTAACACCCCCAGAAATAAAGGAAAAGAAGTTTGACAAAGGCAAGAGGCTAACCTTGGGAGCCGGTGGCACCTGCATTAATTTGGCCTTAATCTCGGCCCTGATCCTAGCTGCCCTCATTGCTGCGCTGCTTAGTTTCTCCGCCATGTCTGGATTGGACTCGATCAAATACGCTCGGGCAGAAGCTGCAAAAAGAAAAAGGAAGCCGTTAGTCTCAAAAATTAAGTACGAAAGCAAAGACGACCGTAAACCGAAGACCACCGCTCGGTAAATTACCCTTTGGGAAGGTCCGGCTCAAACCCATAGCAGAAAGCAAAAATGCTCATTTTTTAACAAACGACAGCTGGGTAGCCAGTTGCTCGCCACAAAAATTTCACCCCCTCGGAATATCTTAGACTCGATTTGCATGTAGCAAGCTCCTTCATCCTCCTCGTCAGTAAGGCCGGGCTCGGAAATTCAGTTCAAAGTTGGGCTCGGCATCCGGCCCGCTAAAGGAATCCCCCACTCACCGCCAAAATAAACAAAGGTAAACTCCCTTCGGAAGCCCTTTTGAGAGGTGGGGAGGTCGAGCACCGTTCGATAACCCTTTCGGACCTCAAAGCACCACCATTCGGGGCCATTTTCTCCGGTCATTATTTCCACCAACTTATACATATGCCTCCATAGAGTGAGAGTTGGTCGGACACTCAGCATTTCACCAAAAGCTTGAACTGCTATGATTCCCCCCCCCCATGTGTTTGGAGAAATTTGGCTAAGTGTCAGGTTGTAGGCATTTAGAATCTCCTTGACAAAGGGAGTCAAAGGGAATCGGAGCCCCATCTCCATGGCCTTGTAATAAACGGTTGTAAACCCTGGAGGCGGGGTCTGGACAGTGTGAAATGCCTTCGGTCGGACCAGATGATAGGGGTCCTTTGTTTGGAATCTGACGGCATGACCTCGGGGATCATGCATCAACGCTTTGATCAATGATGGAAAAGGGAAGCAAGTGCCCGGACTTTCTTTCGGATCCAAGTCAGGATATGCCAACTGACCCAAAGTTGACGTCTTTTCCTCGTCACTCGACATGGCGATCCTGACTACACCATCAGAGACATATTCGTCTAAGTATCTCCTCGAGGAGAGATAGGCTAGGGACACCTCCCAAGGGTAGGGAATGATGCCCTCGGCTCCTCCTCCACAGACAGCCGAGTGGTCGAGGCAACTTATTATAGTCGACACCAACGTTATTCCTGTCCCCCTCACCTCCTCGGACAATTTATAGGGAGGTGAGGTCGGTGGTGTCACCGACTCGGACGAACCTCCCATTATTTATAGACAAGAGACTCGGCCGAGGTTATTGAAAGAAAAGAGAAAGAAAGCTTAAAAGAAAATCAGGACCGTACCTGGTCGGACGAAGACTGGGGAAGACTGAACTTGAAAGTTGAGAGAAGTTGGGAGATTTTTGAGAGAAAAGAATTTGAGAAATGAGCAAATGATCCTGATTTCTCTCTCCTTCCTCACATATATAGGCGTACCTCGGGGGATGTGGAACGACAACCCCCCCGCGTCGCCTTAATGGGCTTTTTGGGCGGCCCAAATGGACCTACTCAACCCAAAGGCCATTGTCCAAGGAAGACAAAACGTCAAAAATTCCCAACAACGCCCAGTCTGCTCAACCCTCAGGAAGGACCCCAACCTCCCAAGTATCCAAGATTATCATGTGGCATTTGGAGTCGGATACACCCGTTCGGATAAAATAACCGCTACCTCTTTATCCGGCAAAAACACAAGTACCGATTGGCACCCACTCGCACAGCATGGGGCTCATTAGCCCCTCATCTGAGTGGCGTCCAACCCACTCGGTGAATAGGAGACCCTCCCTCCTTTGCCGAGTCACTTCCATACTTAGCCAAATATGGCTAAGTACCAATTGGCACCCACTCGCAGAGCATGGGGCTCATTAGCCCCTCATCCGAGTGGCGGCCAACCCACTCGGCCAATATGGGACCCTTTCTCTTTTGCCGAGTCACTTCCATACTTAGCCAAATATGGCTAAGTACCAATTGGCACCCACTCGGACAGCATGAGGTTAGTTTGCCCCTCATCCGAGTGGCCTCCAACCCACTCGGCCTATAGGAGACCCTCTATCCTTTGCCGAGTCACTTACATACTTAGCCAAATATGGCTAAGTACCAATTAGCATCAACTCGGACAGCATGGGGCTCGTTAGCTCCTCATCCGAGTGGCGTCCAACCGACTCGGCGAATAGAAGACCCGCTCCCCTTTGCCGAATCACTTCCATACTTGGCCAAATATGGCTAAGTACCAATTGGCACCCACTCGGACAACATGGGGCTCATTAGTCCCTCTTCCGAGTGCGTCCAATCCACTCAGCCAATAGAGACCCTATCTCCTTTGCCGAGTCACTTCCGTACTTAGCCAAATATGGCTAAGTACCAATTGATACCCACTCGGACAACCTGAGGATCATTAGTCTCTCATCCGAGTGGCGTCCAATTCGTTCAACTAGACGAAGACGCATCAAAGAAAAGTCAGTCGGCCTAGGAGAGTCCTACATAGCTCAATGGTTCCTGTACCACCACTGGGTCGGACCACAATGTTCCCACCTCCATGGCGTGGGGCTAATTATTTGGGCTCAATAAAGGGCCCTCCAAATATCTATGCCACATCATCAGAAATTACCAGACAGGTGGCACAGTGGGTCCCACCTGGGAGTTGACCTAGCTCCAGGTCGTTTAGGGATCCACAGATGGGGCTGGAAAGGCTAATTGCCTGAAAAGGATACACATCCATTGATCCCAAGAAAGCCCATCCCATCAATGTTGTCGATCTGGGAATTCGCAATGCTATAAATACCAACAGTTTCATCAATGAACAAGTATTGAATTCTCACCTAACAAACTAGAGCATCTCTCTCTAGACTTTGTCTTTCTACCTCAACTAACTTGAGCGTCGGAGGGGCGATCCCAGAACTACCTCCGGGGTATGTAGTCTAACTTTGTCTTTCAGGTCTCCGGCGAACGTTATTGGGGCTCACTCATATTCAGCACACATCAACAATCCTCAATTTCTAGACAGAAACAAATTTGATAAACATATTTGTGTTTACCTGTTGAGACGGATTTTGAGAAGTCCGTTTCTATTTTGTAAGAATTAGCTAATATATTCTACAATCATTTGATACGATAATTAAATTTTCCATCTCAATCATTATTTACTTTTTTTATATTAATTGATCTCTATGAAGATAATTTTTCGCTTCATAAATCAGAATCGAGAGCTTGAACATGTCATCACTCTCCTTAATATATGGTGAATATCATATATGAAAAAAAATGATTGTGTGTAACCAGAGAGCTAAATAAAAGCAAAATTCAAGTACTAAACTAAAAAGAAAATAAATAGTACTATTTAGTGTCTCAATGGTGGCAGTTGCATATAATTGCAAAGGTAGCTAATAGAACTCAACAGCTAAAGTCCCTTTGAAAGTTAGACTACTAAACCAGAATCATGAAGATTTTCAAATTTGTGATTAGTCATACAATAGAAATATAATTGATATATGAATATAGTTAAGATCCCTTAAAATAAGTGACTAAAAGTTGAAATTTGTTTTCACTAATACTAAGTGATTAACAGCAAGTGCCTAGGCTAAAAACTGTTATTTATTTGCAACAGGAAAAAAAAAATAGAACTAATAAAGATAAGAAAGTAAAGTCTCTGGCTTTTTTTTTGCGAGACGTGTTCATTCAACTAGAGGTTCCTTTTGTGTTTACTTATATTGTGCTTGAGGATGACTTTTAAAAAATTTCCATGTCAGCAAACAAGCACAGATGCACTTGTACGTTTGAGTTGAACATGAATAGAACAATGTTCTTAGTTCTTAACAATATGTATATGAAGCATAAACTAATATAGATCTAACCGCCCTTGAAGTAGATGAAGATTAATAAATCATTTCTCTTTCTGTCTTTACATGGTTATATGAGCAAGGTTATATGAGCAACCAATTCAATAACTCAAAGATCATCATATAGATTGTCAGAAACTTGTTATTGTTCAAAAATCTTCCTGTAGTATTGGTGAGAATTTGGACAGTCTCTAGCAGACACTTATAGGCCCTCAGTTTCATGCTAGACATGGATCTAATCTTTACTCCTTGATAATCTACAGTTGAAACTGCACTATCAGATGCTTGTGAGAAAGTATGTAGATATCTGCTTTTTCATTCATGACATCCATGGCTTAAATTTGCAAGGAACTTTACTAGACCTTTCTCATCTTAGATCTCTTAGACTTGTGTGATTGTAGAGAATGAGCTGCTACTTAGGCTGGCATGTCATGCTGTTTTTCTAAGCTAATTGTTCAGTTTAGCAATGAAACATATGCAGATGCTTCAAAGCTTATATGTCAGGTTCTTATGTTTGGCTTGTTGCTCTCTCATTTTTCTCTTATCCACTATGGTATTCAATTATAATAAAACTCTCTTTTTGAATAGAAGCATAATACTCAGGGTGTGTTTGTTAGTACTCAAGTCCAAATGTGGATCTTGCTTTTCACATGTTTAGGGAAGTCTCTAGAGACCATTTGAATGCAGCTTTACTCCTAACTCCTAACTAGACTAATAGAGAAGTTCCATATCGTGATTAAAAGGAGGGGAAGGGTATTTGATATGCTAAACTATATATTTTACTTAATACTTTCTATATATTTTTTTATTAAAATGTTCCAAGGCTTGTGATTTTTGTAGACCTTATTAGATGCTATTGCATTATCGTTCATTTTACACTTCTTAGGTTTCACTCATAGATTTACACTTCCAAGGCTTATGGTTGCAGGATAATTCATGTCGTTCCCCACTTTAAAATTGTGAAAAGATGCAGGACATTCATGTTTGAGGAAATATGGTACTGAGAAATTGGGATAATTTCTAATTATGAAAGCCTAATATGAAGTATACGTTACTTGGTACAGATGAATAAAATTACATGCAATTATCAATTCGATGGTGTTCGTGTTCACATTGATCTTCAGCTGTAGTGATTGCATATTGTGTATGCTTCAGGTAACCTGTACTAGCAAGTGTTGCAGGTGCTTTAGGAGCCTCATGGTGTCCACCTTTTTTTTATCTGTTGAGGTTCTTATAATCCCCGACCTTATCTTTATTGAATTATGTTGTTGATTTATGAAGCTATTATAATGTGCTCTGTTTCTTTGGGGATAGGTCCTGAACATAATTTGAATTTAGGAAAGTGAAGATGTCTGCACAAGTTTCTGTTTATCAGGTAGTATTTTTTTTTTGAGGACATTCTTCCAGATCTTTTAATACTACCAATTTCATCCCGTCGAACCAGAATGAGGTGTTAAGGCCCATTTATAATCTAGTTGATTTTAGTTGGCCCCTTCAAATTACGTGTGATAGTGAAACATATCAAGTTTACGGAAGGGGGCACAGGGCATAGTGGCATATACTTGTATTGCTGCCACTGAAGCACCAACATCTACAACACACCAACCAGATGATCCCAGCTACACAAAGCTGTGGAAGATAACTAAGAGGTAATTCTTTTTTTTCCTTCATATATTTTAATTATTCAGTATCTCACTTTATATTTGAATTCAAGTTATTATGACGAGGATCGGAATTATTGAGTGACGTTGTTTACTAGGTAAGTTTTCAAATATGTAGTGAATTTTGTTTAATAAATGATTGCAGCAGTTTTGGTGTCTACACTTTCAAGTGATGCATAAATAATTTCTATACACCACTCTTTTTATTGGTCATGGTTACATATAGGTATGTTTTATAAAGCTTCTTTACTTATTTTGTTATATGTAGATTTATAATTATGATGTTTGATGCTTTGTGAAATTATGGTGTTCAATGATTCTGAGCTTTTGGTGTTTGGCAATTGTGGAATTATGGTGTTTGATGATTGTGAAGTTATGATATAATTTGGCAATAAGTCCATAGTTAGGCAGGTCTTATTTGTGGATTGTGCTTGAGTTTTTTGTGGCTGTTGTTTCCAGTTAGCAAGAATTTGCCAGTCCACAAGGGTGGCTTCTAGTTGCTGGTGTGTTCTTCCTGTGCAGCTGTGTTGTGTGTTTTTCAGCTGTTGTTTTGTAGGATTAATCATATTATTTCATTTTAATGACATGCATTCATTTTCCTATTATATGGACTATTATTTTTCTTTTTACAGGATGGTCAATAGAAGGAGATGTGTAGATAAAAGGATGGCAGGAAGGGCATTGATTGAAGTTCTTTTGGACTGATTTTGGACAAATAAATTAAATACCAAATAGGTTCTAGATTGCTAGAACTTTTAGTTCTTTTTGGAGATTCATTAGTTTTCTTAATTGATGTATTTATATTTTAACAATGGTTTTTGTTATTTGAATGATTGTTATGGATATTTTATTTAATAGTTAGTAAAACTTAATTTGAAATAAACGTTTTCTTTTTGTAGTAGTTGGATATTTTGGTATAATATTTTCATTTTAATGAGCTACTAAATAAACGCATATGAAACTGTTGCTATGAGCTCACATTAAAGTGCCACGATAGTTGTATCAAGAGACGTTGCTATAGACTCACATAAAAGTATCACAATAGTTGTGTCAAGAAATGTTGCTATTAACTCACATAAAAATGTCGCAATAGTCAATAAATGTTGTCATAGACTACAAAAGTGTTGCAATATTAGAGCTATAAACGTTGTCATAGACTGTTGGTAGTGCTGCTATAGATAATAAAAGTGTTAGCCTAAATAGTAAAAATGTTGCTTGAAATCCTAAATAATTGTTACTAAAACTTAATAACTGTCGCCTAATATATAACTAGCAATTTATGCACGCGATGCTTGCATGAACTTTAAAAAAAAGATTCTAGATATTTTGGGCAGACATTCTAGACATAGTTATTTTTGCTAAATTTTGTTAATTAAGTCTGTGTCACTTAAGTCCCTCACCCGTCTTATTTATTTATCGGCCTTCTATGCACACGATGCGTGCGTCGGTTGCTTGGATCTGTTCCTAAATTTGATCTAAATATAATTTTGAAAGTGTAATTATAATCATTATAGTATAAACTAATGTAATTTATAAAGTGTTTAGAAATTGTGATGAACATTTAGATGAAAAGTTTTGTAATCAAATTTAATTTGTAAAATTTTTCTTTTTTTATTGAGTAACCATTTTTTCATTATGTCAATACTTTGTTAGTGCTTATTTAGTTTATTACTGGAATTGTAATGAGACACCAATACACACCTTGCCCATCTTTAGATTAGGAAAGGATATCATTATAGAAAATATGAATATGTAATTATATATTTAGCTAAGGACAAAAAAGACTTTTCATAGGGGGACACCATAGCTCCCCCCTTGGCTTATATAATAGAGATAAAACTGTTGCCAAAAGTTAAAAATCGTTGCCTAAGAAAAGTGTTGCTAATGATGTCTATGGCAGCAGTTTAATAAAGTTGTTGCCTAAGGTATTATAACTGTTGCCTAAGGCATTATAACTATTGCCATAGAGTTATAGCGGCGCCACCTATTGGCAAAGCCATATAAACTGCTGCTATAAGTCTATGGCAACATTTAATGGATTGTTGTCAACACATTTAGGCCCTTGCTATAGCCCTATCTTGTAGTAGTGAATTTCTTGTTTATTTCAAATTCTCTTTCCCTAATCTTGTTTATTTCATTGTTTTGTTTGCTTAGATCTTTATTAATTAGTTGATTATTTTCCCCTTTTCTCTTTCCTTCATGGTTATGGTGAAGAAGTTATTTCAACATTTGTTTTACTTTATTTCCATGATGTGTGAGTAATTTTCTTACTAGGGGAAGGGATGTAACCTTCATTTACTCTTTGGATCCTAAATCTAAGTTAGGGGGTTATCATTTGGGGTTGAACTTGTTGATTAAACTTGCTTGATTTGGTTTGTTGGGTGCTTGATCAACACTTAACTTGCATATTTGGAATTCCTAGTGAATGATCGAGAGATGAAGCTAATAATAGACTAAGTTTGGTTGCTAGACTAGGATCTCCATGAAAATAGGCATTTTCTAGTTTAGGGAAGCTTGATTAATCATGTTGTTCTTGATTTGGCTACATTGGTTGCTCATGCCATGAGAATAGGTCATGAGTGACTAATCAAGCTCCTCTAATTAGCTCGAGAGAGTAATAATTAGAGTTCCTATATACATGATTTTCCCCTTGTAATCCCCATTTGTTTCCCCTTGGCTTAATGATTGGATTCTTGGATTGAATGTTGGTGAAACCCCTAATCCCCTAGTTCCTTTATTCTTGGTTTATCCTCTCATTTACTTTGCTACATTGGTTTGTCAAGTTCATATTTATTTTAGACCTTGCAATAGTTATTAATATCTCAAAAACCCCAAAAATAGATTCAGTTCATTGTAATTGGCGGATTAACCTTTGATTAACCTTACTTCCTTGTGGATTGGACCCTATACTTACCCTATATTGGGTAGTTTAGGTTATATTTGGCGAGTTTACATCGAGGTCGTCACTATGGCAATATTGGTGTAAGATAAGTTCAGTTAATTATTAATATTCGAATTTATATCGTAATTGTTTTTATAGCAATGTAGACACATAATCGTGTTTCCCCATTTAGTACCCTATGATGACCAATACCCTGCTCCAATTGGTCCGGATCGAGGAAAGAATAAGGAACGAGTCTAAAATAAAATGTTTTAAGCCTAAACCATTTTATAACCTCTTTTTATTAACCCATTTCCGAACACCCTTTTTATAGCTAATTTTACTAAGCCCACTTCCTAAAACGTTTTAAAATAACTTTTTAAAAGCCCATCTTCGAATACCTTTTTAAAAATAGTTTTATGAAAGCCCAATTATATGAAACCCCTTTTCTAGCCCAATTTAATTAATAGAATTAATTAATTATACTGATTAGTTTTATTAGTAAAATTATCTTTTATAAAAATAATCTTTTTCCAAAGTGGTTTTAAATATCTTTTGTCTAACTATTTTCTAAAATCTTTTTCAATAAAAATAATCTTTTTCCAAAGTGATTTTAAATATCTCTTACTAACTCTTTTCTAAAATATTTTTCTAATAAATATCTTTTAGTGACCTACTAACTTTCAGAAACCTATTACAATGCAACTACCTACCTACACTATATAATACACTCATATCACATTAATCTGAGTGGACCGTTTCATCATCAATCTCCGAGGGCTAAAACAATACACTCGGCACCTCTAGTAATACCACAACACATAAATCACAACTCACCTATCTTGATCATCACCTGCGACACATCACAAAATCTCACACACATATTCAAACTCACAAATACCTCCTCTCACCTTATTATTCCTAATCACCTTATTCATTATCCAAGCCATCGCCAGTATCATCTTATACCTGCACTAATACAACACCTCCCGCACCTCTTAATACTAATCTGCAGCCAAAAACTCACGCTATTCATCATCAATGGACTAAATTATTTTTGTTGTTCACGACAACATAAAATACAAAACAATAAAATGTTTTTTAAGACTCGTACAACTTTCGATCCAAGATCCGTACAAATCAACGATCTCGGACGGTGGTATAATTTCTGAGGGTCAAATAATTAACAAATTTTATTTTATTTTCTTTATTTATTGTTATTATTTTCTTGAAGTTACTAACCTTCTATTCATGATGTAGGTTATTAATATATTAAGGATTGTACATATTATACTAACTCACTGCAATATTTTCTTTTCTTATTTTTATTTCTTTCCATGAACATAATTTTTTATGTGCCTGATTGCGATATTTATCACCTTGTATTTATTCTTAATCAAGATCTAAAGAACTGTTCTAATTAATTCAGATAATTTGGACAACCTCTTAGGATCCTTGTAATATGATTGCATAATAACTTGTCACTAAATAATTAGTCTTTTTATGTGTTTCCTGAACCAACTTAGATTAATTATTTTAGGGTGGTTTAAAACGTTATATGATTATTCTATTGCATAAAATCTGTTGTGAATCGATATTTAGTGGAGGCCATCAATGGGCAATATAGTTCCTGACTATATTGTACCCTCACCCCCGAACTCACTTTTTGGTTCCTGACCATCTATGGAGTCATGACGGGGAAATCTACATTGGATAAGTCACTAAGATGTCCATTCCGTTTCAATATCCAATTAAGTTTATGATTCTTCCTTTAAAGAATTGTTGGCGACTTCAAAACATATTTTTAATAAAACCTTAACAATGGGGTAGTCAAATAAACGCGCTCACACCGCGTGTAGGCATTAATGGAATTAAAAATCCACGCCTACAATTTGGCGACTTCATTGGGGAGGATTTTAAAAAATTAATTTTTTTAAATGAGTGGGTGAAACTTGAAAAATACGATTCATTCTTATTTTTATGCCTTAGAATAATATACTGTTTTGCATGTGCATGGCTATTGTTCAAGCCACCATAAGAACAATCTACCTTGCCTCATTAGCACATGTTCAATGTGTGAGGTGTCCTTCCAAAAAGCTTCCTGAGCGATAGTGTTGGATCTTAGTCATAAGCAAACCTACCCAACCATGGCGTTGTTCTCTTGTTCCTGACTTGAGACTGGAGTGCGTCTTACACGTGGCCACCTCTTTAAGTAGGGGTACGAAGCGTGGGATCAATCTCTTAGTCATGGACCCTTTTCTGCCTTAACCTAAACCTGACCAATATTTGAAGGTAGAACTGGACTTTAGGTTGAGAACTTTGCATATCATTATCCTACTTGTGCATCTCTACATGTGCGTGGCTCTAATTGCTTGTATTATGCAATATTTCGAGTCAAAACGTCAAACAAGTTTTACGCGATCAAAAGATTAAAAAAAAAGTGAACTTCTCTGTCTACGCGCCGCGCTAGCAGCGTGTCACACAGTTGACATGCGTCCTACGCTTCTTCTATGCGTTCCACGCCATCTTCACTCTACGTCTCACGCTTTCCACTGTGCGCAGCGCACGAATACTGCGTACTGTGCAGCTCTACAACTGCATGTCGCGTCCAATTCTTACGATATGTGCATATCTCGATCGTTTTTACTGTTTCCTTGTCTAACATACACATTTTTCTTTTTTTATTATTCAAATCCTAGGATAATTAGATTTCTTTTTATCCTATAATCTTTTCTCATCATTTAACAAAAAAAAATCTCTCCACCCACTACTACAAAAAAGGCTTAGGAGACCGGTTAAAAATGGCCTAGGAAACCGGATTACAACTGGTCTCCATCTCACAGGTGTCCTAGGTTAGGAGACCGGTTATAATGCCCGGTTTCTTTTGTTTGTTTGAGAGACCAGTTGACAGCCAAAACCAGTCTCCTAGGCTAAGTGTATATGTAATATGTAAAGAGGATAGGAGACCAGTTGACAACTAAAACCAGTCTCCTTAATTCACCCTTTGAAACCAGTTATTGATCACAACCGGTTTCTTAGATTTATTACACTTTTTTTTAATTACTGTATACATACATTATATATACGTTGTATATACGCTGTTTTTTTTTTCTTTACAAATTATAAATAGCAGCAATAATATTATTAAACATAAGTTTCTGCTTGCTCTATTCATCATGTTAAAAATTTTTTTTGCTCCATTTGATATATATCCAAAACCATCTCTCTCAAAGCACCAATATTCAATGTCTTAAAAGTAAATTTTCTATAATCTAATGATATTGACTAAAATTAAATTTAAAAAAAATCTAATAATATGTAAACTTGACCACATCCATATTATCGTCGTCTTCAATCTCCATCGTCTTATACTTGGTTATTTAAATATGTCACCCACATATCTCTTAGCTCGTCAATCATCTCTTGCGAATAAGTGTTAGGAATTCCGGAAAAGCACTACAAGATATCATCAGATAATTATAATTAGAACTATGATAAATTTCATAAGCTTCCTATGCATAAATAAAGAACAAGTAGATATATAAACATTACAAATAACTTTGAGGTTAATACCTGGCAATGCTCACACAGAAGTATATACCATTAACTTGTGAGGTTCATGCTTATGGCGTTACGAGCAAAAGGCTTAACTATAAGCGAGTTTTCCAGTCGTAAATGAGCCATTTCCTGTCGCAAAAGGCTTAACTACAAAAATAAAGATAACTTATATAGTACAAAGACATTGCCAAGTCTTCATGCTCCATACTTTAACTAGCTTGCCATCATCCGCCGATACCAAAGCTTTCCCATGTCACTGAAACGTACATCTCTAACATAATCTCTATGTAGAATTTCCTTAGATGCATCTACTAAAAGAGGCAAAACAGCTTTTTCTGCAGTTGTGAAGTAGTTAAAAAAATTCAAAGAAAATGGACAACATTCAAAGAAGAAGGTTTCTCCTTCTAAACAACTTCCCACGTTGAATGTGTGCAAATATCAAGTTCCAAGAGATGATGAGATAGACCAAAAGTTTTACATCATGGCAAATAAATTGTACCCGAAAAATATTTTAATTTAGTCATGGAGCTGATCCAACTTTTGAGAATAGTAGAATGAGAATACAATAAGTTAAAATTTGATATGACTTGGAAATAAATATAACCTGATCTGAATTTGGAATAAGCTGGCTAACGGAACCAGATAAGCCCCTCTACTCCTCTCCTACTTCTGATCATGGACCAGCTGGCTCATCTGTATGAGCATTCACATGACAGTGTGAGCAAACATGCAGGCATGAAAAAAGGAACATCTACACAGGAAAGTTCTTCCCTATATTCTTCCCTTCCCAATAAATTGTAGGTATAATCTCTCGGACTAAACAGTAAAATTTCTCATAATTAGTTTCTTCTTTTAAAAATCAAAATAAAATAATTTTATAACATGTCATTATCGGTATGAAATAATACGGGCCCTCTTCAAGTAATATATCTTGTCAACCTATAGTATGTATAAATTCTTGCAAAGAAAAGGTAAAGGATTCCACCTGTGCTTGTATGAGTTAGTTAACTATTAAAGTTAAAAAATTTAAAACTAAATATGTTTAAATTAACTATTAAAGGTAGAAAATTTTAAAACTAAATATGTTTAATTTAACTATTAACACTAGATATGTTTTTCAGCAAGAAAAAATCAAAAGGGGCTTAAGTTAGATAGTAATTCTTTATGGTTCCAACCCTTTTCGCAATAAAATCCAAGTCCTTATTGCCTATATATTCAGGCAACCAAAAAAGCCTACCTACAGCAAACCAAGAATTGAAACAATAATGTCTTAATTAGTACCCTAGTCTAAACACCAGCGCAAATAATCTTCAACTAAACAATTCTTGCTAAAGATGTGTGCCACATCACCTTCAAAGAACCCCACCGCAAAGGCAACCATATTCAGTCATAAGCAAATCCAGTCAACAATAACAATTGAGAATAATCAACCTGAAAACCCAAATTATATGCACCTATGACAATCAGGCCGGTACACTATAAAAACACCAACATTGTTAACTAAAACAGCAAGTAGCAGCAAACTTCGACCCATAGTTGCTGAAAGCATCCCCCATAAGAGTATAAGACCACCATAAAAGGAAGATTTCCCTGCCCTGCTAAACTTAAGCAACATATCAATGGATCATTTCAGTCACTAGAGTCATAACAATGATAGCCATAACAATTATCATAACAAGCCCAAGACCTAGAATCTTCATAGTAGCTGGTAAAGCCATAATTTCAACTTCAATAATTGTTGTTGACATATTAAAGACTGCCACAGAAAATGGAGCCCCATTAAACTCATCAAACCCAGATTCTTCATGGCGTTTGGTGGGTAACAAAGGGGAATTTTTATCTGGGACTTCATTTTCTTTGATTTTCTCTCTGTTTTGGACTCTATCTTACAAAGTGTCATCTCTATTTTTCCTCTAGAACTTCAAAAATAACAGAAGAAAATCCATATATTGAAATCCAAACAGATTTTTGCAGCAAATAGGCCACAAAACTAGAAACATAAAATCATAATTATACTAAGCAAGTGATCGAAATCAAAATCAGAACTAAAAGATAAGTAATTTAATAAGATAAGAAGAAGTAAGACGGACGTCTACACAAGCTAGCAAATTCAGAACTAAAAAAATAATGCATATAGATCGTACCTGGTAAGTGGTAACCAACTTCGTTGTATCATTCTCTGGTTTAATGTATCCAAAATGAGGTAAAAAAAAAACACTTTTTGATAGAGATTTGATTTTGGGAATAACGACATAGAGATTTACAAATTAGAATTTAAAAAGAAAGAAAAAGAATTATAAGCACAAAAGTGATGAGGACTAGAAAAGGGAGGAGCACAATGATGTGATTGAAGCAGCGAAGTCAATAACCACCTGTTGTATATCTCACAGAACTCATGACGACAACCATAATCCACCACACGGCACACGGTACTCTAATCTAAAAATTAAAACAATATGAATACAAATTTATTCAAAAAACCCTAATTTCATAGTTCACAGATTAAAAAAACGCCAAATTCATCATTAGAAATAAACAAAACCAAATCCTAATCAGATTAGGTTAGATAGAAAATCGTAGAGCAAAATTAGATCTGGAAAAATAAAAGGGGAAAACGAACCAGGATCATCAGAATAACGATCTGGGCGCGAATATGGAGGAGCGTCACGACGAACATCACCAGACTCGTAATCGCTGCCGCCGCTGTTAGAAAGACAAACGACGAGGCTGCTTAGCAGTTATGGGTTTAGCAGTTGGCACTTGGCTGCGTCATTTTACACAAGTGGAGTATTATTCTAATCTAATTAAGCATTGACTGTTTTTCCCACATAAAAAAAAGAGTGGAAAGAAAAGGTAATCTACCTCCTTTAGCAGCAGTACTATGTTGGAAAAAAAATTATTAAAAAAAATAATCAAGGAAACCGGTTTTACTTAGAAGTAGTGTGCTATCTCTCAACAACTATTTTAATAAGTTAAGTAATTAAACTTAAGAAACCGGTTTTGGAGAATAACTGTTTTCACATATTTAAGAAACAGGTTAGTGTTCTCAACCGGTCTCTTATTGGTAGTCTCTTTGGCCATTTTTTTAGTAGTGACCTTTTTCCTATCTATTTCCAAAAACTATATCTCCTATCTTTTTTCAAACACGATCTCCCATCTTTTTTGAAAATTCATTCCCATCTTTTTTCTTTTTTTTCAAAAATCATTCTCCTATGTTTTTCAAAATCTCATCCCATATTCGATCTTCTATCTACTTTAAAAATTCTATCTCCATTTTTGTTTTGAAAAAATCTCCATATCTTTTTTCCTATTACATATCTTTTTTTTCAAAAATTCATCCCTTTCTCTATCCTATCTTTTCATGTATATTATCCACCCTATGTGTGCACATCAATTAGGATTTCTTCTTCTTATTTTCTATCTTGTTGTAAAAGTCTCGTGCACCTAGGAATTCTAACTCCATTAGAAGTCCATCTAGCTCATATGTCTAGGTTCATCCAGTTTCACCCCATTTAGAGTTCTTAACCCCGTCTAACTCTATCCATGTTAGGAGTCTTCATTCACTTGAGTCCCATCCATCTTAGAAGTCTATAATCCATAGAAAATCCATTCATAATAGGATTCTAAAACCATTAGAATTATGTCAACCTTAGGAGTCTAAATCCATTAGAATTCTGTCCATTTTAGGAGTCTAGGTCCACAAGAATTTCATTCACTTTAGGAGTCTAAGTCACCTAGAGTTTCATGCATAATAGGAGTCTAGCATCCTTGAAAGTTCGTCGCGTCTAAAATTCTAAAGTCATTAGAAGTCTGTCCAGTCTAGGATTTCGTATCAGTTAGGAGTGCATTCATACTAGAATCCTTTTGTACTGCATAGTCCATCATTCATACACTTCATACATAACTAGAATTATTAGGCATTTAGGAGTCTCATTGCATCCATACTCTCCTTTTCATCTCATGCCTTCTGCATTTAGTAATCCCGAACTACAAGCGATCTGATTCCCTCTTTTGGGATATGTAGGCAGCCTTTACAGGTTCGAATGCATAGATTGAGTCATTCATACATGCATTAGGTCTAGGTGCATCCAAAAAAGAAAAAGAGAGTCATACATACATGCATTAGGTCTAGGTGCATCCAAAAAAAAATCATCATGCATATAGGGATATTCAAATTTGTTCCTAGAAGCTCAACTTTTAAACAAACATACATTCTTTCATTCCATTTCTCTCTCTCCATCATCATTCTATCTCTAAATCTCCTCTGATGATCTATGTAGAAATCAAGTGACATTAAATTGGGCAATCCATCGAATAACGAGCAACAACTTGCTGAAATGGCTAGAGCTTTAGCCAAGCTATCCAACATGATGGAAGAAATAGCTATAAGGCTTGAGAAGATAGAGTCTTGTGAGTCTCCTGGATTCAACAAGACAATGGAGAGTGTTGTTCATAGGGTAACCCGTGCAAATTCCTATTTTGAGCCCATTGATAACACCAAACTGAAAGGGAAACTTCCTGAAGAGTTCTCTACAACTGACATCCCTAAATTTAAACCAACCGATAATCCAAAATATCATTTAAGGAATTTTCGTGCAACCATGATCATCAAATCGGTTGACCCTGAACTTTACCCAATGGTATTCCTGATGTCATTGGACCCAATATGTCAGAATTGGTTCTATTCCCTAGACCCCAAGCAAACTAAAACTTGGGAATGCATCACTATTGCTTTCATGAAACAATATGAGTCGAACGCACAAATGCAAACCTCCCTTAGAGAGCTCGATGTTCTTAAACAAGGTGAAAATGAAGGTTTTACCACTTATCTGAATAGGTGGAGAGAGAAATCAGCCCATATGGTATCAAGGCCTGCAGAAAAAGACTTGGTACGAATATTCGTTTCTAACCTCCTCCCTAAATACAAAAACCACCTCAAATACTTGGGTCTTGATAGCTTCGCAAGAGTATATGATGTGGGTATCCAGTTGAGAATGATTTCTTTGAAAAATACCGAAGATAATGACCTCAATGTCATAGAAGTAGACATATCTCCGAGCCCAATCACTCATTAAGACATTTGGACTCGCTTAGGTCCAATCAGCACGAAAAAATTACACTTCTTATCTTTTCATGTAGAAAGAGACCTCATGAAGAACGAAACAATGAAGATGTCTCGTCACGTGAAGTAGGAGTCTAGAATTATGATTTCATTTTCTGTTTCATTTCTCTTATATTTCCCAGTCTAATATAGGATTTTCCCTCGTATTGCATTTACTCATAATTGCCAATCAATAAATGAGTATTTCTTTTCTAACCTTGCACTAATGAGCATCAATGGAAATCACGATTGTCGTCTTAAAAGAAATGAATTTCTAATTCTCATGACTATTCTAATAAAGGCAATGAACAACTGGCATACATAAAAGAGGCATTCCCCCCTTCACTACAACCATTTCAACTTAAATGCATAACACCCCTTTCCCTCTAACCTACCTTAGTGGAGGTACACTTGACATCAATTCAATGTAAAAGGCAAGTAAAAAAAAAGCAACAAAACGAAAATCAAAGCAAAAGAAAAAAAAATCATGCAAAAAGTGCAAAATGTAAAAAAAAAAGTGTTGCAAATAAGCCCATCAATAGCTTTGTCAAAGGTATTTCTTTCAAAACCTTCAACCTTCGATTCTGTACCTTCAACTTCAAATCTTCTGTGATAAACCTTCTTAACAACCCACAATCACATTGCATTCCAATAAGCCACAAAAGACAAACCAAAGCCCGCTAGGTCGAAAACCCATAAGGGCGACTTAGGCAAAACTCAGGGCACCTTCTCATTCATTAACCTGAACTACGAATGGTCTGATTCTGCTAAAGATAAGTAGGACACCTCACCATGAGGTCCGACCACTTTATACCAAGCCAAACTAACATCACTATCCCCCCTTGCCAAATACCTCTTCCCAAATAAATGCTTAATTCAATGCTTAATTCATTGCAAATGGCTCCAAAGCAAAATGCTCGACCACCATTAAAATGCTAAGAGCTACGACTGGCCTGATTCCATCATGGATACGTCGGCAGCCTCTTTTGAGGCCCGACCATTTTAATGCAAAACATATTTTTAAGGCACGCCTAGGCCCATGAGAAAAGCGCGATCGGCAAATCATGAATTTTCAATGCTCATCCCTACCCTTAGAACTAGACTGGGATTTGAACCTGCATCATTAGCTTACCACATTGCGTGAGTCGATTGATTATGACTCTGCCTTTTCTTATTCTAATCACTTCCTTTTTCTAAGCCGCATTATCGCTTCTAAGCCAACCTTAGCATAACCTTTCAACACTCAGCGCTATGACCGCGCCTTATCCTTTAAGTGTTCCTTTCTTTGGCCTTTCTTGACTTTTTCACCTTAGGAACCCTATATGGAATCTTTGGTCGAAACTTCCGCTAAGCATGACGAGATATCTTCAAAATCAAGCAATCAAGCTGAATACTTCATCAACTCCATCTTACTAGGGGCTTCATCACTGGTCCACACATAAAATCATAGGCTCCAAGTCTTAGCCTATTGTTATAAGGACTTCATTACGAGTCCATACATGAAATCTTGGGTTTTAAAACCCACACTGATACAAGATTGTACCTACTTTATGGGCTCACTTAGGCCCTTGATATACAAACCTCGAAGCATATTCAACTCAAGCGCTACAAAAGCTCGTTCTATAACGTATTTCAAATCCAACACAATCTATTAACTGAATAGATCATCATTGGGCTCCATGTGTATCTTGATAAGGACTTCATTATGAGTCGATACAAAAGATTGTGCGCTCCAGACCTATACGAGATCCTAACTATTTTATGGGCTCGCTTAGGCCCGTAACAACAACAACGCATTTCGAATCAAACATAACTTACACGGATCATCCTTGGGGGCTTCCCATTTCTTCTCATTCAAAAACAGTTTTCTAAAACGAAAATTTGAGCTTCTAATGGAACCATCAAATCATATCATCTGCATTAGTGTCATATCTCTACATGTGCATTACATATCTGCATCATCCAAACATTGTGTCAAGCATTGCATTCTTCATCCTCAACCATAGGATTTTAACATCAATCATCGAGTCACACACACACACACACACACACACACACACACACACACACACACACACACGTATGCACACACGATATCACCTTTAAGTCTAGAGTATTAGAGGTCACTCATTATAGGTCAAGTCATGTCCTATCCATACACTAGCACCCACATCACGGGACACATGCATGTCCCCTAGTTGTTTTTTTCTGTAATTATGTGTGTTATTTGTATTCACAGGTACCCAACATTAAATGACTCTATACGAGTGATATTCCAATAAGGACTGCAGACCAATACAAATTAACAACATACGACAAGTGATATAAAAATGGTGCGTCCAGCGCACCGACATCGTTGTGCCACGTGCAGCAATCTGCATCCAGCGCAGCATACCACGCCAAGCGCAGGCCTGTGCGTCTGGCGCACAACCCTGTACAGCACGCTTGGGGGCTTCTTAGCCAGGTGGGGCCCACATACTCAACTTCTTATATATTCAAATGTTCATTACGAAATCGCAATGTGTCCAGCGCAGCATACCACGCTAAGCTCAGGCCTGTGCGTCTGGTGCACAGTCCAACACAACGAGCTTGGGGGCTTCTTAGCCGAGTGGGCCCACATGCTTAAATCCAAATGAGTTCGAATGTTCGTTACGACATTGCGCGCGATAAACTAACGGATTTTCAAATCCACAACAAAAATACAATTTTGCCATGCTATATTGGACACAAATCTTGCTCGAGAGACAACAAGTACTCAGGAATATTAACAACGGAAAATATACCGTTAGGTCTGCGGACCATCATCATTACCCTGGAGCGGGACCATTAATAGCTCTATCCCGTCATGATCCGGACCATTAATAGCTCTATCCCATCCTGAGCCGGACCATAATAGCTCTACACATCATCGGTACCCTGGAGCGGGACCATTAATAGCTCTATCCCGTCATGAGCCGGACCATTAATAGCTCTATCCCGTCATGAGCCGGACCATTAATAGCTCTATCCCGTCGTGAGCCAGACCAGTAATAGCTCTATCCCGTCGTGACCCGGACCATTATAACTCTTTCCCGTCGTGAGCCGGACCATTAATAGCTCTATCCCGTCATGAGCCGGACCATTAATAGCTCTATCCCGTCGTGAGCCGGACCATAATAGCTCTACACATCATCAACATCCTGGAGCGGGACCATAATAGCTCTACACGTCATCAACACCCTGGAGCCAAACCATAATAGCTCTACATTTATTTTGCAAATTTGTTTCATATATATCTGTTCCTGAAACTTTTGCTTGTTTTGCAGGTACTGGCATAAAAGAGTGATTTTGGATTGCAGAGCCTCTAGAATCATTCTCCGTCCCGACACGTATACTTTGCTTTCGGTTTTGCAAACCTCTGTCAAAGTGGGGGCTTCTGTAGACACATAATCGTGTATCCCCATTTAGTACCCTATGATGACCAATACCCTGCTCCAATTGGTCCGGATCGAGGAGAGAATAAGAAACGAGTCTAAAATAAAATGTTTTAAGCCAAAACCATTTTATAACCTCTTGTTATTAACCCATTTCTGAACACCCTTTTTATTGCTAATTTTACTAAGCCCACTTCCTAAAACGTTTTAAAATAACTTTTTAAAAGCCCATCTTCGAATACCTTTTTAAAAATAGTTTTATGAAAGCCCAATTATATGAAACCCCTTTTCTATCCCAATTTAATTACTTCCTCCGTTTTTTTTACATGTGACACTTTCAAAATTCACGGTTACCTAGAAAAAAAATGGAGGGGGGATTAAGGAAAAGTAATTGTAGGGGATTAAAGGGAGTGGGGACCATTGCACATGGGTTTAAAGGTAAGGGAGGAGAGAGAAAAGCAGGGACCACACCCCACTTTCCCTCCATATTTTTGCACGCCCAAGGGGAAATATGACCCAGCCAAAATTTTTGCCACCAACTTCAATTCCCTCCAAATTTTTCATAAAGTTAAACTTTTCATAAAATTCAAATTTTTGCCTTCTTCAAATCAGTTGAAGGCACCAACTAGAAACTCTCTCTTCTATATAAACCCCCAACATTAAATGAGGATTTATTTCACAAAATGAAGAGAGAGAAAATTTCTAAAACTACCATGGTTTAGTATCATTACAAGTTAACTAAGTTAAGCTACTAATTCACAGCACACACTACACATTAATGTTCAAAATAATCATCCAAAAAAATACTGACTGAAGTTCCCCATAAAAACTTCAAACTTCAGTCTTCTTCTTCTCTTTCAATCTAACAAAATGGGGTCAGGAGAGCAGGGAGATGCAGGGGTTCTTTGACCTTCAACGATTCTTTGCAAATTGAAGGCATGGAGGATGACTTCTTGCTTGCATGAAATGGGACACCATTATCACGGTGATGATGATCGTACACGGATGATGATGGTGGAGGCACGAAACGTAACGGGGAAGCACAAAGAACATCAACAGCAAGTTCATGGACATCAACCACAGACACAAACACAAAGCAATGTAAGTGCAAGAAAAAAAAAACCAATGTTAAGTTTAGAAAAAAGGAGAATGTTGGTTGATGAACTTCTTACCTCAGATATCAATGGCAAAGTTGTATGGGGTTTAAAAAGAAAATTAGCAAAAAAATATAGCATACATAAGATGACATTAGAAAGAATATGGACAGATGCAAAAAAACAGAGAGCAAGTGGGCAACCCATAGATGTTAGAAACAAAAAAATAGGGAGATGTGGTAAAAAATTAAGAGTTTATGATGAAAAATGGCTTCAGTCAGTCCCTCTTCATCTAAGGACCAGTATTAGGGCATTTGCTGGTTATCTTAAAGTCCCTCCATGTACTGTATATAGACTGCTGAAACAGGGGAAGCTCAGAAGTCACACAAGCATCACTCACCCAAAACTAACTAATGATCACAAGCTTCAAAGACTGAAGTGGGTATTGTAGCACATATTACCAGCAACAAGGGTACAACCA
Organism: Beta corolliflora; assembly: GCA_947648045.1. Taxonomy (NCBI): domain Eukaryota; kingdom Viridiplantae; phylum Streptophyta; class Magnoliopsida; order Caryophyllales; family Amaranthaceae; genus Beta; species Beta corolliflora. The sequence continues at coordinate 483,220 of CANSZD010003018.1, forward strand.
CCAATATTTGTTGACATGCATAATGTTGTTCACATAGATGAAAAGTGGTTTTATTTGAGTCCAGACATGAGGAGATTCTACTTGCTCCCTGCTGAAGATGACCCTTACAGTTGTTGTCAATCTAAAAGGTATAAGATTAAAGCTATGTTCATGTTTGCAACATCTAGACCTATTAAAGATAGTCAAGGGAATATGATACATGATGGCAAATTTGGTATCTATCCTTTTGTTGAGTATGGGAGGGCCAAGTATTCAACTAAGAACAGAAGGGCAGGAAGTCGGGTGACAAAGGCAATTGAAAGTGTCAACCTTGCAGTTATGAGGGACATGATAATCAACACTATCATCCCTTCCATAATGAGGAATTGGCGAGAGGGTGTGTCAAAAGAAATTTACATATAGCAAGACAATGCAAGACCTCACATTCATGCAGATGACCCTACATTTAGGGCAGCAGCAACTCAAAATGGCTTCAATATTCAACTAATCAATCAACCACCTCAGTCTCCTGTCTTAAATGTGCTAGATTTAGGATTTTTTTAGAGCTATTCAAGCACTACAATATCAGTCTTTTCCTAAGAATCTAGATGATTTGATTTTAAAAGTGCAGGACTGTTATGATTTCTTTGACCCAGAAGTATTGAAGTACACTTGGTTGCAATTGCAATATGTGATGGTAGAGATACTTAAATGCAAAGGAGGGAATAATTACAAGAACCCACACCATGGCAAAAGAAAGCTAGAGAGACAAGGATTACTTCCAGACAATGTGGAAGTTGAGCAAGCAGTTATAGATGAGACAGTGGTTTATCTAAATGAAAGATTAATTAATGTAGGTGAAGCTTTTGACTACCTAGATGCACCACAAGTCTAACATGGGGAGAAGATGAAGATTCTTGTTTGCACAATTTTTTGATGTGTATGAAGGAGAAGAAACAGGGGCAACTTTTTGGGTATATAAGAAGTATATAAGAAGACATACACATGTATATAAGTATCAACAGATTTGGTTTAGCTTATGGAGAAGATGCATCAACACTTCTAATCAAACCAGAAAGTTTTTGGGCCTAGCTTTTATGTTTTATTTTTGTTGTGTAATTAGTTATGGTCAAGTACTGGTTTGTATAAGCAGTGATGCAACAATTATGGCTGAAATGAATTTAATTTTATGTTCATTTTTTGCATGTCAACAAGTTGATGGGAGTTGTGTTTAGTTAAATCCATCAGGGAGATTTGCATAGCTCATTGTGGAAGTAATGGATGATTTAAATCCTCAACTTAATGGTTTCACACCAATAAGGAGCAAATCATCTCTTACTCCTCAAGCCACAAGCATGAGTCCCTTCATCATCTGGATTATATGTGATCATAAAAAATAAGGGACTCAAATAACTCAGGTCAAGGGACTCAATTCACTTTGCAGGGAGGGACTCAAATAACTCAGCAGACCAGCCCACACATTTAGGTTTCATTAAGCATAATTGACATCATTAGCCATTTATCTCACCAACCACAACCAATCCAATTCATCATCCAACCTCATTGTAGGCAACCAAACCTAATCCAATAGGCAACCAAACCAATCCAATAGGCAACCAAAACCAATCCAATAGGCAACCAAACCAGAATTAGGCAATCAAAATAATCCAATAGGCAACCAAACCAATACAAGGAAACCACACCAATCCATGGCAACCAAATCAATCCAATAGGCAACCAAAACAATCTATGGCAACCAAAACAATCCATGCCAACCAAACCAATCCAATAGGCAACCTTAACAGAATTAGGCAATGAAACTAATCCAATAGCCAACCAAACATAATTAGGCAATCAAAACAATCCAATAGGCAACTACAACAGAAATAGGCAATCAAACAATCCAATAGGCAACCAAACCAATCCAAGGCAACCAAAACAATCCACGCCAACCAAACCAATCCAATAGGCAACCTTAACAGAATTAGGCAATCAAACTAATCCAATAGCCAACCAAACATAATTAGGCAATCAAAATAATCCAATAGGCAACTACAACAGAAATAGGCAATCAAAACAATCCAATAGGCAACCAAACCAATCCATGGCAACCAAACCAAACCAATAGGCAACCAAAATAGAATTATGCAACCAACCACATTTAGGCAACCACCCACAATTAGGCAACCATACATAATAGGCAACTACAACAAAAATAGGCAACCAAACCAAATAGGCAACAACACAATAAATTGAAGGGGGACTCATAATTTTTCATAGATAAAGGAAATTATAAGGAAATTAATTTCAGTTAGGGTGATAGAACCTCAGGGACTCGATTCTTTGGCTCTACACCTTAGTAGGAAGCAATGTGAATCAGGGTCCAGTTCGGAGCCAGTACAGGGGCTCATTGGGACATCAAGCTCACCATCTTCAGCCTCAGATGAACCCACAATGTCTTCAACCACATCAAATACTTTGAAACCCCCATCACTTTCTACAAACATGGCATATGTATTCCCCTCATCATCAAACACATTGAAGGAAGTAGCAGTACATCCCAAACAATCACACTGCCCCTTCACCTCTTTCCCCTTCCCCTGCACCTCCACCTCAGTCACCTTCACCTTTTTCTCAGTCACCCTGAGGTGTTTATCCCTCCCTTTCACCACTTTCTCCTGCCCATTGACCTCTTTAACCTTACCTTTCTTTGAGATACAGTAAAATTCAGGAGCCCTAAGTGCGCAAACAATCTCATGGGTAGACCTCAGAACTCCCTCACCTTTTTTCCCCTCAACTTCCGCAACAACATTCACAACCTTCTTTGGATCTAGGCCTCAACCTCTTTGAAATAGGTTGGTGGCCAAAGATCTTATCTTTGGGGGACTCGCATGTTGTGGAAGGGAAGATGAGGGGAGGAACTCTCTTGGAAGGCCATTTTTTTTGTAAAATTCATCAACAACCACACCCAAAGCCTTCAAGGCATAAGGACGAAGATAATTTTGCGCGTCTCCACTGTCGTTAAGTCTTCTGGGCCAAGTCGAGTTTGCTTCAAACGCATGCATCAATTCCCTGATGCAATCAGACTCATCGGCGTCGTCAGTTTGAAAGAGCGCATCAACAAGGGGTTGAAGATCTGGGACAAACATTTTGTTTCGAAATTAGGGTTTTTTTTGGGAGATGAAGATCTCTGATGTTGCAGATGATTTTCAAGGAAGAAAATGAGTAATTCGAAGGAATTACAGGCGATTTAAGAAGAAAGTGATGAAATGGAGAGAGAGAAAATGGAGGTGAGGGAGAGAGAATTTGGCGGTGAGAAGAGAGAAAATTAAAGGTGAGGTGAGAGAAGATGAACGGATGAAAGAGGGGGGGGAGTTTTAGTGTTTCGGGAAGTGAAGATCATTAATGGGGGGTTGAATGAAGAGAGAAAATGTAGTTGGGGGTTTCAATTTCGATGGGGATGATGAATGGTAGTTGGTGGGGTTTTTAATTTGGTGGGAATAATAAAAATTTGATTAGGGTAGGTTATGTTTTAATGGGATAGATTAAGTGGGGTTAGGTTTTTGTTAGTTGTGATAAGTAAGGGTAATATGGTAATTTCATAGGCCAAAACTTACTACTTTAGGAAAGAAAAAAAAGTGTCACATGTAATTTGCACCATGCCGTTTTAGGAAAGTGTCACATGTATAAAAAACGGAGGAAGTAATAGAACTAATTAATTATATTGATTAGTTTTATTAGTAAAAATATCTTTTATAAAAATAATCTTTTTTCAAAGTGTTTTTAAATATCTTTTGTCTAACTATTTTCTAAAATCTTTTTCAATAAAAATAATTTTTTTTCCAAAGTGATTTTAAATATCTCTTACTAACTCTTTTCAAAAATCTTTTTCTAATAAATATCTTTTAGAGACCTACTAACTTTCGGAAACCTATTACAATGCAACTACCTGCCTACACTATATAATACACTCATCTCACATTAATCTGAGTGGACCGTTTCATAATCAATCTCCCACGGCAAAAACAATACACTCGGCACCTCTAGTAATACCACAACACATAAATCACAACTCACCTATCTTGATCATCACCTGCGACACATCACAAAATCTCACACACATATTCAAACTCACAAATCCCTCCTCTCACCTTATTATTCCTAATCACCTTATTCATTATCCAAGCCATCGCCAATATCATTTTATACCTGCACTAATACCGCACCTCTTAATACTAATCTGCAGCCAAAAACTCACGCTATTCATCATCAATGGACTAAATTATTTTTGTTGTTCACGACAACATAAAATACAAAACAATAAAATGTTTTTTAAGACTCGTACAACTTTCGATCCAAGATCCGTACAAATCAACGACCCCTGACGATGGTATAATTTCTGAGGGTCAAATAATTAACTAACTTTATTTTATTTTCTTTATTTATTTTTATTATTTTCTTGAAGTTACTAACCTTCTATTCATGATGTAGGTTATTAATATATTCCTGCGACTGTAAGTATTGTACATATTATACTAACTCCCTGTAATATTTTCTTTTCTTATTTTTATTTCTTTCCATGAACATAATTTTTTATGTGCCTGATTGCAATATTTATCACCTTGTATTTATTGTTAATCAAGACCTAAAGAACTGTTCTAATTAATTCAGATAATTTGGACAACCTGTTAGGATCCTTGTAATATGATTGCATAATAACTTGTCACTAAATAATTAGTCTTTTATGTGTTTCCTGAACCAACTTAGATTAATTATTTTAGGGTGCTTTAAAACGTTATATGATTATTCTATTGCACAAAATCTGTTGTGAATCGATATTTAGTAGAGGCCAGCAATGGGCAATATAGTTCCTGACTATATTGTACCCTCACCCCCGAACTCACTTTTTGGTTCCTGACCATCTATGGAGTCATGATGGGAAAATCTACATTGGATAAGTCACTAATTAAGATGTCCCTTCCGTTTCAATATCCAATTAGGTTTATGATTCTTCCTTTATAGAACTGTTGGCGACTTCAAAACATATTTTTAATAAAACCTTAACAATGGGGTAGTCAAATAAACGCGCTTACACCGCGTGTAGGCATTAAAGGAATTAAAAATCCACACCTACAAGCACATTTATTTGTTTTTGTTTAGTGTATTGATGTTGCTTATGGAGGATCACATCCTCTTGAGGCTAGGGATGATGGATTTTCTTCTGCATGTGTGCATGAAAAGGAAGATGATATTCATGAAGAAGAGCAATCGATTGATCAGTATGAGCGGGAGCCTGAGGTGGAGGAGCAGGAGGTTAGAAGTGAGCATGATGATGAAAACATGTGGGAAAATTATAATGGTTAGTTGCACTTTTAGATGTTTTCGCCCATGTTGAACAAACTACAAGTTAGAATTATTGGTATGGCTTTATTTTTGGCAGATTCAAAGTTTGTAGAAGACGTTGTGAGTAGTGTAGTGAAGAATTATGGTGATCATAACAACACATTTGTAGCAGCGAGGGATGATGGCGTGGGGTGTAAATATTTGTGGACAATTGTGGAAAATGATGATGAGGTGTGGATTTCGGAGAATGTTGAGGGGGATGTGTTTGTAATGCTGAACATGGAGGGTGTAGTTCCCCAATGAATAAGTTGACTGTAGATACTGAAGACAATAACGGTGATCGTGATCGTCGACAACGGAAGACTAAATGGTCGATGAAAAAGATTGAGCGGCATGTTGAAACATGGCGCCCCGTATGGGCAAATTGAACGGATGACTAGGTCTTGTATGGGCAAATTGCATATCTAATCGATTTTTCGTGGGCTTGGAGACGTATGGTGAACAAAAAATTTGATTCTTCAAAACCATCTTCTCACCCTATCTACCAAATTCAATGTGCAACTTCGCCATCACAACATGTGGGGTTGTTCCTCCTATTAACTATATCGTTTAAATGTTTTTTTCGTATTATGTAAATATTCTTTATATGCAGTCCATTAATTATGCTATTTCCAACATTCCTTGGACAGGACTATTAATCCATTTGGAACCACAAAAGTATATTACTTATATATAAGGCAATACATGGGGGACACCAAAAAATAGAAAAAGGAAAAATATAAAAAAATAGGGGATAAATAATTGCTTCCTTTCCTTTAAACGAAAAAAGGGGGAAAAAGAAAAAAGTACTACATAAAACAGTTTTTTGAAAAAAATAAAATGCAAAGATAGTTCTTTTACACAATTACTTTAATTTTATATACGCTTTCGCATGCATTTGGCGCATATAAGACTAGTATTAGTTAAACCAACACAACACTTAATTATGCTATTACGTACCATGCAGGTTGCATCACAAAATACACATGTTTACAAACAACACCCTACAAATTCCGTGGCATAAAAAAATGAAACAACACACAACAACTCGGGCCCAACAGGTGAGCTTTCACTTTTGAGTATCCAAGTGGAGCTGACATCACAAACTCCATAATATGGCCCAGATAAATGAGGCCACATGTTCAACCCATCCACATTCATCTCTGGTTGATAGGACCCACCAAAACCACCATGTTCTTCATCACCATCAATCTCTGAATCTGAGCAAATCTCATTACCAACCTACAAAATTTGACAAGTTCACTTATAGCACAGACTAATAAAATGGTAATACAAACAAATACAATCAAATTTTTACATTTACAACAAACAAACACCATTAAATTTTAATACAATAGTAAATGGATTACCGGGTCTGCACACGTAGGTACTTGGTTTTCCTTTGACTTCCCCTTCTCAACACAAGAGTGAAAACGAGCCGATCGAGACCCTTTATGTTTCTTCTATGGAGGTTCCTTCACAGGACCACTAACTAACTTCATCAATGATCCTTCAACTCCCTCCAAAATAACATGTGATTTGTTCAACTGTTCGGACTGACCATTTTTGCAAATAGAGTCGGGTGTCACTACGTGGCTAAATGTGTTGTTCCCCACAGAAGAAGGAGTGCCTTCAGGACCCTTCAGTTTGTTCCCCACCGCATGCACCTCATCCAAACGAATGTCAAACCATTAAAGTGATTCCACGACAACATCAAGTTTCCTATAATGTGCCACTTTTAAACAAATTAGATCAAATATAACCATCATTTTATCATAATCCATTACCTCTTCGGTCTTCGACGGATCATGATATGCAACTTTGATCATAGTATGCTTCCTAATGACATCTTTGCGCCAACGAAGTAGTATGTATTGCTGGGGTATATCTTTGATGTTAAGATTATCGTACAAATTGATGAGGTGTCTACATATTATTCCATGGCACTCGAACAACTTAAACTCACAAGATGCCACACAACTCGACATATCAATCTTCACTCGATAGCTCCTGCTCTTGTATGTTGGTATTTCCTTCTTAGATTCTTTACATACAACCCATATCCTATCCCCAAATGTATGCTCCTCAATATTGTGGTCTAATTTTTCAACTCCTTTCCAGTGTACATACAACATCTTGAGGCACTCATCTTGGAATTCTTTGAACTTAGCATAGGTATAAAGTCGTTAAAACACTACATCAGCTTTAAAATTTGTAGCAAGTTGTCTTACATACCGACAACTATTTGCATCTGTCGCTTTCTCAGCATTCGCCCGGCTCTCCATCACATTGCAATATTGTTCTGCAAAGTCACACAACTTTGTACTCCTATGCTCATACCCATCAAAGAAGCTATTTATACTTTCTGACCGTTGTGTGGTTTGTTGTGTGGTTTTCATGCCAGTCCAAAATAAATGTTTCAAATACACAGGAGCCCACATACTTCTTTCTTTGTAAAGACCTAAAAAAAATTAAAGAAAACTTCATGTTACACAATATGAACCAAATACATACTTATGGTCCAATAATAGCTATTCAACTGTTTATGAACTACTTTACACTTATGGCCATGATTACATATACATTTCATGGAGATAGAACTTCATCCATATTAATTATATATGCATTTCAATTAACTTGCTCAATTGTTTCTAAGGTGAATGTTAGACAACCAGAGGACTTATTACATGTGAAAGTAAGTTAAGTTTACCATCCTAAACTAGTTTCATTTATTAATGATAATTTAGAAACAAGATTACAGGAATATAAAAGAGCAATTATAACTACCCCTTATAATATTAAACACAAGTCTTTAAAATTACATATATTTAGTTAGCGTAGTTCACTTCCTCACTAGAGTGCTATATAAGTATAACGCTCTATTTGTGTTACTAAATATGTTAAATACGATGACTAATTATTTTACACATCTATTGTATTAACAATATGCTTACTCTTACTAGATTTATGTCAGCAAATAACCGCTGTCATCTGAAATTGTTTTTGTGCCTTAATTTTTACAGGTTATTTTATTGCAATACTACTAATAAAAGGAAAGGTCAATGGGAGTTAACAATGTCTTTAAGTACTACATTTACTATAATGGAGTATTCATTGCAATTGAGTGTTGTGAACCAAAGTTCTGGGACATAAGGTTTCCTTATATCAAAATATATGCATTTGTAAAAGCTAAGTTGCACAGAGATGAATACGGGTTACATACACTCATAACATATATAACTAAAAACACATACAGTAACATACACTCAATTCTCCCGCACACATACAGTAACTAACATATACTCATAACATATACTTCCTCCGTTCCAAAATAAGTGAAACACTTCTCTCATTTATGTGAGAGCTTTTTGAGATAAGTGTTTCACTTATTTTGGAACGGAGGAAGTATTACTTACCCTTATAAGGTCAACCTTAAAGTAACTTCAACTTTATTATTCTTAACCTTATAATAAACAATTGTTTTAACTAAAAGTATACGTACCTTCAAGCCACTTATCATCTTTCACCCCGTATTTCACAATCGCATCACACCATTGACGGTCAAATTCTTCCTCAAAACCACTTTGAACTCCTTATACAACTTATACATACCTAACTTCTTACTGAACTTTGCAAGAATATGCCACAGACACAAACGATGACAAGTTCCTACCATAACATTACCCAAAGCCTTCCGCATTGCGACATCTTGATCAGTAAAAAAACACTTCGGGGCTTTCCTACCCATGCACTACACACCCAACTATATGTTTCCGCATCCTCATGAGATACTAAGGCACAACCAAGTAAAATGGTTTGACCATGGTGGTTTACTCCTACAAAATTAACAAAGGGAGTTCATAATCATTAGTTAAATATGTTGCATCTAAACAAACAACGTCACCAAAATAGTCGTAAGCAACTCGACTTCGTGCATCGACCCACAATACATCTTTCATATGATCTTCCTCATCCAACCGATGCATGTGAAAGAACGTTTGATTATCATCAGTCATTTTATCAAAATAAGCCAGCATGGCATTCGCATCACCATCCTTGAATTTCAATCTCCGCTCCTTTTCCACTATGTTACGCAAATCCCTCTCTGTGATCACCATATTCTCCAACCAATTCCTATCCGTCGCTATGGATTTGTGAATCTGAGATATCTTAACACCAGCTGCATGATCATTAAACAACTTATGGCGAACTGCGCAACTTACTTCTTCCTGTCGGAACTTGCTTATGTGCCTACCCTTGCTAGGAGTGGGATTATGGTTTCTACGCTTCAATATAAGTTTCTTAACTTCTCATGAACCATCTTCATCACACTTGCATACATTAGCACAGGGCACTGACATTTCTTAGTCTTCCTACTAGAGACTACAACCCCTTGGCTACCAACACATACCCTCTTTCCATCAATTGTTCGCCTATTATTCGGCTTCCCTGCACATTCGCACTTCCATGTATAATTATACCATACATTCGATGCCTCCTCTATATGTTTTTTACTTTTAGGACCTGCTGCCCTAAGTACACCAAACCCCTCTTGTTTACCATACTTAATAAAGCATTCGTCCACTTCTTCCCAAGAACCATACACCATTCCAACTCTTGATACAACTCCTTTACTACTAGATTCGCACCCTCCTGAATCTAAGTCCACAACAACATTCTGATTTAAATCATTAACTTCATGAAGCACCTCGTTAATGTAAATATTCAACGTTTGTTCACGTCTATACTAGAATTCAAATACAAACGCTACTCAAAGTCTAAAATTATACGTATCACAATGATTTGTTAAATTCTTTGCAAATAATACTTTTAAAATTATATGCATCAGATTTTATACATCACCAATTATACGCAACAGCAATATAGGCTCTAAAATTCTACCATGTCCAATTCTCCCAATGTTTACTCTGCAATTTAGTAACATTCTGTCCACCAACTTCTTTCATGACATCTCATTTATGGCGATATGAATAATAAATGACATCCTTTTGCAAATTTATTTCCATAATTCTCTGCCAATCATACATTCCTATTTAATGCAAAACACTCACATACATACAATTCAACCAACTTGTCAAATTAAAAAAAGTACTACAATACATAGATAACTTAATTAGCATTTATATGCAGTGATGCTTAATTGCTTACAACTTACCTCGTAAACAACCTTTAGTGGCGTTGTGAAGCTCGCAATCTCGTCATTTTCCGCCATTTGTCTACTGTTTTTCCTACACTTGTAAACACATCCTTTGCTTTGCTAATGGAATAGTTTTTGTTGGCTTCCTTAGGGTTTCTGTTCGTTTTTGTCCTCGCAACTTTCTCTATTACTATACTTTTTCTTTATTTTAAATATTACAAAACCCTTTTACTTCTCCTTCTGCAAGTACATTCCGTACAAAAAGAATTAATTAAATACTCAGCTACCTACACTTTCTAACGGATATTTGGTTTCTTCCTAGTAATTTTCCTTTCTGTTAGTTTTCCACTTTTCATAAACTTTTTTTCCTTTCAGCCAAACCCTCCAACTATTTATTTTTGCTAAATAGTCCCTGCTAGTGGTTTTGAAACCACTAGTGGCTAGTGTTTTATCACTCCTCTCCAATCTCTCTCTCGTCAAATAAAATCTTCTTCGGTTTCTCCGAGCTAAGACTCTAGCAATTTCTCGGGTTAACTCAGGTAATTTTGCTTCCTTTTTCTCTGTTTTCATTTTGTCAATTTGCCATGGCTCTCTTTAAGATTGTCGCTAGCAAAATACTATGTCTAGTGAACCTGAGGAGACAGATGAAAATGTTGTGCTTCTAACAGGGCCAAACCCAATAAGTACTATAGAGGAGGAAGAATTAGGTGACTTTGTTAGAAATAATGGTCTTCCTACGATTTCTAGGGCTAGATTACCCAAAGCAATCCTTTAAATTGGGTGGCTTTCTACGAGTATCCATTCAGAATTGGGCGTAGATTTCCCTTTTTCCCCTCTGGTTCGATCTTTCCTTGACAAGATTGACATAGGTCCCTCTCAAGGCATGCCCTCAGTTTGGAGAATTTTGGGAGTTGTAGACAGACTTACTAGTTCTGACTTCTGGGGAAGATTCGTTCACCTACGAAGACCTAGTCTATAATTACAACATTAAGGTGAAGGAATGAATTGGATACACTTTGTTCGTCAAACCTCATCGACGGCTTTGTTTGAAGGGGTTGATATCAACGACCGAGGACGACAGAATCGTTACATGTTTGTTAAGAAAGTATTTAGGAGAAGAGGCTAAGGTTTAAAGAGATGGATGAGATATTAAAGGTATTTCTCCATGACTTTTGTGATTGGAGTTTGAGGCAAGTGTCATTAAGATTGGTTTCTTACACTTCTATTTTTGCATCGGTTGATCTAGATTCTTCATAACCGCCAACCGGGTCCTAACTCTAAGGAGAAGACTAATAACTTTTTGTCAATACTTGGCGAGGAAGAAGAAGGAGAAGAAGTATGGTTTTCAGTGAGTTTACAGTAGTACTTGTCATTTTGTAATCTTTGCAAGTCATGTTATCTTATTGTTTCTTAGCGACAGAGAGCACACGTTCCAACAAGAACAAGGCTACCAAGTCCATACTAACACCTTTATCCACTGTCAAAAGTTCAAGAAGATGAAGCAATGCTAATCCACAGATTCAATCTCATTAAATTAACCGATCAACTTCGAGTCGATTCTTAATGTCAGTTTTCTTAATGTTACTCCTTTGGTCTCTCATGGTGATCCCTCCCATGACTATGATCTTTTTCTACGTTTTGTCCCGACTTTCGGAGGTGGAAAATGGATGTAAAGGAACCTTGGCCAGAGGCTGAGAAGTTGTTGTTCCCTGCTCCACAAAGTCGTCTAAAGAACATGTCGTTTTTACTAAGGTCATCATTGAGGGCAACCTGCTTCTGCATGTATGTTAAGTCTTCAAATAGTTGTTTGTCCTATCCCTTCTGTGTCGTTAGTTCTCAGTAATGATAGTGTCTACAGGACTTGCTACATTCAATGGAAATCTGCAAACGTGTGATTTCCTTTGAGAAGTTGAGCAACACTTGGTCTAAACAGAAGGAGGCTCTGGAGTCAGCAGCAAAGACTTCTGACAACAACGCTCTATCCATGGAGCTAAAGATGAAAGTGTTAGAGTTAGTCTTTTATTTTGGTGTTTTGGAAAAGTCCAACAGTGGAAATTTAATGTGGAAGGAAGTATTTTATATACTGTAGTGTGTAGTGCACTTTACTACTTTGTAACTAGTTATTAGGCCCGGGCTATGCCCCAGGTTATTAATATTTTCATGTCAAAAGAGCAGCATCTAATGTTGCATAGTTCATTGGTTAGAACTTTACTGTGTTAACTTGAGGTCATGTGGTCGAATCTTATACGGAGCATATTTCTAATTTTTAATATATGTTTTTTTTAAGTGAATTTTTTTAATATATGTTGATGACATGCAATCAAACAACTAAGGGACAGTGCCACGTGGTGGTGTAGACTTGCTTAAGAACGCTTTTTAATATATTTGTATAGATGTGATTTGGAGGAAAACTATGAGAAGTGCAGTTAATATATGTTATATTTACATTAAAAGCACTTAGCACTTTGTGGATAATAGTGTTGTTTCACATTGACAGATACTCCCTCTGCTTTTTTTTTATATGCTACATTGTTGATTTTACAAGTTATTAGGAGATGTCCCTTTCCATCTTTTTTGGTGTACTTTTTGACTCCTTTAGCATTAAATGAGGTTGGGAAAAGGTGAAAAAGTAGTACTTTTGGGTGAAAAAAGAGAGAAACAAATATAATAGTATTACTTTTTGGTGGAAAAAGTGATAAACAAATATAATAGTATTACTTTTTGGTGGGCCAAGTTTCCTAATTAGGAAAGTTGAAACAATGTAGCAAATAAAAAAAAGCAACCATTTAAGTAAAAGGCAGTTAATATCTATCATTATATATATATATATATATGGAAAAATTCACAGGAATAATCCAAACTATTGGGGGTCCTATGATTTATTCTGGTATAATCCCAACTTAATGGTACCCCTTTCCAAAATGGTCCCATAAGACCAGCTACCTGTTAAACAGGCTAAAATAACAAATTTCTATTTTTTTATTTCACCCTTTCTCTCTCTTCCTCTCTTAAGTCTTACCCACCACCACCACCACCTGACCACCCCCTTAATCTAGCCACACATGCACCACATAGCCTAAAATTACCTAGACTGACGCCCCCACCTCCTAAAACCACCGTATTAAACACCACCTCCATTAATCACCACCTGAACCGCCTCAACCTCCTCCTGAAACCCACCCCTTATAAACCACCTTCACCAAAATCCACCCATTAAACACCACCTCCACACACCACCACACCCACCGTTAAATTTTGTGTCACGTGAGGTAATTACTTAGTGAGCCCTCCCTCTCCTCTTCGTTTGTTGCCATTGAAGAATTTCAAGGTCTATTCTTTCTTTTGCCATGGTAGAGCAACACTCAACAGTATTTTCTCTCTCCTCTGGTGTGAGACAAGCTTGCGTTCCTCCCTCCTCTATCGCTACTCCTAGTTGTCGCTTCTGGGCTTGTGGTAGGGTGGTGTCGCCTCAGTGGAAGTTGTTATTGGTCTACCGGAGTTCCAACACGAGCGCATAAACTCCCCTTCTCATTGCTGCTACAATTTGCTTTGCTTATGATTTTTAATAGCCCAAATTAGTTTTGAGTATTTCTATCAAATGTATAATCAGTTTCATAAAATAGAATCCTAATTATGTACTTAGATTCATTTAATTGTCAAACAAATGTATTTAAACTGTTGGTCAAAGGATTCTTGATATGGGAAAATTGATTAGAATTCTGATTTCATTAATTGGTTCGATTAGAGAGACACCACCTCTGTAGAAAAACAACGACCACCGCGAAAGAGGAGAGAGAAAGAAAGTGAAATTGGGATTTCCCGCAGCTTTCGACGACGAGGTAGTCAAATCTAGGCTTTTGGTAGTTGCTAGATAGGGGTTTGGTCGTCGGGTTTTTGGGGTTTCAGGTTGGCCGCTTGCCGTTGGGTTTTTGGCTGGGGTTGGCTTGTTAGCTTGGTGGTGAGATTTTTTTTTTCTTTTCTTTTGCTTAAAAGTAAATTCAATATAAAAAATTGGACCAATCAGTGAAGAATACTTGGACCAAATGACTTTCCCAACCGGTTAATTCAGCTTATGGATCATTTTGAGAAGATATCCCTTATAGTTGGAATTATATTGGAATAAACGATTGTTGGGATTAATTTAAAAAGACCTCAATAGTTTGGATTATTCTTGTGAATTTTTCCATATATATATTAGTTTTCTCCAGATTTATTTGGTGTGTTAGAATCTTCTTCTTCCAATATCACGTTCATAGGAGAGTTAGTTTTGGAGATTGCTTCCAATTCATAATTCTATTAGATTAGGCTGAATCCTGAGGGTAACTTAGCCATAACCCAAAAGCAATCTGTGATAGTGGGGGCTAATTATACCTTAAGGATAGTGTAAACACGTCACTAAGCATTGGTTCAACAAAGTTCTCAAACAATCTTAAGGTATAATTAATTTCTGCAATGGAGAAAACTCTGAATTTTATTGGTGACGCTGGAAAACTAGGCCGCTTTGATGGGACGAATTTCACTCGTTGAAAGGAGAAGATGATTTTTTTTTCAATTGCCTTGAAGATATTGTATGTTCTGGACAGCAATCTGAAACCATTTCCAGAACCAAGTGACAAAGACTCGGAACAAATCGTGGTTGATCGCAAGAAGCGCGAAGAATACGAAGTTTTGTGCAGGGGCTACAAACATCTTTCTGATCGCATGCATGATTTATACACCCCAATTCAGAAGGCTAAGGATATATGGGAGTCGCTCGAGAAAAAATATGACACGGAGAAACAAGGGGCAGATAAGTTTCTTACTATGAATGTTTTTGAATATTCTATGGTTGATTATGTGTCAGTCTTAGATCAAGTGCATGAATTCTCATATTGGCTTCTAAATTCAAGAGTCTTTCTATAGAAATTCCAGAGAAATTATTTGTGGGGGCAATAATTGCTAAACTTCCCCCAAGTTGGAATGATTATTGGAAAAGACTTCTACATACTTCTGAAGACTTTAATTTGGAACATATTCAAAAGCATTTACGAATTGAAGAAGAAACTCGAATTCGTGAAAAAAAACTGATGTTGCTTCTAGTTCTAAAGTTAATTATGTCAAGGATAATCAGAAGGATTCAAGGGGAAAGAAGAGAAAGGGTAATAATCTATGAAGCATGGGTACTTCTTCAGGGTGTCGTTTCCCGTACCGGGGACGGGGACGGTACGGGTACGCCCCAAATACGTCCCCGGTGCGTATCTAAATAACGGGGACGGTGAGTCATCCGGGGACGACTAGGGTTTCTTGATGGGGACGTCTCGGGGACGGTTGAAGCAAGTTAAGAGGCGTCCCCTTGCTCTTCACTGAAATTTCAGCCAACAAACCACCACGCCATTGGAGAAGGATGAACAGTTGAGTTTGAAATATCAGTAGTCGTACTTGAGTTTGAAGGAGAATAAGAGAGGAAAAATAAATAACTAGTACTCATTAGTAAAGTATCACGTGATACCATAAAAAAAAAAAAGGAAGTTGCTGGCTACCAGCTGTTTTCCATCTTTTCTTGTTTTCTTTTTTGTTTTTTTTTACAGGTTCTTGTTTTCTTTTTGAATAAATAATGAATACCCTCTTTTTTAACCCTTTGGCACGTGGTATACTGGTCTCTAAAAAAAATTTTGGTTTATGCCAACTTTTCTTATCAACTAGAAAGAAAAGATAAATATTAAAAAAGTAGAGTAATATTTTTCTAGATATACTTTGATAGTTTGACACTTTGACTCATTACAAATAAAGTAATTTCTTTTTCAGATTTATTTTTTATTTTATTTTTGGCGTATCAATCTCGTACCCGTTTTTTTAAAATTTGATTTTGCCGTTTTCCGTCCCCGTACCCGTACTCGTATCCGTCCCCGTACCCGTTTCCGTGCTACCTAGGTAATAATAACCTAGAAGAACCATGTACGTGCTAGCAGCAACCGTCGAGGACGAGTTGTTATACCGCATCAAGGATGCGAAGACACCCAAGGAGGCGTGGGACACCCTTGCAACTTTGTTGTCTAAGAAGAACGATGCTCAACTTCAGCTTCTCGAGAATGAGTTGTTGTCGATCCAGCAGAACAACATGACGGTGAACCAGTATTTCACCAAAGTTAAAATTTTGTGTGAGCAAATCACAAAGTTAGATCCTGAAAATCCCATCACATAGACGAGGATGCACAGGATTATTGTCCGTGGCTTAAAGCCTGGATATAGTAGTCTTGTCACGGCGATCCGAGGTTGGGCTACACAACCATCTTTAATTGAGTTCGAGAATGTGTTAGCCAACCAGGAGGCTCTGGAAAATCAGATGTCTGGAGTTTCCGTCAAGGATGAAGAGAAAGCTCTTTTTGGTAACAAGAAGTCAAATAAAGGAGGTGATAAGACAGGCGAGTCGACTAATCAACCTGGCAAGTCAAACAAACAGTCAGGAGGATTCAGAAAAGGACAACGTAGAAGTGGCTTCTGTCGAGGGGGAGCTCGACAAGATCGACAACAAGACGAGAAGGATGAGAAAAATCAAACACGAAGAGATATCGTGTGTTATAACTGCAAGAAGAAGGGACACTATGGTCGAGACTGTTGGTCTAAACCAGCATAAGGGAATGCTGCAACTTCGGTGGAGCATGAAAGCCGAAGTGAAGTCGAGTGGGATGCACAAGCATCCTACGCAGATGAAGAGGAACAGATCTTCGACATGGAGGGAGTGTCACCCAGCAGCACGGAGCCAGAGGAAGCTGCACTTATCGTAGTCAACGACAAGATGATCAATTACAAAGATGATTGGATCATCGATTCTGGTTGCTCCAATCACATGACTTGAGACAAAGAAATTTTTTTGAGCATGTCCGAGTACAAGCGTGATAGAGTTGTGATAACTGCCAACAACTTAGAATTACTAATAACCTATATTGGCAAAGTAGTGGTGATTCCACGATTTAGCAACAAGCAAGTTCAGCTGGATAATGTCTACCATGTTCCTGGTATGACAAAGAACCTGTTGTCAGTTTCACAACTGACGGCATCCGGAAACCATGTTGTTTTCGGCCCTCGTGACGTAAAGGTGTACAAGAGGATGGACGTAAATTCTTCTCCTATCTTGGAGGGACGACGTCTTGAATCAGTCTACGTGATGTCTGCTCAAACAACATATGTAGACAAGGCGAGGAAAAATGAGACAGCTGATTTATGGCATGCCCGCTTGGGTCACGTGAGCTACAACAAGCTCAAGGTGATGATGAAGAAGTCGATGCTCAAGGGTCTTCCTCAACTAGATGTCAAGGAAGATATAGTTTACACTGGGTGTCAATTTGGTAAAGCACATCAACTTCCGTATGATGATTCAAAGTTCAAATCGAAGGAACCTTTGGAGTTGGTTGACTCAGATGTGTTTGGTCCAGTAAAGAAACATTCAGTGAGTGGCTTACGCTACATGATCACTTTTATTGACGATTTTTCAAGATATGTTTGGGTCGATTTCATGAAGAAGAAATCTGAAGCATTTGGCAAGTTTAAGCTATTTAAGGAAACAGTAGAAAAAGAAGTTGGCGGCAAAATTCATTGTCTACGTACCGACAACGGAGGTGAGTATACGTCTAGAGAATTTTCTCAATACTTGCAAGATTGCAAGATCCAACGCCAGCTCACTTATCCAAATACTCCACAACAAAATGGAGTAGCTGAAAGAAAGAATCGACATCTTGCAGAGACATGCAGAAGCATGTTACATGCCAAGAACGTACCACCACGTTTTTGGGTCGAGTGTATGAAAACAGCGACACATGTGACAAATCGATTACCTCAGGCGAGACTAGATATTGTCTCACCATTTGAGAATCTAAGAAAGATGAAGCCAACAGTGAGCCATTTTCGAGTTTTCGGATGTGTTTGTTACGTCTTTGTTCATGAACATATGCGTAGCAAGTTTGATAAAAAGGTTATTCGTTGTATCTTTGTGGGATACAATGATTAGAGGAAAGGTTGGAGATGTTGTGATCCAACAACTGAAAAATGTCACGTGTCACAAAATGTGGTGTTTGATGAAGCATCATCTTGGTGGTCACCACAAGCTGTATTACTGCCAGACTCGAAGGAGATCGAGGAAAAACTTCAAGAAAAGATAGGTGATAAAGATGAAGGTTAGTCTAGTCAAGATGGTGGTAGTCTTGAGATTGAGATATCTCAACCTACATCAACAAAAAGAGAGAAAAGTCCATGGAAAACAGGTGCACATCATAGAAATACTGAAGAAGAAAGGCCAAGTTAAACTGAAGATTTTAAAGAAGAAGAACCTCACCCAGCACTACGCAGGTCTACAAGGCAGAGAAAGCCAAAATCCAAGATATGCAAATGTTGCAATGGTTGAGGATGTAAAAGAGCCAAGTCGCTATGATGAGGCATCTCGAAGCAAAGATTGGAGAAAAGCCATGGAAGAAGAAATTGAAGCTCTACATCAGAACGAGACTTGGGAGTTAGTACAAAACCTCGAGAAGTTCAACCTATTTCCTGCAAATGGGTATACAAAGTGAAGACTAGACCTGATGGTACCATTGAAAGGTACAAGGCACGACTTGTAGCTCGAGGATTTCCTCAGCAATATGGGCTAGACTACGATGAAACGTTTAGTCCAGTTGCCAAGATTACTACAGTTCGTGTTTTACTAGCACTTGCAGCTAGTAATTCTTAGAAGCTCTGGCAGATGGACGTCAAAAATGCATTTCTACATGGTGAGTTGGATAGAGACATCTACATGGATCAACCTAAGGGGTTCGAGAGTCAGTCTTATCCACACAATGTATGCAAGTTGAAGAAGGCGCTTTATGGCTTGAAGCAGGCACCACGTGCCTGGTATGGAAAGATAGCGGAGTTTCTGTTACAGAGTGGTTATTCTGTAGCACCAGCTAATTCGAGCTTATTTGTGAAAGCTCGAGATGGAAAATTGGCAATAGTTCTTGTATATGTGGATGATCTTATCATCACAGGAGATTTTGAAGAGGAGAATCAACAAACAAGAGCTAATCTTTCAGTACGATTCCAAATGAAGGAGCTCGGAGAATTAAAACATTTTCTTGGTCTTGAAGTGGAGCAGACTAAGGATGTGATATTTCTATGCCAACAGAAATATGCCCGTGATCTTCTAGAAAAATATAGGATGGTCGATTGCAAGCCTATGTCAACTCCAATGGAGGTTAATGCAAGGTTATGTTCAGTCGAAGGCAAACATCTAAAAGATGTGACCATGTACAGACAATTGGTGGGAAGTCTTATCTATCTCACGTCGACCAGACCAGATATTGCATATGTAGTGAGTGTGATTAGTCGGTTCATGCAAAAACCGATGAAACGTCACCTGGAGGCAGTACGACGGATATTAAGGTACGTGAAAGGGACCATTGACTATGGAATCCTGTACCGCAATGATAAAGAGATTGAAGTTGTCGGATACTGTGATGCTGACTATGCTGGTGATCTTGACACACGTCGGTCAACTACTGGTTATGTGTTCAATCAAGGTTCTGGAGCAGTCTGTTGGTGTAGCAAGAGACCACCAACAATATCATTGTCAAGTACGGAAGCTGAATACAGAGCGGCAGCTATGGCAACACAAGAATGTGTGTGGTTGACGCAATTACTCAAGGATCTGCATCAACAAATTGATCGGGGAATCAAGTTATGCTGTGATAATCAGTCTGCGATACGTTTAGCAGAAAATCCTGTTTTTCACGTTAGGACAAAACATGTGGAGGTACATTATCATTTTGTCCGAGAGAAGGTTCTACAAGGTGAAATTGAACTTGAGCAAGTGACACGGAGGACCAAGTTGCATATATATTCACAAAAGGTCATGGAGGACCAAAGTTCGAAAAGTTTCAAAAACAACTTGGTATGACCTCTAGACTAATTACTCTGAGAGAGAGTAGTCGTTGAGGGGAAGTGTTAAAATCATGTGCGTCGTCCACTCTCTCTCCTCTATTGAGTTTCTTCACTTTGATAAAAACATGGCTGCTGAAATTAAATGTTTGGGCAAGAGTTTCAATACTCCTACTACCACCCCCTACATGCATAGCTACAAAACTTTGACATAAAGCAAAAGCTAGTGTGAAAATTGTCAAATGAATAGTGGAATGTAGTAGTATAAATAAGGTGTTTGTGTGTGCATTGTTTGTGTGCCCAGCCTTGTGAGTTGTGAAGTAGTAATACTAAGTAGTAGTATTACGAGAGCTAGTTTGTGAGTGGAGAGAAATTGTTAAAGAGTGAGTTTATTAATTTCATGTAAGAGTGTTATACATTAAGATAATATAAGTGTGTTTTAGTGTTTACAATTGAGCAACTCTTTAATTCTTATATCCACTTATTTGTTGTTAATCTTTCCACATATTACCCCAGAATATCTTACAGGAACTTCAATATACTTCTAGCAAGAAAATGCTCCTTACTAATGTACTTCATGTACCCCAAATTAGGAGGAATTTAGTTTCTGGTTTTGTGTTATGTAAGAAAGGATTAAAAGCTATATTAGAATCTGACAAAGTGATTCTATCTAAGGCGGGGGCTTTTGTTGGGAAGGGTTATGCTTGTGATGGTATGTTCAAACTATCTATTAATATCAATAAAGTTGAAAGTTCTACTTATATGTCATTGCATAATATAGAATGTACATCTTTTAGTTTATGGCATAATCGGTTAGCCCATGTTAATTTTAGAACTATGAGATTCATGTCCAAATGTGGTGTAATTTCATATGGCATTGATCACAAAGATAAATGTGAAGTATGTGTTCAAGCAAAAATGAAAAGAAAGCCATTTTTGAAAATTGAAAGGAGTACAGAAATATTAGAACTTTGTTCATTCTGATATTTGTGAGTTGAATGGAAATCTGACCAGGGGAGGTAATAGGTACTTCATAACTTTCATTGATGATAGTTCAAGATTTAACTATATATTTTTTTAATGAAATAAAAAGGCCAAGCCTTTGATATGTTTAAAGTTTATAAGACCATGGTTGAAACACAAAAGGACAAGAAAATTAAAATTTTGGGTAGTGATAGAGGAGGAGAATACTTCCCTATTCATTTCTCTTTTTATTGTTAATCACATGGAATAGTACAAGAGGTTAGTGCTCCATATAGACCCCAACAAAGGGAGTGGCGGAAAGAAAAAATGGTGTATTAGTAGATATGCTAAAAGCCATGTTATTTAATGCAAATTTGCCACTAAATTTGTGGGGGAAGCTCTATTAACAGCGTGTCATGTGCATAATAGAGTATCTTATGTTAAAAAGAAAATATCTCCATATGAAGTATGGAAAGGTAGAAAACCTAATATTGGTTATTTTAGAGTTTGGGGTTGTATTGCATACTATAAAGTACCCGAACCTAAAAGAACTAAATTAGGACCAAGGGCTTTGAAAAGTGTTTTTGTGGGATATGGTGAGAATTCAAAATGTTATAGGCTTCTAGATCGAGATTCTAATGTTATAGTAGAATCACGAGATGTTGAATTTTTTGAAAACAAATTTCGTGGAGAACCCACTAGCAGTGACACTTTAGCTTCTATTCCAAATATTCTAAGTTATGCTCCTAGTTCTAGTGAGAAACGAACTTTGCCTAATTCTTATATTGAGCTTAGAAGAAGTGAACAGGCAAGAAAAGAAAAGAATTTGGGTCCGGTTTTCATCAACTCTCAAGCTATTCTCTTTCTTGTTAAAGGAGAGATGTGTATTGTTACCAATAAAATACCTATTCTACTTAATGTAGAAGATGATCCGAAACTTTTTAAGAAGCAATGGCTTCTCGAAACTCTTTTTTTTGGAAATAAAGAGGCAATCAATGACGAGATGGACTCTTTAATGTCTAACAATACTTAGTATCTAACAGATTTACGTCCTGGGTCCAAAAACTGTTGGATGTAAATGGGTATTCAGGATTAAGTACAATACAGATGGGTCCATAAATTCTTTTAAAGCAAGATTAGTTGCACAAGGTTTTACTCAAAAAGAGGGGATGGGTTATTTTGATACTTAAGCCCCAGTGGCTCGAATTACGTCCAGGGGTGATGAGGTTACAAATATGGTCATAATGAACCACATTTGCCCATTGCTGGCCTCTACTAAATACCAATTCACAGCAGATTTTATACAATAGAACAATCAAATAATGTTTTAAAGCACCCTAAAATAGTTAATCTAGATGGGTTCAGGAAACACACAAAAGACTAATTATTTAATGATAAGTTATTATACAATCATTTTACAAGGTTCCTAACAGGTTGTCCAAATTATCTGAATTAATTAGAATAATTCTTTAGGTCTTGTTTTAGCATAATAACATGTGGGTGATAAGCAAGCATGCAAGACAATAATAATATGAATATTATATACAGAAATATAAGAAAAGAGGTTAGAATTTACAAAAGGACCACGGTTATTAATTAAAAATCTACATCATGACAAGAAAATAGTTAGTAACTTCAACAAAATAAATATGATTATTCAAGAGCCCTCAGGATTATACCTATGCGGTTTAGATCGAAGAGCGTAGTGACTTTCAGTTGAAGCAATCTTGGAACCAGGAATATAGTAGAATCAGGAACAAGAATTAATGTGGAAAATCACAAGTGTTTTTGTATGTTTTGTATTCGAAGTGTGTTTCAGAGTTTTTTTGAGAGTATTTGTGTGCGTAAAAATAATAATTTGAAGCTCTCTTTGATTAAGGAAATCAGCCCGTATTTATAGGCTAACAAGCGCGTGCGTCTAACGCACACACTGCGCCTGGCGCAAGCCTACGTGGCAGGCGCTAGGACACGCGTCAGGCGCAGGTTGGGCTGCCTGACGTGATCCGTCCAATTAAAACTTTGCACATGGAAACGCGTTTTCAAAAAGATAAATTTTTATCTTGCGTCTCACACAAGACTTGCGCTAGGCGCAAGACTCCGTGTGAGTCACAAGTCTACGTGTCAGGCGCTCATTGGAGTGGATGACGCGATATAGCCAATGTGCTAGACGCAAGTGGCGCGCTGAGCGCGGCCGCCGAGTCCGGCGCAGAATCTGAAATATTCCAGAATATTCCTTTTTAATGATACGCGTGCTTTCAAGATGCCTTTTTTTATCCCTAAAAATCCGGAGATCGAATTTTTCGGGTTAAAAAATCTGTTTTATGGGTAAAACAAAATAATAAAAGCTTTTAGGAAAATATTTATCAAAACAAATATTACGAAAATATTTATGAAAATAATAAATATTCAGTTGGGCTTTTAAAATGGACTTTAGAAAGCATTTTATGGGTTGAACTTACAATTAATCATCATGAATGATTAATTGGGCTTTTATATTATTTTAAAATGCACATTGCCTGGTTATTCGGACTGCTCCTCCATCGGGTCATGCCAACTAAGACCGCGGTATATTTCATCATTGGACCCTTAAATGGGGAGATACGATTATGTGTCTACAGAATCCCCCACTTTGACCGAGGTTTGTAAAACCGAAAGTCAAAGTATACGTGTCGGGACGGAGAATGATTCTAGATGCTCTGCAATCCAAAATCATTCTTTTGAGCCAGTACCTGCAAAACAAGCAAAAGCTTCAGGAACAGGCATGGGTGGAACATATTTGCAAAGTAATTGTAAATTTGCAAAAATGAAATGATATGTGGGAAAAAGAATCATGAGCTATTGTCCCGCTCCAAGGCTGTTGTAATGAGCTATTGTCCCGCTCCAAGGCTGTTGTAATGAGCTATTGTCCCGCTCCAAGGCTGATTGTAATGAGCTATTGTCCCGCTCTAAGGCTGTTGTTGTAGTTGGTTCACAGAGTAGCAAGGTTGCGTTTTTACCAACTTTTGAAAGTTCGTTTAATTATCGCGCGCAATGTCATAACGAACTTTTGAATGCATTTGGGAATTAGGTGTGGGCTCCACATGGCTAAAAAGCCCCCCAAGACTGTGCGCCAGACGCAGTCTTGTGTTTGGAGTATAGAGCTGCGCTGGACGCAGTGCTTCACGTTAGACGCGGTACTTGAGGATGCAAAAATGAAATGATATGTGGGAAAAAGAATCATGAGCTATCGTCCCGCTCCAAGGCTGTTGTAATGAGCTATTGTCCCTCTCCAAGGCTGTTGTAACAAGCTATTGTCCCGCACCAAGGCTGATTGAAATGAGCTATTGTTCCGCTCCAAGGCAGTTGTAATGAGTTATTGTCCCGCTCCAAGGCTGATTGTAATGAGCTATTGTCCCGCTCTAAGGCTCATTGTAATGAGCTATTGTCCCGCTCCAAGGCTGTTGTAATAAGCTATTGTCCCGCTCCAAGGCTGCTTGTAATGAACTATTGTCCCGCTCCAAGGCTGTTGAAATGAGCTATTGTCCGGCTCCAAGGCTGATTGTAATGAGCTATTATCCCGCTCCAAGGCTGATTGTAATGAGCTATTGTCCCGCTCCAAGGCTGTTGTTGTAGTTGGTTCACAGAGTAGCAAGGTTACGTTTTTACCAACTTTTGAAAGTTTGTTTAATTGTCGCGCGCAATGTCATAACGAACTTTTGAATGCATTTGGGAATTAGGTGTGGGCTCCACATGGCTAAAAAGCCCCCCAAGACTGTGCGCCAGACGCACAGTCTTGCGTTTGGCGTATAGAGCTGCGCTGGACGCAGTGCTTCGCGTTAGACGCGGTACTTGAGGATGGAAAAATGAAATGATATGTGGGAAAAAGAATCATGAGCTATCGTCCTGCTCCAAGGCAGTTGTAATGAGCTATTGTCCCTCTCCAAGGCTGTTGTAATAAGCTATTGTCCCGCACCAAGGCTGATTATAATGAGCTATTGTTCCGCTCCATGGCAGTTGTAATGAGTTATTGTCCCGCTCCAAGGCTGATTGTAATGAGCTATTGTCCCGCTCTAAGGCTGATTGTAATGAGCTATTGTCCCGCTCTAAGGCTGATTGTAATGTGTTATTATCCCGCTCCAAGGCTGTTGTAATAAGCTATTGTCCCGGATGATTATAATGAACTATTGTCCCGCTCCAAGGCTGTTGTAATGAGCTATCGTCCCGCTCCAAGGCTGATTGTAATGAGCTATTCTCCCGCTCCAAGGCTGATTGTAATGAGCTATTGTCCCGCTCCAAGGCTGTTGCTGTAGTTGGTTCACAGAGTAGCAAGGTTGCGTTTTTACCAATTTTTGAAAGTTCGTTTAATTGTCACGCGCAATCTCATAACGAACGTTTGAATGCATTTGGGAATTAGGTGTGGGCTCCACATGGCAAAGAAGCCCCCCAAGACTGTGCGCCAGACGCACAGTCTTGCGTTTGGCGTATAGAGCTGCGCTGGACGCAGTGTTTCGCGTTAGACGCGGTACTTGAGGATGCAAAAATGAAATGATATGTGGGAAAAAGAATCATGAGCTATTGTCCCGCTCCAAGGTTGTTGTAAGGAGCTATTGTCCCTCTCCAAGGCTGTTGTAACGAGCTATTGTCCCGCACCAAGGCTGATTGTAATGAGCTATTGTCCCGCTCCAAGGCAGTTGTAATGAGCTATTGTCCCGCTCCAAGGCTGATTGTAATGAGCTATTGTCCCGCTCCAAGGCTGATTCTAATGAGATATTGTCCCGCTCCAAGGTTTGTTGTAATGAGCTATTGACCGCTCCAAGGCCATTTGTAATGAGCTATTGTCCCACTCATATCTGCCGTTGTAATGAGTTATTGTCCCGCTCCAAGGCTGTTTGTAATGAGCTATTGTCCCGCTTCAAGGCTGATTGTAATGAGCTATTGTCCCGCTCCAAGGATTATTATAATGAGCTATTGTCCCGCTCCAAGGCTGTTGTAATGAGCTATTGTCCCGCTCCAAGGCTGATTGTAATGAGCTATTGTCCCGCTCCAAGGCTGATTGTAATGAGCTATTGTCCCGCTCCAAGGCTGTTGTAATGAGCTATTGTCCCGCTCCAAGGCTGATTGTAATGAACTATTGTCCTGCTCCAAGGCTGTTGTAATTTGCTATTGTCCCGCTCCAAGGCTGATTGTAATGAGCTATTATCCTGCTCCAAGGCGGATTGTAATGAGCTATTGTCCCGCTCCAAGGCTGTTGTTGTAGTTGGTTCACAGAGTAGCAAGGTTACGTTTTTGCCAACTTTTAAAAGTTTGTTTAATTGTCGCGCGCAATGTCATAACGAACATTTGAATACATTTGGGAATTAGGTGTGGGCTCTGCATGGCTAAGAAGCCCCCCAAGACTGTGCTGGACGCAGTGCTTCGCGTTAGACGCGGTCCTTGAGGATGCGCCAGACGCGCATGACACGCTGGGCGCAGGTCATTAAACGACCTAAAAAGACACGGGCGACTTTTTTTTTCCCATATCTCTTCTTCTCCGTCGTTTTTCTTTCGTTTCCCTCTCTCTCCTCAACCCAACTCCATTTTCGAAATTTTTGAAGATTGAAACTCCTTATTTCTTGAGCATTTCTTTAGATCAACTTGGGAGGAGTGATTATTTTTGCTTAATTATTACTTTGACGGTGTTTTCGGGCTTTTTTTCGACGATTTTCGAGGTTGCCTCATTTCGCGAGTTTTCGGAATTTCCGGGTGATTTTTCCGGTAATTGAGGTACATTTCCTATCCTTGTAGCGTTGTGTTTTTTTTTATATTTTATTTTACCGATTCATGAAACCTGGTAGTTTAGAGTCGGGAACTCTTTGATTCTTTGATTCTTAGTTCCGTTTGTGATGTTCAATCCGATTAGAATGTCGTCGGGAGAATCGGGTGGGGATGATGATGGTAGAGCAGCTTCCGGATCTAGGAGGGCGTGGAAGGCCGTGGGGTGGACTCCCGACCAGTTGTAATTTGATCCGGAGCATATATTTCGCATCGTCCGCTCTCGGGCATCGTAAGTATTGTTCGTTATACCGACTACATTTCACACGATTGCCTAGGCATTTGATTGATTATTCTTTTATTTGCAGGACGAGGGTAACACTCGTCATTTTGGGACCTTTGACTTTACCTGGCTCAGGAAGGTCCGAAAGGTCCGCGATCGAGCTGTTCTCATCGAGCAGAGTGGCCTGTCCTCTTTTTTCGATGTTTATGAGAGTATGGGAGAGGTGCATTCCTCTCAGATTGTCGTTCGAGGTTTGTTGGAGTGGTGGTGGGATACTACCAACCCTTTCCACATGCGTCGTGGGGAGTTGACCATCACTCCGCTGGATTTCTCCTTGATTTTCGGCTTGTCTTTTTCCAGCGTCCGGGTACCGGTAGGTGAATCATTGTTGTTCAAGTCGGTGGCGGTTCGAGGCTTGATAGGCCCGGTTACCGATGTGCTTCCTCCGAACGCCTCTTATGCTCCCCGGTCTAAAGTGGCTCGTGGTCTCACCCTTCAGGGGACTACCGAGGAGCAGAAGGTACGCATTCTGCTACTGATAGGGGATCGCGCGTTTCGACGCGATATCTGTAGCCCTTGAGGGAGTTGTCTCAGGTATCGACCTATGACTGGGCCGAGCTGGGCTATTGTAGTCTCTTGTACTGCATGCGTACTGCTTGCAGGCAGTAGGGTGATTGTAACAGCCTGATTTTCTAAGCAGGTTCCATTATTTTGTTAGCTATATTAAGTCTTCATCAGGCTTTGGTCCTTTTAGTAGTTAGAATTCTCTCCAACATCATACTAGCACAAAAGTGGATAAGAACCATCATTCTTAATTGTTAAGAAATCAAGTGGATAAGCTCTAACATTCTTAGTGGTTAAGAAAGTAAGTGGATAAGCTCTAACATTCTTAGTGGTTAAGAAAGCTTGTGGATAAGCACTATCATTCTTAATGTTTAAGAAAGGTCAAAGAGGATAAGCACTATCATTCTTAGTTGTTAAGAAAGCCTTGAGAACCAATAGAAAAGTTAATAAGCCTTGGAGAGCCTTATTCCTTAAGATTATGAAAATTGCATAGAGACCATTTTATAGGGTAACAATGAACCTCCAGTTAAAGAGCCTTTTTGGGTTGAATCCGAGCTCAGAACCTAATCAAACTTGACATATGTTATGTTTGGGATATTGTAAGGTTAAAATGGTCATTTGTTCCCAAAATATACGTGGCTTAATATGGTAAGTTCCTTACATAGTAAAATCTGGCCAGCTAAAATATCAGTTCGTACCTATCCTCAAAGAAAGCTTCTTAGCAGCTGGTTGAGTGTCGATCTCTTAAAGATATTTTCATGCATGAAAGTCAACACATTAAGCTAACACCTCCAACAAGAATCACCTAGAAACTCCAAGAAACCGACCTTACCCAGAATAGGTTTCCCTCCCCCATGGGTACCGCCAGAACAGGCCCTATAAAAGGGTGTCATGGTTTTTCGTCCTTTTCTCCTAAATCTTCTTCTTCAACACCTATTTCTATTTACATACAACTCTTCTAGACATAATTCCTTAGTGTTTCAAGCTTTTAGTAGAGTTTTCAAGCTTTGGGAAATTGTAGAAAACTTCATAGGAACTTAAAACAGATTGATGTAAGTACATCTTTGCACCTCTCTTGTACTTAACTTAGTTATTTATGTTCTAAAACTTATGTAAACTAATCTCTAGAACTTTACATATTCAGGGGAAGCTGTAGGAAGAGTAAACCACTTGGGATAAGAAGTTTTAAGTGCACTAAGCAACCTAAGTGAAGGTACACACTTAGTTTGGATTGTAACCTAGAGATTTTCCTACCTATAGTTAGATGATTGTTTCTTTCTATTTTGAATCATGATTATGAAATGAAATCTCTTCTGATATGCATATTAGTATGTGTGCTTTGAGTATATGACATGGATTTAGCATGCTATGGCTCATTTGAAATGTTTTACTTATCCTAAGCTGGGCTTAAACACTAAATTGCCATGTTTATGCTTTTAAATGGAATTTGTAAAGTATATGGAATTGTATGGTAATGAAAAACTAAATGTATTGGTTTTAATCACGGAAGCGAGGCGTGAGCATACACCCGGGTTAGGGCGGGTATTCCCTAACTGTTACCCAACCAGGAGGGGAAATCCTGGCGAAAGTAGGACATGTTCGGGTTAAGTCTTGCAAGCAGAACAGTAAAAGGTGGGGTGACGACCCTCAACAGTTTGCTACGCTCGTGGTCATATCAAAAGAATGAGCTTATGAAATCTCTAAGTAATTGAAGTGATTATGACTACTTGCTATTATGACTATGTGTTATCAATTAGTTTTCAAAATACACCTAAACTTGTATTTTCTATTATACAATGTATACTCAGCTTTGCTGATAGTGTTGTCATTTCCGTGGCCTGTCACTTGGTGGTGGCAGAGTCAAACTTTGTTGCAGGACTGTGTTGGAAGCCAGAATTGAGTTGAGAGCAAAGTTATGATTCAAATTGTGTATTATGGGATAAAGTCTAAAATTTAAGTTTAGGAATAATTGATTCTAATAATACAACCTTTCACCGATTAATTTTTAATAAGTCAACCTTTCAATTATTCTTGATAATGCAAC
This sequence comes from Beta corolliflora, assembly GCA_947648045.1. NCBI lineage: Eukaryota > Viridiplantae > Streptophyta > Magnoliopsida > Caryophyllales > Amaranthaceae > Beta > Beta corolliflora. The sequence continues at coordinate 513,205 of CANSZD010003018.1, forward strand.
CTTTTAGGAGTATTTGCTTTTAATGGGCTTTGACGTGTAGATAATCACTTTGTTTGGTAAGCTACATTTCCCAACTCGTCCATTTTTCTCCTCCCTTCCCTCCATGCCCCTACTTCTATGGTAAAGAGTTGGTGTTTTAGACGATTTTAAGTCATTTTGACTCACTAGACGTAAATAGGGTATAAAGGTTGCATTATTCAGGAATAATTGAAAGGTTGGTTTATCAAAAAATAATCGGTGAAAGGTTGTATTATTAAAATCAATTATTCCTTTAAGTTTATATATAGAGGAGTTTATTTAGAGTTACTTACAATATAGATTATTCTTTTGCCATGGAATTTGAGATTGAATGACTATGTAATTGAAGTCTTATATGAAGGATTTTGTTTTGTGGGCCCATAACCCACAGGTCCAGGATCGTATATTTCAGGTTGTTTTCGCTACGAATGTTATCTAATTCATAAGTGATTAGTATTATTTTGGTGCTAATTGAGATTTGTGATTGCTAAGCGAGTTAAGCTAGCAGCTCGGGAATCGGGTACATTACAAATGGTATCAGAGCAACCCCCGCGACCGTGTCCGAGTTAGCCACATAGCGGGGGTAAAAGATCATTGGGAATGTGTGTCTGTTACTTGGGAAATTAGATTTCAAGTTTTGAGCAATAGAATAAGAATAAGAGTCTAGATTTGTGCAAAACTTCGGGAATAATAGTATGGAGTTCAAGGTTGTAATTTGAGGATATTTGAAATCTATTTGTTGGGAATATTGAGAACTTTTTCATGGAAATTTAATAAGGATATCGGAGGATGTAGTGCTTGGTATCTGGATACTTAAGGTTGATCTATGAGTTTATGTTTTGAAGTTTCGAGGACGAAACTTATTTTAAGGGTGGTACAGTGTAACAACCTGATTTTCTAAGCAGGTTCCATTATTTTGTTAGCTATATTAAGTCTTCATCAGGCTTTGGTCCTTTAAGTAGTTAGAATTCTCTCCAACATCATACTAGCACAAAAGTGGATAAGAACCATCATTCTTAATTGTTAAGAAATCAAGTGGATAAGCTCTAACATTCTTAGTGGTTAAGAAAGTAAGTGGATAAGCTCTAACATTCTTAGTGGTTAAGAAAGCTTGTGGATAAGCACTATCATTCTTAATGGTTAAGAAAGGTCAAAGAGGATAAGCACTATCATTCTTAGTTGTTAAGAAAGTCTTGAGAACCAATAGATAAGTTAAAAAGCCTTGGAGAGCCTTATTCCTTAAGATTATGAAAATTGCATAGAGACCATTTTATCGGGTAACAATGAACCTCCAGTTAAAGATCCTTTTTAGGTTGAATCCGAGCTCAGAACCTAATCAAACTTGACATATGTTATGTTTGGGATATTGTAAGGTTAAAATGGTCATTTGTTCCCAAAATATACGTGGCTTAATATGGTAAGTTCCTTACATAGTAAAATCTGGCCAGCTAAAATATCAGTTCGTACCTATCCTCAAAGAAAGCTTCTTAGCAGCTGCTTGACTGTCGATCTCTTAAATATCTTTTCATGCATGAAATCCAACACATTAAGCTAACACCTCCAACAAGAATCACCTAGAAACTCCAAGAAACCGACCTTACCCAGAAGAGGTTTCCCTCCCCCATGGGTACCGCCAGAACAGGCCCTATAAAAGGGTGTCATGGTTTTTCGTCCTTTTCTCCTAAATCTTCGTCTTCAACACCTATTTCTATTTACATACAACTCTTCTAGACATAATTCCTTAGTGTTTCAAGTGTTTAGTAGAGTTTTCAAGCTTTGGGAAATTGTAGAAAACTTCATAGGAACTTAAAACAGATTGCTGTAAGTACATCTTTGCACCTCTCTTGTACTTAACTTAGTTATTTATGTTCTAAAACTTATGTAAACTAATCTCTAGAACTTTACATATTCAGGGGAAGCTGTAGGAAGAGTAAACCACTTGGGATAAGAAGTTTTAAGTGCACTAAGCAACCTAAGTGAAGGTACACACTTAGTTTGGATTGTAACCTAGAGATTTTCCTACCTATAGTTAGATGATTGTTTCTTTCTATTTTGAAGCATGATTATGAAATGAAATCTCTTCTGATATGCATATTAGTATGTGTGCTTTGAGTATATGACATGGATTTAGCATGCTATGGCTCATTTGAAATGTTTTACTTATCCTAAGCTGGGCTTAAACACTAAATTGCCATGTTTATGGTTTTAAATGGAATTTGTAAAGTATATGGAATTGTATGGTAATGAAACACTAAATGTATTGATTTTAATCACGGAAGCGAGGCGTGAGCATACACCCGGGTTAGGGCGGGTATTCCCTAACTGTTACCCAACCAGGAGGGGGAAATCCTGGCGGAAGTAGGACATGTCCGGGTTAAGTCTTGCAAGCAGAACAGTAAAAGGTGGGGTGACGACCCTCAACAGTTTGCTACGCTCGCGGTCATATCAAAATAATGAGCTTATGAAATCTCTAAGTAATTGAAGTGATTATGACTACTTGCTATTATGACTATGTGTTATCAATTAGTTTTCAAAATACACCTAAACTTGTATTTTCTAATATACAGTGTATACTCAGCTTTGCTGATAGTGTTGTCATTTCTGTGGCCTGTCACTTGGTGGTGGCAGAGTCAAACTTTGTTGCAGGACTGTGTTGGAAGCCAGAATCGAGTTGAGAGCAAAGTTATGATTCGAATTGTGTATTATGGGATAAAGTCTGAGATTTAAGTTTATATATAGAGGAGTTTATTTAGAATTACTTACAATATAGATTATTCTTTTGCCATGGAATTTGAGATTGAATGACTATGTAATTGAAGTCTTATATAAAGGATTTTATTTTATGGGCCCATAACCCACATGTCCAGGATCGTATATTTCAGGTTGTTTTCGCTACGAATGTTATCTAATTCATAAGTGATTAGTATTATTTTGGTGCTAATTGAGATTTGTGATTGCTAAGCGAGTTAAGCTAGCAGCTCGGGAATCGGGCTGTTACAGTGATGGTGGACCAGTCTCCCTTTTTGGTCCATGGAGACTCTTGGAGGTATGACTATATACATCGTCTATCTTTTGTCTCGTTATTTTGATCAGTACTAAAGTAATCTTATTGTTACAGATTTGGTTTTATGAGTATTTTCCGGGATTGGCCCCGGAAAGGGTTCGGGACCCTACACTTCCTGCCGGCTTGTCCTGGGTGGAGCGCGGGATGACTTGGTATGGCGCTGTAGAGAGTGTCCGGAAGGCTATCCGGCGGGCCAAGAACTACAAGTTAATCGTAATGAATCAATCTTGTCCCTTAGGTATATGTAGTAGGTGTTAACTTTTCTATGCTTTTCAGGTTACCTCGTATCCTTGGGCGTCATTTCCGGCGATACCGGCTTGGGCACATAGGACCCGTATTTTAACTCGCGAGAAAGTCATTTTTTATGGAGAATCGTACCCTGTGTGGTATTTGGGTGAGAGGGTGACCTGCCAACACGATGGGACGAGGCTACAATTGGTGCCTCATGACCCTCCTGTCACTATGATGGACATGGTTGCTCTTGTTCAGGCTATCGAGGGAGGGGCGACGCTTCGGGTGAGCTGTCACGACTTTGTTTTTCGTGATCGCGATTACTAAGCCGTCCTTTTGCCTGGCTTGGCTCCTCCTGTCAAGTTTAACGAGGTATGCACCTTGAGTTTGCTTGTTTTTGCTTTCTTTAACATGATCAATGTTATTGTTTTCTTGCATTTGCCAGGAGGCTGCTGCGGGTCGTATCTCCTTCGTTCCGGATATGAGAATCCGGTATACTGGAGATTCCGGGCCTATTGAGGAGACGATTGATGTTGCCCCAGAGGCAGAGCAGCACGCTGTTCGTGCTATGCCGGCCCATGTGAGCTCGGTAAGTGTCGAAAGTCATGAACTTTCTTTATTCATCCTGCTTGTAGTGACTTATGTACTTGTTGTTTTCAGGTTCCTCGGGAGACTGTCATTCAGATTCTCCGAGTGGTTGACTCGTTGAAGCATGGGATGGCCAAGCTGAAGAGGAGCATGTCCTGCCGCCGTAGCGACGTACATAGCCAGGTAGACTGACCTATTGTGCTTTGGTTGTATTTTTTTTGTTGTATTCGTTTCACTAATGCTTTGTGACACTTTGTACAGCGTCGTCCGCATGAGAGGGGGCCACGTCCCGAGGCGAGGGTATCGACCCAGTCTAGGCTTTCGACTCATACTCCCCGAGAGTCGACGTCTGATAGGCCTCCGACGGATCGGTTTACTGGGCAGTTCGGTATTGGCAGCATGGGATTCATGGGGGGTGCCAGGCTTGACCCACACCCTGGGCCTTCTCCGATGTGGATGGAGCAGATGAGGATGCAGCAGATGCAGATGTTGCAGATGCAACAGCAGATGTTGGGGATACAGCTGTTGTATCCGAAGCGGCCTACTCCGCTTGTGACTCCCTTGATGCAGCCTGGGATTGGCTATCACGTGGGTGAATCGAGCGGGGTTCGGGTTGAAGAACCGGGGGAGTCCTCTTCGGGGGAGTAGGATTCCCCTTCCTCTTAGATGTCTCCATTACTTTACTTTTGTGTACCTGCGGCCTGCACTTTAATTATGTTGTATATGTATGTTGATATGTGTTGCGTCTTTTGTTCAACCATTATGATCATTGGTGTTGTTTCTTTTCCATGTTTGTTAGTGAGATTTTGTCAGCAATGACTCTTATTCTAAATGCAATGCGACTGACTCAGTTTTAAGCAACTTTGAATGGAGTGTAGCCGACCTTCTCCCAATAAAAAAAGAAAGGAAAGTAGAAGAAAAAATGATAGCTAAAAGAGTTTGGGGTTTGGGCGGGTGGGTTGTACAAAAAAATGGACCAAAACGTGAATATTCGGTGAAAAACAGTTTTTTTGTTAGCCGTAGTGGAGAGGGAGTGGCCCAAAATTATGTGCAAGATCAGAATCCGAGTCGACTTATGTGAGTCGAAATCGTGCGCTGAGCGCATGTCTTGGCGTTTGGCGCTTGACCGTGCACTGGGCGCAGCGTGTAGCAGCGTCTGGCGCGCTCCTATGCGCTAGGCGCACATTTTTGCGTATAACGCGTTTTCTGTCTGGAACAGTAAATCCGAATCCGCTTAGAGTTGAGATGTGAAACCGTTATAAATAGGCGAATATGTACGTTTTGTCAGTATTACGAGTTTTATAGTTTTCTTTGCACTTTTTCTCTATAATACCTTGATGTGACTTTTAACTGTTTGCCATGGCTTTTGAACCAACTCTAAGTGGGTGGTTGTCATCACTGACCATTGCTGAGAAACACGAGCTCGGCAGGCGGCATATGGATGTATTGGCTTCCTTAAAGGTTGTTAAGTTAGACTATAATTTCCTTTATGCGGCTGTTAATTTTTAGGATGTCACCAATCATTGTTTTTGTTTTGGGAATCACGAATTAACGATTTTGCCTGAGGAATTTGGTGCTATAATTGGATGGCCCTGTAGTCAACTACCCTGTGTCCCTTCTTTGGAGGATTATTTTTTTAAGGACTTTGAGAGGTTCATGGATTTAAAGAAAGAAAATATGTCCGAAATTGTATATGGGAGGAGGGTTAACTTGACTAGGTTAGCTGCAATGTATAGTCCTCCTGCTGATAGGGCTAGACAGACGTATCGTATGCGAGCGCTGGTGTTTTGTCTGCTTAGTCGTTTTCTGTTTGTGAATGGGGACAATGGTGCTGGTTTTGCCTCTTTGATTACTGTAGCAGAGCAACTGGAGGTAGGAAGAATACCGATGCCACTTTGCGTAGGGGAGTTGATTTCCAGTCTAGATGCCGTAAAGAAGGACCCAAAAGGGCAGATTTCAGGGAGCCCCCTATTGTTGCAGGTAAAATATATAGTATTATTTTTTTTCAGTCATGAATCAAAGAAATTAATTTTTTTTCATTATATTTGACCATATTATGACTCTATGTGAAGTAATAATACTCGTTAAAATTGGAATCATGACGACTGTATTACATAATGATATTACATCCCAAAAAAAACGATGAAAATAATAAAAAGGAATGTGCGCTGGGCGCAAAACGTTGCGTCGGGCGCATGTGTGTGCGCCTGTCGTCCATACGGCGCGTCTGGCGCAGAGTTTTGTGTCAGGCGCGGATGTAGGATGTAGGGACACTCGTATTATTACTCGATAGGAAGTAATATGAGGTTTTGTTTTATTATTATCACTCGTCATGAAGCGTATTATTACTCTTGGAGAAGCAATATCACTAGGGGAAAAAAAAGGAAGGGCTGCGCAAGAAGGGCTGCGTTTTATTAAAAACGCAGCCCTTCTTGTATGAAGGGCTGCGGTTAACAAGAAATCGCAGCCCTTCATGCAGTATGAAGGACTGCGGTTTTGAGGCTAACCGCAACCCTACTAATGAAGGGCTGTGGTTAGCCTGAAAACCGCAGCCCTTCATAAACGAAGGGCTGCGTTTTCTAGACTAACCGCAGCCCTTCTGATCCCATCCCATATCTCCAGTTTTGCGCGCACACACACAGTAGGTAGACATATTCTCTAAATTTCCCTCCCTTACACGCATTTGACGAGCGAAAAACCCCTCCCTCCCTCTCACTCACTCGCACATTAACCCTAACGCCCCATCACCGGAGCCCTGACGCCGGAGCACCCACATTGCTTCACCACCACAACCCTTCTCTTTCTTCACCTCTCTTCTCTTCTCTTAGCTTCTCTTCTCTTCTTTTCTCTTCTCTTCTCCACCATTTGAGTGGGTTTAGGGTGTGGAGCTCCTCCACCACTACGCAGCGCTACCACCCACAAGCGGCAAAGAACAACTACCACCACCACTTGCCCTACTCTTTCTTCATTGCTAGCTCTTGGGTTTAGCTAATTTTTTGCTTAGTTAAGTATGAATTAATGTTTTTAAGTTAGTTTTGTTTTTCTTAATTGAATTAAATGATTAATGTGCAATGTGGGTTTTGTTAATTGTAGGAAGAAGAGGCTTAGGAAGGCAAATAAAGTTCCAACTATCTCTACTCTCTTCATTGCTTATCATTGGTGTTAAGAGGTAACTAGTTTAATTTCGTTGTCTTTTTTGTTTGATTTAATTTGTTGATGAGACAAAGTTGTCATGTGATTCAATTTGATTAAGTTATGATAATTTATTGATATATATATGTATTTCTTATAATGTATGTATATTTCTTGATATGAGATTGTATGAAAACGCAATGTAATTTAGCTATGAAATCTACAAGTTGTTTGAATTGTCATCATATGCCTAGATACCCGTTCAAGACTTACTCATTAGGAGTAAGTCTTGAATAGTCCCCGGTTTGGGACTGTTCTTGGACGTTTGATCTCACTAAGGTGGTGAATGTGTATTTTCTTTTCAATTCGAGGAAAATCTTGGCTCATCGTTTCTCTACATTGTTCTCTGGGTACATATGTAGATAAGCAATTATCTACATTGTGTACTTGGAGAATCGTAGGGAAATCTTTGCCGGATTTTCCTTAGAATTGAAAAGTTGGCACACATTCACTAGTGAGATTAGACGTCCAAGGATGGGTTAGGTTGGAGTGATAAGGACCTTCGGCTGCATGCATACAATTGAACATGTCACTATCTTAGATTGCTCTATACGTGTGTGATATGATGATATGTGAGTGTATGTACTTAAATAATGATTGATGCATTATAATGAATGGTTGTGTTTAATTATTAGAGGTCTTCTTGAATGAGATGGATCGTACTTGGATGTATGGTAGTCGTGAATCGATTGAGTTTGTGAAAGGGGTCTCGGAATTCTGTACAACTGCATTACAATATCAAGCATCCTCTGGAGCAGTCGACTTTTATTGTCCTTGTTTCGATTGTAGAAATGTGAGCAAGGTTAGTAGTATACATGTGGTTAGGGAGCATGTCTTTCGTCGTGGGTTTAGGCCTCAATACCACGTATGGGTTTGGCATGGTGAGCAGGGGAAGTATATAGGAAGCTCTAGAGTAATGAACGATGTATGTGAAGAAAAGAAGGATGATGAGTTCGGGGATGAGAATTTGGATGATGAGTTTGCAGATGATGATAGGGATCGGGTAGACGAGATGATACACGAGGTTGAAGATCAGTCGTGTAAACGACCTCGTATTTCTCCAATTTGTAATTCTTTTTTAACATGATTATATGAGGTATAATGTACCTATTGTGTAGAGTTTTAGGCTTGCATTTGTTGTTGGTTGCATTTCGGGAACGAAAAGGTCATTTTAGGCCTAGTTTTGCATTTTTGCTTCCAAATCGTACTTATCGAGTCATTTAACCCCAAATGCATTTTGAACATGATAATATGAGGCATAATGTTACTATTGTGTAGATTTTTAGGTTTGCAATTGTTGTAGGTTGAATTTTGGGAACGAAAAGGGCATTTTAGCCCAATTTTTGCCTTTTCGCGTCCAATTCGTATTATCGCTTCATTTAACCCCAATTTCATTTTGAACGTGATAATATGAGGTATAATGTAACTATTATGTAGATTCTTAGGCGTGCATTTGTTGTTGGTTGTATATCGGGAACATAAATGTGATTTTAGCCCTATTTTTGCCTTTTCGCCTCCAATTCATGTTTCTCGAGTCATTTAACTCCATTTTCTTTTTGAAAATGATAATATAAGGTATAATATAACTAGTGTATAGAGTTTTAGGCTTGCATTTGTTTTTGATTGAATTTCGGGAAGGTATATGTCATTTTTTAGAACTACTAACTACGGTAAAGGATTGAATTCTTATATTATGTGTTTATTCCTTGGTTGTTTTGCAAGGTTTATATGAATAACACACCACGTTTGAGGGCCTTCACCACAGACGAATTACATGAAGTTCGGGGTAAGTTGGCGTCCCACATTTGTGATGATTGCTTATGATACATCTACTAGTTTGTATCAATTCTATGTACACTTTTTACATTATTAAATATATACATATTTAAAGTTAATTATTACGTTCACAAAACTTGTCATATATATATTATTGCAATTTGATCGGTCTTTTTTTGTGTCGAAGGGAGGTTTTGGGTGGGGGATAGGGTGGGGGCCGCCATGGGGTGGGGATGCGGGGGGTGGGGGTGCACGGGGGCGGGGGGGTGGGGGGTGGGGGTGGGGCGGGGTGGGGCTGGGTGCGGCGGGGGTGGGGGGGGTGGGGTGGGCTGGGTCTGGCGGGGGTGGGGGGTGGGGGGCTGGGGGGGTTGGGGCTAGGGCGGGCAGGGGTGGGGCTGGTCCGGTAGGGGCGGGGGTGGGGCTGGGGTGGCAGGGGGTGAGGGGGCAGGGGTGTACTGGGCTGGCGGGGGGGTGGGGGCGGGTGGGGGGTGGGGCCGGGGGGGGGGTTGGGTGCGCGGGGGTGGCAGGGTGGGGGGGTGGGGTGGGTTGGGTCCGCAAGGGGTGGCGGGGGTGGGGGGGTGGGGTGGCGGGTGGGGTGGGGGTGGCAAGGGGTGGGGGGGGGGGTGGGGTGGGGTGGCGTGGGGTGGGAGTGCGGGGGGGGGGCGGGGGGGGTGGGGGTGGCAAGGGGGTGGGGGAGTGGCCGGGGTGCAGGGGGTGGGAGTGCGGGGGTGGGGGCGCGGGGGTGGGGGTGCGGGGGTGCGGGGTGCTTGGGGTGGGGGGTGGCGGGGGGTCTTGTGGTGGGGGTGCGGGGGGTGCGGGGGTGGGGGTGAGGGGTGCAGGGGTGCTTTGGGGTGGGGGGTGTCTTGGGGGCGCAATAAGGGATGGGGGCGATTTAATTTTATTTTAAAAAAAAAAAAATTGAATTTGAAGGGTCCGCGTTTTAAGCTTAAAGCTATGACCCTTCACTTAAAAAAGTGGGGTTCATGCTTAAAACCGCAGACCCTTAAGCTTAAAGAAGGGTGCGGTTTATCGAAAACGCAGCCCTTCAAACTTAGAAGGGTTGCGTTTTTGGCCTTAACGCGGCCCTTCGTTGTAAGAAGGTCAGGTTAAAAACCGCGGCCCTTCTTATCTAATGAAGGGTCGCTATGGAAAGGGCCGCTTGGCCAAAAACGCACCCTTAGGGTCATTTTGACCAGCTGACCCTTCCTTATTTTTCCACTAGTGAATAATAAGTAGTGTATATGTATTATTACTCGTCAAGAAGCAATAACAATATATTTTTTTAGCTGTTGTAGATCTGGCTCATGGAACATTTGAGGTTGATTGATCCTCCCGAAAATATGGAGAGATATAGTAAGAAGGGTTTCATTGGTAGGAAGAAAATCTTCACGAAGAAATCTTTTGAAGATCGGACCCTTTTCTTTGGGGATGATGAGTTGAGTGTTAGATGGGTGGTGCCATGGTGGAGGATTGGGTCCATGGTAGGGATTCCCGATGATTCCCCCTATGTGAGATTATGTAGTCTGTATACCATGACCTTTTATTTTCCGTCGAGAGTATTGGGACAATATGGATACCGCCAACTGATCCCTGCTGAAGACATTGTTGCTCCAAAAATATATGGTTTGACTTAGAGTAGAATTAGAAGGTGGGAGAAATATTGGGGAGAACGTCCACTTTGGTATACCAAGGAAAGAATAGAATCTGAGAAGGTGTCTAAGAGATATATCGTATGGATGCTGACTAGGGACCCTGCTGTGAGTAAAGAGATGAGGGTGAAGGAGTCTGCCGAGGTGACAAAGAAGCGTAAGTTTATTCCCCGAACCGTGGGGAAAACTTGTGAGACTTTGGATAACGAGGCAAGAGACCCGATTGGACACTCATTCGGAGGGGAAGAGCGACCCGGAAGCCCTGTTACTAAAACTTCCTCTATGAAGGAACGTTTAGGTCCAAAGGTAGCACCAGCGCGGGAACGACTTGGGCCGCGGATGCCTCCTACAAAGAGAAGACTACGCTTAGGGGGCATAGTAATCAGGGAACGGGCCGACACAGGAAAGGTGACTCAACAGATAGACACTCCTACAGCGAAAGGGAATGAACCTATGGTGTAATGGGAGAAAAGGAAGGCTCCTAGACTAAAGCTACAGATGGAGAAGGGAGAGACTTCTACTGGGGGAGAAAAGGCTGAGAAAGGGAAGGAGAAGAAGGATTGATTGCAACAATGTCTGCAAAGTTATTGTTTTTATGTTAATTTATTGCTTTCAATAAGGCTTTCATGCCACATAGTTATTTTATAGTGTAGTCATAACTTATGTTTCATGTTTTATTTTTATTTAGCAATTTGAATAAAAACAAAGTTTAATTATATGTAGACCGAAGTGAGCCTAAATACGTTGCAAAATATTGTGGGATTTAAACATCTTAACGTATACCGGAAAAAACGTTCGAGTAGGCATGCGCAAGGCTGATTGTAATGAGCTATTGTCCCGCTCCATGGCTGTTGTTGTAGTTGGTTCACAGAGTAGCAAGGTTGCGTTTTTGCCAACTTTTGAAAGTTCGTTTAATTGTCGTGCGCAATGTCATAACGAACAATTGAATGCAATTGGGAATTAGATGTGGGCTCCACATGGCTAAGAAGCCCCCCAAGACTGTGCGCATTGCGTTTGGCGTATAGAGTTGCGCTGGACGCAGTGCTTTGCGTTAGACGCGGTCCTTGAGGATGCAAAAAATGAAATGATATGTGGGAAAAAGAATAATGAGCTATTGTCCCGCTCCAAGGCTGTTGTAATGAACTATTGTCCCGCTCCAAGGCTGTTGTAATGAGCTATTGTCCCGCTCCAAGGATGATTGTAATGAGCTATTGTCCCGCTCCAAGGCAGTTGTAATGAGCTACTGTCCCCCTCTAAGGCTGTGGTAATGAGCTATTGTCCCGCTCCAAGGCTGTTGTAATGAGCTATTGTCCCGCTCCAAGGCCGATTGTAATGAGCTATTGTCCCGCTCCAAGGTCGTTGTAATGAGCTATTGTGTCCGCTCCAAGGCCGTTGTAATGAGTTATTGTCCCGCTCCAAGGCTGATTGTAATGAGCTATTCTCCCGCTCCAAGGCTGATTGTAATGAGCTATTGTCCCGCTCCAAGGCTGTTGTAATGAGTTATTGTCCTGCTCCAAGGCTGATTGTAATAAGCTATTGTCCCTCTCCAAGGATGATTGTAATGAGCTATTGTCCCGCTCCAAGGCTGATTATAATGAGCTATTGTCCCACTCCAAGGCTGTTGTAATGAGCTATTATCCCGCTCCAAGGCTGATTGTAATGAGCTATTATTCCGCTCCAAGGCTGATTGTAATGAGCTATTGTCCCGCTCCAAGGCAGTTGTAATGAGCTACTGTCCCCCTCCAAGGCTGTGGTAATGAGCTATTGTCCAACTCCAAGGCTGTTGTAATGAGCTATTGTCCCGCTCCAAGACTGATTGTAATGAGCTATTATTCCGCTCTAAGGCTGATTGTAATGAGCTATTGTCCCGCTCCAAGGCAGTTGTAATGAGCTACTGTCCCCCTCCAAGGCTGTGGTAATGAGCTATTGTCCCACTCCAAGGCTGTTGTAAGGAGCTATTATCCCGCTCCAAGGATGATTATAATGAGCTATTGTCCCGCTCCAAGGCAGTTGTAATGATCTATTATCCCGCCCCAAGGCTGTGGTAATGAGCTATTGTGCCGCTCCAAGGCAGTTGTAATGACCTATTATCCCGCTCCAAGGCTGTTGTAATGAGCTATTCTCCCACTCCAAGGCTTATTGTAATGAGCTATTGTCCCGCTCCAAGGCTGATTGTAATCAGCTATTGTCCCGCTCCAAGGCTGATTATAATGAGCTATTGTCCCGCTCCAAGGCTTATTGTAATGAGTTATTGTCCCGCTCCAAGGTTGTAGTGAGCTATTGTCCCGCTCCAAGGCTGATTGTAATGAGCTATTGTCCCGCTCCAAGGCTGTTGTAATGAGCTATTGTCCCGCTCCAAGACTGTTGTAACGAGTTATTGTCCCGCTCCAAGGCTGATTGTAAGGAGCTATTATCCCGCTCCAAGGATGATTATAATGAGCTATTGTCCCGCTCCAAGGCTGATTGTAATGAGCTATTGTCCCGCTCCAAGGCAGTTGTAATGAGCTATTGTCCCGCCCCAAGGCTGTGGTAATGAGCTATTGTGCCGCTCCAAGGCAGTTGTAATGATCTATTGCCCCGCTCCAAGGGTGTTGTAATGAGCTATTGTCCGACTCCAAGGCTGATTGTAATGAGCTATTGTCCCGCTCCAAGGCTGATTGTAATGAGCTATTGTCCCGCTCCATGACCCGTTGTAATGAGCTATTGTCCCGCTCCAAGGTTGTTGTAATGAGCTATGGTCCCGCTCCAAGGCTGATTGTAATGAGCTATTGTCCCGCTCCAAGGCTGTTGTAATGAGCTATTGTCCCACTCCAAGACTGTTGTAATGAGCTATTGTCCCGCTCCAAGGCTGATTGTAATGAGCTATTGTCCCGCTCCATGACTGATTGTAATGAGCTATTGTCCCGCTCCAAGGTTGTTGTAATGAGCTATTGTCCCGCTCCAAGGCTGATTGTAATGAGCTATTGTCCCGCTCCAAGGCTGTTGTAATGAGCTATTGTCCCACTCCAAGATCATTGTAATGAGCTACTGTCCCCCTCCAAGGCTGTGGTAATGAGCTATTGTCCCACTCCAAGGCTGTTGTAATGAGCTATTGTCCCGCTCCAAGACTGATTGTAATGAGCTATTATTCCGCTCTAAGGCTGATTGTAATGAGCTATTGTCCCGCTCCAAGGCGGTTGTAATGAGCTACTTGTCCCCCTCCAAGGCTGTGGTAATGAGCTATTGTCCCACTCCAAGGCTCTTGTAAGGAGCTATTATCCCGCTCCAAGGATGATTATAATGAGCTATTGTCCCGCTCCAAGGCTGATTGTAATGAGCTATTGTCCCGCTCCAAGGCTGTTGTAATGAGCTATTGTCCCACTCCAAGACTGTTGTAATGAGCTATTGTCCCGCTCCAAGGCTGATTGTAATGAGCTATTGTCCCGCTCCAAGACTTATTGTAATGAGCTATTGTCCCGCTCCAAGGCAGTTGTAATGAGCTACTGTCCCCCTCCAAGGCTGTGGTAATGAGCTATTGTCCCGCTCCAAGGCTGTTGTAATGAGCTATTGTCCCGCTGCAAGGCTGATTGTAATGAGCTATTGTCCCGCTCCAAGACTGATTGTAATAAGCTATTGTCCCGCTCGAAGGCTGTTGTAATGAGCTATTATCCCGCTCCAAGGCTGATTGTAATGAGCTATTGTCCCGCTCCAAGGCTGTTGTAATGAGCTATTGTCCCGCTCCAAGACTGTTGAAACGAGTTATTGCCCCGCTCCAAGGCTGATTGTAAGGAGCTATTATCCCGCTCCAAGGATGATTATAATGAGCTATTGTCCCGCTCCAAGGCTGATTGTAATGAGCTATTGTCCCGCTCCAAGGCAGTTGTAATGAGCTATTATCCCGCCCCAAGGCTGTGGTAATGAGCTATTGTGCCGCTCCAAGGCAGTTGTAAAGACCTATTGTCCCGCTCCAAGGCTGTTGTAATGAGCTATTCTCCCCCTCCAAGACTGATTGTAATGATCTATTGTCCCGCTCTAAGGCTGATTGTAATGAGCTATTGTCCCGCTCCAAGGCTGATTTTAATGAGCTATTGTCCCGCTCCAAGGCTGATTGTAATGAGCTATTGTCCCGCTCCAAGGTTGTTGTAATGAGCTATTGTCCCGCTCCAAGGCTGATGGTAATGAGCTATTGTCCCGCTCCAAGGCCGATTGTAATGAGCTATTGTCCCACTCCAAGGTCGTTGTAATGAGCTATTGTCCCGCTCCAAGGCTGTTGTAATGAGATATTGTCCCGCTCCAAGGCTGATTGTAATGAGCTATTGTCATGCTCCAAGGCTGTTGTAATGGGCTATTGTCCAGCTCCAAGGCTGATTGTAATGAGCTATTGTCCCGCTCCAAGGCTATTGTAATGGGCTATTGTCCCGCTCCAAGGCTGATTGTAATGAGCTATTATCCCGCTCCAAAGTTGTAATGAGCTATTGTCCCGTTCCAAGGCTGTTGGAATGAGCTATTGTCCCGCTCCAAGACTGTTGTAACGAATTATTGTCCCGCTCCAAGGCTGATTGTAAGGAGCTATTATCCCGCTCCAAGGATGATTATAATGAGCTATTGTCCCGCTCCAAGGCTGATTGTAATGAGCTATTGTCCCACTCCAAGGCTGTTGTAATGAGCTATTGTCCCGCTCCAAGGCTGTTGTATTGAGTTATTGTCCCACTCCAAGGCAGTTGTAATGACTTATTGTCCCGCTCCAAGGCTGTTGTAATGAGCTATTGTCCCGCTCCAAGGCTGATTGTAATCAGCTATTGTCCCGCTCCAAAGCTGATTATAATGAGCTATTGTCCCGCTCCAAGGCTGTTGTAATGAGCTATTGTCCCGCTCCAAGGCTGATTGTAATCAGCTATTATCCCGCTCCAAGGCTGATGGTAATGAGCTATTGTCCCGCTCCAAGGCTGATTGTAATGAGCTATTGTCCCACTCCAAGGCTGTGGTAATGAGCTATTGTCCCGCTCCAAGGCTGTTGTAATGAGTTATTGTCCCGCTCCAAGGCTGATTGTAATGAGCTATTGTCCCGCTCCAAGGCATTTGTAGTGAGTTATTGTCTCCTCGCTCCAAGGATTGTAATGAGTTATTGTCCCGCTCCAAGGCTATTGTAATGGGCTATTGTCCCGCTCCAAGGCTGATTGTAATGAGCTATTATCCCGCTCCAAGGTCAGTTGTAATGAGCTATTGTCCCGCTCCAAGATCGTGTTGTAATGAGCTATTGTCCCGCTCCAAGACTGTTGTAACGAGTTATTGTCCCGCTCCAAGGCTGATTGTAAGGAGCTATTATCCCGCTCAAAGTGCCATTGTAATGAGCTATTGTCCCGCACCAAGGCTGATTGTAATGATCTATTGTTCTGCTCCAAGTTAGTTGTAATGAGGTATTGCCCCGCTCCAAGGTCATTGTAATGAGCTATTGTCCCGCTCCAAGGCAGTTGAAATGAGTTATTGTCCCGCTCCAAGGCTGATTGTAATGAGCTATTGTCCCGCTCCAATCCTGTTGTAATGAGTTATTGTCCTGCTCCAAGGCTGATTGTAATGAGCTATTGTCCCGCTCCAAGGCTATTGTAATGGGCTATTGTCCCGCTCCATGGCTGATTGTAATGAGCTATTATCCCGCTCCAAGGCTGTTGTAATGAGCTATTGTCCCGCTCCAAGGCTATTGTAATGAGCTATTGTCCCTCTCCAAGACTGTTGTAACGAGTTATTGTCTCGCTCCAAGGCTGATTGTAAGGAGCTATTATCCCGCTCCAAGGATGATTATAATGAGCTATTGTCCCGCTCCAAGGCTGATTGTAATGATCTATTGTTCCGCTCCAAGTTAGTTGTAATGAGGTATTGTCCCGCTCCAAGTCTGTGGTAATGAGCTATTGTCCAGCTCCAAGGCTGTTGTAATGAGCTATTTTCCCGCTCCAAGGCTGTTGTAATGAGCTATTGTCCCGCTCCAAGTGCCTTTGTAATGAGCTATTGTCCCGCTCCAAGACTGTTGTAACGAGTTATTGTCCCGCTCCAAGGCTGATTGTAAGGAGCTATTATCCCGCTCCAAGGATGATTATAATGAGCTATTGTCCCGCTCCAAGGCTGATTGTAATGAGCTATTGTCCCGCTCCAAGGCAGTTGTAATGAGATATTATCCCGCCCCAAGGCTGTGGTAATGAGCTATTGTGCCGCTCCAAGGCCGTTGTAATGACCTATTGTCCCGCTCCAAGGCTATTGTAATGAGCTATTCTCCCACTCCAAGGCTGATTGTAATGAGCTATTATCCCGCTCCAAGGCAGATTGTAATGAGCTATTGTCCCGCTCCAAGGCTGATTATAATGAGCTATTGTCCCGCTCCAAGGCCGATTGTAATGAGCTATTGTCCCGCTCCAAGGCTGTTGTAATGAGCTATTGTCCCGCTCCAAGGCTGTTGTAATGAACTATTGTCCCGCTCCAAGGCTGATCGTAATGAGCTATTGTCCCGCTCCAAGGCTGATTGTAATGAGCTATTGTCCCCCTCCAAGGCATTTGTAATGAGCTATTGTCCCGCTCCAAGGCGTTGTAATGAGTTATTGTCCCGCTCCAAGGCTGATTGTAATGAGCTATTGTCCCGCTCCAAGGCTGTTGTAATGAGTTATTGTCCTGCTCCAAGGCTGATTGTAATGAGCTATTGTCCCGCTCCAAGGCTATTGTAATGGGCTATTGTCCCGCTCCAAGGCTGATTGTAATGAGCTATTATCCCGCTTTAAGGCTGTTGTAATGAGCTATTGTCCCGCTCCAAGGCTGATTGTAATGAGCTATTATCCCGCTCCAAGGCTGATTGTAATGAGCTATTGTCCCGCTCCAAGGCTGTTGTTGTAGTTGGTTCACAGAGTAGCAAGGTTGCGTTTTTGCCAACTTTTGAAAGTTCGTTTAATTGTCGCGCGCAATGTCCTAACCAACTTTTGAATGCATTTGGGAATTAGGTGTGGGCTCCACATGGCTAAGAAGCCCCACAAGACTGTGCGCCAGACGCACAGTCTTGCGTTTGGCGTATTGAGCTGCGCTGGACGCAGTGCTTCGCGTTAGACGCGGTCCTTGTTGATGCAAAAATGAAATGATATGTGGGAAAAAGAATCATAAGTTATTGTCCCGCTCCAAGGCTGTTGTAATGAGCTATTGTCCCGCTCCAAGGCTGTTGTAATGAGCTATTGTCCCGCACCAAGACTGATTGTAATGATCTATTGTTCCGCTCCAAGTTAGTTGTAATGAGGTATTGTCCCGCTCCAAGGCTGTGGTAATGAGCTATTGTCCCGCTCCAAGGCTGTTGTAATGAGCTATTATCCCGCTCCATGTCTGTTGTAATGAGCTATTGCCCCGCTCCAAGGCCGATTGTAATGAGCTATTGTCCCGCTCCAAGGCCGATTATAATGAGCTATTGTCGCTCCAAGGTCGTTGTAATGAGCTATTGTCCCGCTCCAAGGCTGTTGTAATGAGCTATTGTCCCGCTCCAAGACTGATTGTAATGAGCTATTGTCCCTCTCCAAGGCTGATTGTAACACTAGTGGAAAAATAAGGAAGGGTTGCGGTCAAAACAGCCCTAAGGGCTGCGTTTTGGCCGGTGACCCTTTCCATAGCATGACCCTTCATTAGATAAGAAGGGCTGCGGTTTTTAACCGCAGCCCTTCACAACGAAGGGCTGCGGTTAAGGCCAAAAACGCAACCCTTCTAAGTTTGAAGAGCTGCGTTTTCGGCATAAACCGCAACCCTTCTTTAATTGAAGGGCTGCGGTTTTAAGCATGAACCGCAGCCCTTTTTAAGTGAAGGGCTGCGGTTTAAGCTTAAAACCGCAGCTCTTCAAATTCAATTTTTTTTTTTTAAAAAATAGAATTAAATCTCGCCCCCATCCCTTATTCACTTCCTAGCACCCCCTGCACCCCCACCCCCCGCACCCCCACCACAAGACCCCCGCCACCCCCCCCCCCACCCCTCGCACCCCCCGCACCCCCACTCCCCGCCCCCCCCCCGCACTCCCACCCCCCGCACCCCCACCACCCCCCCCCCGCCACCCCGCCCCACCCCCGCCCCCCACCCCCGCACTCCCACCCCCGCCCGCCCCACCCCACCCCCCACCGCCCCCACCCCGCCCCCCACCCCCGCCACCCCCCGGCCACCCAAACCCCACCCCACGCCCCCCACCCCCCCCCACCCCCCGGCCCACCACCCCCGGCCCCGCCCCCCCCCCCGCCCAGCCCCCCACCCCCGCGGACCCGGCGCACCCCACCTCCCCACCCCCCCGCCACCCCGCCCGGACCCAGCCCAACCCTGCCATCCCCACCCCCCCCCCTTGCCGCCCCGCACCCCCACCCCATGGCGCCCCACCCCATCCTCACCCAAAACCTCCCTTCGACACAAAAAAAGACCGATCAAATTGCAATAATATATATATGACAAGTTTTGTGAACGTAATAATTAACTTTAAATATGTATATATTTAATAATGTAAAAAGTGTACATAGAATTGATTCAAACTAGTAGATGTATCATAAGCAATCTTCACAAATGTGGGACGCCAACTTATCCCGAACTTCAAGTAATTCGTCTGTGGTGAAGGCCCTCAAACGTGGTGTGTTATTCATATAAACCTTGCAAAACAACCAAGGAATAAACACATAATATAAGAATTCAATCATTTACCGTAGTTAGTAGTTCTAAAAAATGACATATACCTTCCCGAAATTCAATAAAAAACAAATGCAAGCCTAAAACTCTATACACTAGTTATATTATACCTTATATTATCATTTTTAAAAAGAAAATGGAGTTAAATGACTCGAGAAACATGAATTGGAGACGAAAAGGCAAAAATAGGGCTAAAATGCCCTTTTCGTTCCCAATATTCAACCTACAACAATTGCAAACCTAAAAATCTACACAATAGTTACATTATGCCTCATATTATCATGTTCAAAATGCATTTGGGGTTAAATGACTCGATAAGTACGATTTGGAAGCAAAAATGCAAAACTAGGCCTAAAATGACCTTTTCGTTCCCGAAATGCAACCAACAACAAATGCAAGCCTAAAACTCTACACAATAGGTACATTATACCTCATATAATCATGTTAAAAAAGAATTACAAATTGGAGAAATTACATGCACTGAGTTTATGTCTCATGATTTATTGACCTTCCGCCGTTTCTTAGGATCCTCAAGTACATGTATCCCTTCCGTGTGATCTACAGGCATATAGTTCTCCGACATATTCACATCATCTTCCACACTATTTTCAGGATAGGTAAAAGGGGGGAGGTCCTCAAATGCATCATATTCTTCCTCATTATCAACATCACCAATACCGAGGATACTCCTTTTACTAGGTACAACAATTGACCACTTATTATCAGCAGGATCAGTTACAAAAAAAACTTGCTTAACTTGTGATGCAATTACAAATGGCTCCTCAGTTTCACGTAGACGACTAAGGTCAACAAGAGTGAATCCGCAAGGATCATCTTTTCTTACGCAACGTCGATTATCGTCAACCAACTTGCAACACAAGAGGCAAATATTAAAAGTACGATAGAGTCCAGGCTCCCATATTTCTTCTATTCGCCCATAATAATTGCTTCAGCATGTACGGGCGACTTATCCTTCGAGCTTGCGTATTGTGTAGCCGACGCCACAAGTGAAACACCACTATTTTGTTGCGATGTTGACTTGGGATCTTGACGTTCGACCCAAAACGTATACCCATTAATATCATAACCCTCATAAGAGCGTACGGCTTCACGAGGACCAAATGCTAACCACTTCGATTGCTTTCAGAACACTTTCATCCAAATCATTCACTACTCGTTTATGAAACCAATCAATGAAAGTCTTGTTATGCATTTGCTTCAATGCCCCTAACTCCTTTTCGGGATTGCTAACACGTAATTCCTCCATATGTTCATTTAAATAAGGATGGACCAATTGCTACGTGATGCAATACAAATAAGTGAACTTGTTTACGCTTTTCTACGGAAGGTGTGATCAATTTTGAACCAATTGTGCCCTTGCCCTTGCCCTCAAGTCTGCCCTCGTCTCGGGATGTCGGAAGTCCAACAGGATCAACACTAGCAAAATACTCGGCCACAAAATTACCGATCTCTTCACCCACAACCCCTTGAATTATACTACCTTCGGTTGTGCAGATTCCGAACTTTATCCTTCAAAGTGCCCATATATCTCTCAAAAGGATAGCACCACCTCAAAAACACTTTGGACCACACACGGCTTAATTTCTCGAACTAGATGGACAATGAGATGGACCATAATGTCAAAGAATGCGGGGGGGAAAAAACATCTCAAATTTGCATAGAGTTTCAACTACTGCGGCTCGCAAGGAATCGAGGGTCGACGGTTCTAGGACTTTGCTGCATATTGTATGGAAAAATGAACAAAGTTCGGTAATGGTGTGCCTCACATGCTTTGGAAGTATCCCACGAATTGCAATCGGTAAGAATACTTGCATCATGACATGACAATCGTGAGATTTCATACTCGATAACTTCAATTCACCATTTAAGGTAACAAACCGCTTCATATTCGATGAGTAGCCGTTAGGACCTTAATGCCATACAATGACTCGCAAAAAATCCGTTTCTCTGCACGTGACATCGTGTAGCAAGCTGGTGGCAAATAATTCTTCTCCGAATCCTCCACCTTCTTTTTACTTTTTTGAAGTTTCATCATCAACCCTTTCCTCCACTACTTTCTTCTTCCTTCCGTCCCTTTTCTGAGCCCACAACTCTGGTCGAAGCCCCTGTTTTTCCAAGTAAAGTCGTGACGCCTTAACATCTTTTGTCTTGCCCGAATATTCATAAGTGTCGCAAGAATAGCTTCACAAACATTCTTCTCTATGTGCATGACATCCAAACAATATCTGACCTTTAGATCTTTCCAATATGGGAGTTTTCAAAAAATGGACTCCTTTTTCCATAATCCCGTAGGTCGATCAACCTCACTAGCAGGTTTACCAAAGATTGTTTCAATGCCCTTCACCGATTATAAACTTCGAGTACCGTTAATGGTCTATGAGCAACTTCTTCTTCAACCGTCCCATCGAATGCCTTCTTCTTAAACCTATAGGGATGGTCGCGTCTGAGGTGCCTTCGTGTGCGCATATACACATGTTTGCAGCCCTTAAGGTGTGTAGATTTCATGTCATCTACACAAATTGGGCAGGGTTGTTTTCCTCTCGTCTTATACCCAGATAAGTTCCCATAAGCTGGATAATCGTTCATAGTACAAAAAAGCATGGCACGCAGAGTGAACATCTCATTAGCATACGCATCAAATACTAACACTCCTTCATTCCACATCTTCTGTAAATCTTCAACAAGCGGCTGGAGGTATACATCAATGTCATTTCAAGGTTGTTTGGGCCCCGATATAAGAAGCGACAGCATCATGTACTTGCGTTTCATGCACAACCAAGGTGGCAAGTTATAAACCACTAAGACCACTGGCCATGTACTATGCTGCGAACTGAGATTACCAAAAGGGTTCATGCCATCCGTACATAATCCAAGCCTCAGATTCCTATCCTCATTACCAAATGCCTTATGCACCCTGTTGATACTTTTCCACTCAGGCGAATCAGCCGGATGCTTGAGCAGACCGTCTTTCTTCCTACGATCTGCATGCCACCTCAAATTCTTCGCATCTCCTTTAATTGAGAACATGCGCTTATATCTAGGTATTATGGGTAAATACCACAACACCTTAGCTGGTGGTCCTTCACTAACTCCAGCTCCTTCACGCTTGTACCTCGACAATCCACAACGTGGACACTCATGTAAATGCTCATACTCATTACGATAAAGCACACAATATTTAGGACAAGCATGTATCCGCTCGTACTCTAAACTGAAAGGACACATCAGTTTCTTCGCATAATAGTACGACTTTGGCAGTTCATTTCCATCAGGGAGCATATCAGCTAAAACTTCCAACAACGATGTGAAACTAGAGTCCGTCCAACCAGCTTTCGACTTAATGTTGAACAGTGTTATCACCGCGGAAAGTTTGGTGTACTTTGTACAACCTGGATACAACGGCTTTTCAGCAGCCTCAGACATAGACTCAAAAATACGAGGTCGTTTACACGACTGATCTTCAACCTCGTGTATCATCTCGTCTACCCGATCCCTATCATCATTAGCAAACTCATCATCCAAATTCTCATCCCCGAACTCATCATCCTTCTTTTCTTCACATACATCGTTCATTACTCTAGAGCTTCCTATATACTTCCCCTGCTCACCATGCCAAACCCATACGTGGTATTGAGGCCTAAACCCACGACGAAAGACATGCTCCCCTAACCACATGTATACTACTAACCTTGCTCACATTTCTACAATCGAAACAAGGACAATAAAAGTCGATCGCTCCGGAGGATGCTTGATATTGTAATGCAGTTGTACAGAATTCCGAGACCCCTTTCACAAACTCAATCGATTCACGACTACCATACATCCAAGTACGATCCATCTCATTCAAGAAGACCTCTAATAATTAAACACAACCATTCATTATAATGCATCAATCATTATTTAAGTACATACACTCACATATCATCATATCACACACGTATAGAGCAATCTAAGATAGTGACATGTTCAATTGTATGCATGCGTAGAAGGTCCTTATCACTCCAACCTAACCCATCCTTGGACGTCTAATCTCACTAGTGAATGTGTGCCAACTTTTCAATTCTAAGGAAAATCGCAAAGGCATTTCCCTACGATTCTCCAAGTACACAATGTAGATAATTGCTTATCTACATATGTACCTTGAGAACAATGTAGAGAAACGATGAGCCAAGATTTTCCTCGGAATTGAAAAGAAGACACACATTCACCACCTAAGTGAGATCAAACGTCCAAGAACGATCCCAAACCGGGGACTATTCAAGACTTACTCCTAATGAGTAAGTCTTGAACGGGTATCTAGGCATATGATGATAATTCAAACAACTTGTAGATTTCATAGCTAAATTACATTGCATTTGCATACAATCTCATATCAAGAAATATACATACATTATAAGAAATACATATATATATATCAATAAATTATCATAACTTAATCAAATTGAATCACATGACAACTTTGTCTCATCAACAAATTAAATCAAACAAAAAAGACAACGAAATTAAACTAGTTACCTCTTAACACCAATGATAAGCAATGAAGAGAGTAGAGATAGTTGGAACTTTATTTGCCTTCCTAAGCCTCTTCTTCCTACAATTAACAAAACCCACATTGCACATTAATCATTTAATTCAATTAAGAAAAATAAAACTAACTTAAAAACATTAATTCATACTTAACTAAGCAAAAAATTAGCTAAACCCAAGAGCTAGCAATGAAGAAAGAGTAGGGCGGTGGTGGTGGTAGTTGTTCTTTGCCGCTTGTGGGTGGTGGCACCTGCGTAGTGGTGGAGGAGCTCCACACCCTAAACCCACTCAAATGGTGGAGAAGAGAAGAGAAAAGAAGAGAAGAGAAGCTAAGAGAAGAGAAGAAAGAGAAGGGTTGTGGTGGTGAAGCAATGTGGGTGCTCCGGCGTCAGGGCTCCGGTGATGGGGCGTTAGGGTTAATGCGCGAGTGAGTGAGAGGGAGGGAGGGGTTTTTCGCTCGTCAAATGCGTGTAAGGGAGGGAATTTAGAAAATATGTCTACCTACTGTGTGTGTGCTCGCAAAACTGGAGATATGGGATGGGATCAGAAGGGCTGCGGTTATTCTAGAAAACGCAGCCCTTCGTTTATGAAGGGCTGCGGTTATTCTAGAAAACGCAGCCCTTCGTTTATGAAGGGCTGCGGTTTTCAGGCTAACCGCAGCCCTTCATTAGTAGGGCTGCGGTTAGACTCAAAACCGCAGCCTTTCATACTGCATGAAGGGCTGCGATTTCTTGTTAACCGCAGCCCTTCAATAAAAGGGCTGCAGTTTCCAAACAAACCGCAGCCCTTCTTGCGCAGCCCTTCCTTTTTTTTCCCCTAGTGTAATGAGCTATTGTCCCGCTCCAAGGCTGATTATAATGAGCTATTGTCCCGCTCCAAGGCTGTTGTAATGAGCTATTGTCCCGCTCCAAGGCTGTTGTAATGAGCTATTGTCCCGCTCCAAGGTTGATTGTAATGAGCTATTGTCCCGCTCCACGGCTGATTGTAATGAGCTATTGTCCCGCTCCAAGGCTGTTGTAATGAGATATTGTCCCGCTCCAAGGGCGGTGCAATGAGCTATTGTCCCGCTCCAAGGCCGTTGTAATGAGCTATTGTCCCGCTCCAAGGTTGTTGTAATGAGCTATTGTCCCGCTCCAAGGCCGATTGTAATGAGCTATTGTCCCGCTCCAAGGGCGATTGTAATGAGCTATTGTCCCGCACCAAGGCTAATTTTAATGAGCTATTGTCCCGCTCCAACGCTGTTGTAATGAGCTATTGTCCCGCTCCAAGGGTGTTGTAATGAGCTATTGTCCCGCTCCAAGGCTGATTGTAATGAGCTATTGTCCCGCGCCAAGGCTGATTGTAATGAGCTATTGTCCCCTCCAAGGCTGTTGTAATGGGATATTGTCCCGCTCCAAGGCTGATTGTAATGAGCTATTGTCCCGCTCCAAGGATGTTGTAATTAGCTATTGTCCCGCTCCAAGGCTGATTGTAATGAGCTATTATCCCGCTCCAAGGCTGATTGTAATGAGCTATTGTCCCGCTCCAAGGCTGTTGTTGTAGTTGGTTCACAGAGTAGCAAGGTTACGTTTTTGCCAACTTTTGAAAGCTCGTTTAATTGTCGCGCGCAATGTCATAACTAACATTTTAATGCATTTGGGAATTAGGTGTGGGCTTCACATGGCTAAGAAGCCCCCCAAGACTGTGCGCCAGACGCACAGTCATGCGTTTGGCGTATAGAGCTGCGCTGGACGCAGTGCTTCGCGTTTGGCGCGGTCCTTGAGGATGCGCCAGACGCGCATGACGCGCTGGGCGCAGGTCATTAAACGACCTAAAAAGACACGGGCTACTTTTTTCTTCCCATTTCTCTTCTTCTCCGCCGTTTTTCTTTCGTTTCTCTCTCTCTCCTTAACCCAACTCCATTTTCGATATTTTTGAAGCTTGAAACTCCTTATTTCTTGAGCATTTCTTCAGATCTACTTGGGAGGAGTGATTATTTTTGCTTAATTATTACTTTGACGGTGTTTTCGGGCGTTTTTTCGACGATTTCCGGGTGATTTTTCCGGTAATTCAGGTACATTTCCTATCCTTGCGGTTTTTGTTTCGTTTTTTTTGTTTTTTATTTTGTTTTTTTGACGGCCGGTTTTTTTTTTATTAGGCGGAGCGCGCCATTTTCGGCGAGCTTGGGTTGAGCTTGTCGGCGAGTTTCCGGCGTACTTTGGAGATTTCCGACGAGTTTCCGGCCAGTTTTCCGGCGAGTTTCGTTGTTCTTCACGAGTTTGATACTCGTTTAATGTGAGTTCGTTTGTTAAATAATTTTGTAGATCATGAATCTAGAATTATATTGTTTGATGTAATTTATAAATCCGGAACTTAGAAATATGTTTTGGGAACTTTGAATGTGTGATGATTCTTGGATGATGAACCTCAGAATCAGGATTAGCGTAGCTTCTAAGTTTGGAACCTAGGAACATGCTTAGGGAACTTTGAACGCGTATGTTGATTTATGAAATGGATTATGGGAATCTTAGGTAGTGGTGACGCTTTGAAGCGTTGTGTGTTTTTTTTTTTTACCGATTCATGAAATCTGGTAGTTTAGAGTCGGGAACTCTTTGATTCTTTGATTCTTAGTTTCGTTTGTGATGTTCAATCCGATTAGCATGTCGTCGGGAGAATCGGGTGGGGAGGATGATGGTAGAGCAGCTTCCGAATCTAGGAGGGCGTGGAAGGCCGTGGGGTGGACTCCCGACCAGTTGTACTTTGATCCGGAGCATCATATTTCGCATCGTCCGCTCTCGGGCATCGTAAGTAGTGTTCGTTATACCGACTACATTTCACACGATTGCCTAGGCATTTGATTGATTATCCTTATATTTGCAGGACGAGGGTAACACTCGTCATTTTGGGACCTTTGACTTTACCTAGCTCATCGAGCAGAGTGGCCTGTCCTCTTTTCTCGATGTTTATAAGTGTATGGGAGAGGTGCATTCCTCTCAGATTGTCGTTCAAGGTTTGTTGGAGTGGTGGTGGGATACTACCAACTCTTTCCACATGCGTCGTGGGGAGCTGAACATCACTCCGCTGGATTTCTCCTTGATTTTCGGCTTGTCTTTTACCGCCGTCCGGGTACCGGTAGGTGAATCATTGCTGTTCAAGTCGGTGGCGGTTCGAGGCTTGATAGGCACGGTTGGCGATATGCTTCCTCCGAAC
The DNA here is from genome assembly GCA_947648045.1 of Beta corolliflora. Lineage (NCBI taxonomy): Eukaryota > Viridiplantae > Streptophyta > Magnoliopsida > Caryophyllales > Amaranthaceae > Beta > Beta corolliflora. Next base: position 540,115 of record CANSZD010003018.1, read on the forward strand.
GCCCTCATGACCCTCCTATCACAATGATGGACAGGGTTGCTCTTGTTCAGGCTATCGAGGGAGGGGCGACGCTTCGAGTGAGCTGTCACGACTTTGTTTTTCGTGATCGCGATTACCAAGCCGTCCTTTTGCCTCGCTTGGCTCCTCCTGTCAAGTTTATCGATGATCAATGTTTGCTTGTTTTGCTTACTTGAGTTTGCTTGTTTTTACTTACCTTGAGTTTGCTTGTTTGCTTGTTTTTGCTTACTTGAACATGATCAATGTTATTGTTTTCTTGCTTTTGCCAGGAGGCTGCTGCAGCTCGTATCTCCTTCGTTGCGGATCTGAGAATCCAGTATACTGGAGATTCTAGGCCTATTGAGGAGACGATTGATGTTGCCCCAGAGGCAGAGCAGCACGCTGTTCGTGCTATGTCGGCCCACGTGAGCTCGGTAAGTGTCGAAAGTCATGAACTTTCTTTATTCATCCTGCTTGTAGTGACTTATGTACTTGTTGTTTTCAGGTTCCTCGGGAGACTGTCATTCAGATTCTCCGAGTGGTTGACTCGTTGAAGCATGGGATGGCCAAGCTGAAGAGGAGCATGTCCTGCCGCCGTAGCGACGTACATAGCCAGGTAGGCTGACCTATTGTACTTTGGTTGTATTTTTTTTGTTGTATTCGTTTCACTAATGCTTTCTGACACTTTGTGCAGCGTCGTCCGCATGAGAGTGGGCCACGTCCCGAGGCGAGGGTATCGACCCAGTCTAGGCTCTCGACTCATACTTCCCGAGAGTCGACGTCTGATAGGCCTCCGACGGATCGGTTTACTGGGCAGTTCGGTATTGGCAGCATGGGAATCATGGGGGGTGCCAAGCCTGACCCACACCCTGGGCCTTCTGCGATGTGGATGGAGCAGATGAGGATGCAGCAGATGCAGATGTTGCAGATGCAACAGCAGATGTTGGGGATGCAGCTGTTGTATCCGACGCGGCCGACTCCGCCAGTGACTCCCTTGATGCAGCCTGGGATTGGCTATCACGTGGGTGAATCGAGCGGGGTTCGGGTTGAAGAACCGGAGGAGTCCTCTTCGGGGGAGTAGGATCCCCCTTCCTCTTAGATGTCTCCATTACTTTACTTTTGTGTACCTGCGGCCTGCACTTTTGTTATGATGTATGTTGATATGTGTTGCGTCTTTTGTTCAATCATTATGATCATTGGTGTTGTTTCTTTTCCATGTTTATTAGTGAGATTTTGTCAGCAATGACTCTTATTCTAAATGCAATGCGACTGACTCAGTTTTAAGCAACTTTGAATGGAGCGTAGCCGACCTTCTCCCAACAAAAAAAGAAAGGAAAGAAGAAAAAAATGATAGCTAAAAGGGTTTGGGGTTTGGGCGGGTAGGTTGTACAAAAAAAATGGACCAAAACTTGAATATTCGGTGAAAAATAGTTTTTTTATTAGCCGTAGTGGAGGGGGAGTGGCCCAAAATTATGTGCGAGATCAGAATCCGAGTCGACCTATCTGAGTCGAAATCGTGCGCTGAGCGCATGTCTTGGCGTCTGGCGCTTGACCGTGCGCTGGGCGCAGCATGTAGCAGCGTCTGGCGCGCTCCTATGCGCTAGGCGCACATTTTTGCGTATAACACGTTTTCCGTCTGGAACGGTAAATCCGAATCCGCTTAGAGTTGAGATGCGAAACCGTTATAAATAGGCGAATATGTACGTTTTGTCATTATTACGAGTTTAATAGTTTTCTTTGCACTTTTTGTCTATAATACCTTGCTGCGACTTTTAACTGGTTGCCATGGCTTTTGAACCAACTCAAAGTGGGTGGTTGTCATCACTAACCATTGGTGAGAAACACGAGCTCGACAGGGGGCATATGGATGTATTGGCTTCCTTAAGGTTTCTTCAGTTAGACTATAATTTCCTTTATGCGGCTGTTAATTTTTGGGATGTCACCAATCATTGTTTTTGTTTTGGGAATCACGAATTAACGATTTTGCCTGAGGAATTTGGTGCTATAATTGACTGGCCTTGTAGTCAATTACCCTGTGTACCTTCTTTGGAGGATTATTTTTTTAAGGACTTTGAGAGGTTCATGGATTTAAAGGAAGAAAATATGTCCGAAATTATATATGGGAGGAGGGTTAATTTGACTAGGTTAGCTGCAATGTATAGTCCTCCTGCTGACAGGGCTAGACAGACATATCGTATGCGGGCGCGGGTGTTTTGCCTGCTTAGTCGTTTTCTGTTTGTGAATAGGGACAATGGTGCTGGTTTTACCTCTTTGATTACTGTAGCAGAGCAACTAGAGGTAGGAAGGACACCGATGCCACTTTGCGTAGGGGAGATGATTTCCAGTCTAAATGCTGTAAAGAAGGACCCAAAAGGGCAGATTTCAGGGAGCCCCGTATTGTTGCATGTAAAATATATAGTATTATTTTTTTTAGTCATGAACCAAAGAAATTAATTTTTTTTCATTATATTTGACCATATTATGACTTTATGTGAAGTAATAATACTCGTTAAAATTCGAATCATGACGACTGTATTGCATAATGATATTACATCCCAAAAAAAAAACGACGAAAATAATTAAAAGGAATGTGCGCTGGGCGCAAAACGTTACGTCGGGCGCATGTGTGTGCGCCTTTCGTCCATACGGCGCGTCTGGCGTAGAGTTTTGTGAGACTTTGGATAACAGGGGAAAGAGACCAGTTGGACACTCATCTGGAGGGAAGAGCAGCCAGAAGCCTGTTACTAAAACTTCCTCTGTGAAGGAACGTTTAGGTCCAAAGGTAGCACCAGCGCGGGAACGACTTGGGTCGCGGATGCCTCCTACAAAGAGAAGACTACGCTTAGGGGGCGTAGTAATCAGGGAACGGGCCGACACAGGAAAGGTGACTCAACATATAGACACTCCTACAGGGAAAGGGAAGGAACCTATGGTGTAATTGGAGAAAAGGAAGGCTCCTAGACTAAAGCTACGGATGGAGAAGGGAGAGATTTCTACTGGGGGAGAAAAGGCTGAGAAAGGGAAGGAGAAGAAGGATTGATTGCAACAATGTCTGCAAAGTTATTATTTTTATGTTAATTTATTGCTTTCAATAAGGCTTCCATGCCACATAGTTATTTTATAGTGTAGTCATAACTTATGTTTCATGTTTTATTTTTATTTAGCAATTTGAATAAAATCAAAGTTTAATTTTATGTAGACCGAAGTGAGCCTAAATATGTTGCAAAATATTGTGGGATTTAAACATCTTAACGAATGCCGGAAAAACGTTCCAGTAGGCGCGCTAGACGCGTAAAAGTGCGTCTGGCGATTGTACTGCGCTAGGCACAGCATCATTGCGTCTGACACGATTATAAAATACCGTTATAATTATGTTTTTTTTTTTTGTATTTTTGTAAACTCGTATGAACCGCAGGACGTTTTGAATAATGAAGGGGCCGAACCTTGTACAAGGTTGCCTACGTATCCAAATAGGAATTAGGCCGCACGTAGTTCATGCTTTATAACAAAAATTGGATAACTATTACCAATCAAAGAATTAGTTGTGTTTTACACATAGAATTTCTTGAGTTGATCAAGATTTATTAGATTATGAAATTCAGTGCCATCCATGTCAATGAGTTGAGCGGCTCCTCCAGATAGGATTGTCTTGACAATGTATGGACCGGCCCAAGTAGGTCTGAATTTACCTCGAGGATCTAACACATTTTTTCTTAATGCTTTGAGCACTAAGTCGCCCTCTTTAATATTTCGAGGTTTGACCTTCTTATTGAAAGATCTCGCAATATATTTTTAATATACTTGCACATGATGCAAGGCAGCTAATCTTCGCTCATCGAGTAAAATGAGCTCTTCGAATCTAGCTTTGACCTAGTCAGCTTCAGGAATTTGACTTTCTAGGACAATGCGCAGGGATGGTAATTCTAGTTCAACAGGTTGAACAGCTTCTACACCATAGACAAGAGAATAAGGTGTAGCTCCGGTAGATGTGCGGATAGAGGTGCGGTATCCCCATAAGGCAAAGTGTAGCTTATCGGGCTAATCTTTATAATTTTCGGTCATTTTCTGGATAATAACCTTGATGTTTTTGTTAGCAGCCTCCACAGCACCGTTGGCCTGGGATCTATATGGGGAAGAACGGTGGTGCTTGATGCTATATTTCTCAAGGACTTGTTCACATTCAGCTTGGAAGTGGGTACCTTGGTCACTGATGATCTCGTTGGGTACCCCATAGCGGCAAATTATGGTCTTTTCTAGGAATGCAGCGACATGTTTGGCTGTCAATTTAGCATAGGATGCTGCCTCTACCCACTTAGTGAAGTAATCTATGGCCAGGAGGATGAATTCGTGCCCCCCTGTACCGGGTGGTGTTATTTTACCAATAATGTCAATACCCCATGATGAAAATGGCCAAGGTGAAGTGAAGGTATATAACAAGGAAGGTGGGACATGTTGTAGGTTAGCGCATAATTGCCATTTTGGACAGGTTTCGGCATAAAGGTAACAATCTTTTTCCATTGTGGTCTAGTAATAACCTAAACGAATGATTTTTTGAGCTAACATGCGGTCGTTCATATGTGTGCCACAAATTCTGCTATGGACTTGATCCATGACCGTTGTGGTATCAGGTTTATCAATACAGAGCAGGTGCACGCCTTGTGGTGTTCTTTTGTACAGTGTCCCGTTATACTCGACATATTGGGAGGCCAAAAGCCTTAAGGCACACTGGGCTCTTGTTGAAGCTCCAGGTGGGTATTCTGTTTTTGTTAAATATGTGAGAATATCAGTAAACCATGGTTCAGAAGGAATAGGATCTGGCTCAGTGGCTAAAGCATGAACATAAGCAGGCTCTTGCCGTCTCTCAATGATAAGGTGCATTTCTGGCATGGTACTAGGGATCCTAATCATAGGGGCTAAGCGGGCCAAAGCGTCAGCAAATTGGTTTTCTTCTCGTGGAAGGTATGTGTATTGTATTTCAGGGATTTGTTCAGCAATGGTTTCTAGATGAGTTTGGTATTGCAAGAGGCTTTCATTTCGAACTTTCCATCTTTTAGAGATTTGATTGATGATCAAAGATGAATCACCATATACTCTTAGTTTCTTAATGTCGAGGGACACTGCGGCCTGGAGCCCTATGATACATGCCTCGTACTCGACTGCATTATTAGTAACATCGAAGTCGAGTTTAACAGAAAGAGGAGTGTGTTCGCCGTCTGGTGATACCAGGAGTACCCCGACGCCACATCCCTTGTGGTTGGATGCACCATCGAAGTATAGTGCCCAACTTTCGTCTTCCGTCATGAGAAGGTCTTCATCAGGAAATTCATATTCTTCGCGAGATTCATCTACAGGGAAATCCGCTAAGAAGTCGGAAACAGCGTTGCCTTTGATGGATTTATGAGGAATAAATTTTAAGTTAAATTCGGCCAACATTACTTCCCAACGGGAGAGTCTACCATTAAGGGCTGCCTTTTCGAATAAGAACTTAAGAGGGTCTAGTCGTGACACTATATGGATTGTGTGAGTAAGCATATAATGCCTAAGCTTCTTAGTGGCCCGGACTAGTGCAAGTCAAAGCTTTTCAAAGGGAGTGTAACGGGATTCGTACTCTAAGAGTTTCTTACTAAGGTAGTAAATGGCGCACTCTTTCCCATTAACTTCATGTGCTAACATGGCCCCAGCCGCGGTCTTAGTCACAGTCAAATAAAGCCTTAAAGGTATGTCTGGTAAGGCAGGTGCTAAGACAGGTGGGTTGGATAAATATTCTTTGATTTTGTCAAAGGCTTGTTGGCAATCCTCATCCCATTCAGCAGCGATACTTTTCTTAAGCTTTTTAAAGATGGGCTCACACACCATGGTCAGTTTAGAGATGAACCTACTGATGTACTGGATTTTTCCTAAGAAACCCCTTATTTGTTTTTCATTCTTAGGTGGAGGCATGGTCATGATGGCTGTTATTTTAGTAGGGTCAATCTCAATCCCTCTAGAACTGATGACATAACCTAGGAGTTTCCCAGAAGTGACCCCAAATGCGCATTTTTGTGGATTAAGTCTCATGTTGCATTTGCGAAGTCTCATGAAGAACTTCTCAAGGGCGGTATGATGTCCCTCCCTATCTTTGGACTTAACTATCATATCATCTACGTAAACTTCTACCTCTTTATGCATCATGTCATGGAGAAGGGTAGTCGCAGTTCTTTGATATGTGGCCCCATCGTTTTTTAATCCAAAATGCATAACAGTATAGCAAAAGGTTCCCCACGGTGTGATGAAGGTAGTCTTTTCCATATCTTCCTCGGCCATTTTCACCTGATTATACCCTGCATACCCATCCATGAAAGAGAGAAGGGCATGGTTGGCAGTGTTATCTACTAGGACGTCTATGTGAGGCAAGGGGAAACCGTCCTTGGGACTTGCTTTATTGAGGTCTCTATAATCGACGCACATCCTAACTCTCCCATCCTTTTTAGGTACAGGTACAACAATAGCAATCCAGTCAGGGTAGTTAGCGACCTTTATAAAACCTGCATTGAGTTGTTTAATGACCTCTTCTTTGATTTTGAGAGCTACATCTGGCTTCATTCTGCGCAACTTTTGTTTAACAGGCTTCATCCCTTTGATTAGGGGAATAGTATGCTGAGCAATTTCACGATCGATGCCTGGCATGTCCTGGTAAGACCATGCGAATACGTCGACATATTCAACTAACGTTTTGATTAATTGAGTGCGTTCGTATTCGTTTAAAGTTAATCCAATTCTTACCTCCTTTGGTTCATTATCAATTGAAAGATTAATTTTTTCTATTTCCTCAATGATTGGAGTTTTATTTTTATGTTCTTCCACTGCTTTAATTATTTCTTTTTCAGATTCATTGTTGCAATCAGAAGGAGAAGAGGAAGTAGAGATATTGCACAAGTCATAAGCAAATGAGTTCATATTATTAAAATCGGAAATCATAGAGTTGAACAATGACTCAGCAGAAGCTAAAGACTCTACTTGGACACTAGAATTAACAGGCATAGAAATAGTCCCAAACGGGATACTAGACTCAATAGACTCAGACTCAGACTCTAACTCGGATGACTCGGACTCTTCAAACATTGGCCCTTCCCCGGTGGTGAAAATCATCTTCTTTTCGTTTGGAGTAGTCAATTTGATAGTCTTCCTCCATCCTTGCATGACGCCACTTGTAGGAGTGATCAGCATAGCAGGGTCGAAGTCTTCATTTTATAGCACAGCCTGGATATGAGCAGTATTATTTGGGCATTTAACTCGTTCTTGACCGAATAGAAGTCCCATTGCCTTGTAGTCTAAACGAGTCTTGATGAAGCTGTTTAATTTGGGGATCGAGAATCCCTTCTTCCAAGAAGTGTGATCCGAAATACTTCAAATCCGGGGTAGGTCACTCCCTCCTGAGCCTGATAGAATGGTTCAGGGAATTCATAGCAAGGATAATCTTCTCCTTCCCTTATAAATTGCCCATTCAGAGTGGGTTCATAGGGAGGAAAAGGGATATTGTCCTTGTCCTTGGTATTGCGATATGCTATGCGTTGTGCAATACGTTCTGCGAGCTCCTTCCTGGTAGGCTTGTATCCTAAGCCAAACAAATTTTCTACTGACTTAGAGTCAGTGATAGGAGGTGCTCTAGACTTCTTACTACCCAGTGACATGCCTGGGAAGTGTCCCTTCTTGCGCATGATATAGTTGACTGCTAAATTGGAGAAGCAATCAAAATCAAATGGCGCCGAATCCTCTTCGATCAGGGCTACTTCCTCGGGAACGAATCATCGAAGATCTTCATCCTCCTCGTCATGGTCTATGTGGATGAGAAGTTTGTCTATTACTTGTACCGTCATTGTAGAGGCATCAAGAGTTATGGGAATGCCATCCTCAATCATCTTAACCTTTTGATGCAAGGAAAATGGGACCGCACCAAGCTCATGAAGCCATGGCCGTCCTAAAAGCAAGTTGAATGAGGCCTTGATATCAATGACCTGGAAGATAGTGCACTTTTCTATAATCCCTGCAGAGATGTTTAGGGCTATGGTTCCCAAAGACTGACGACGAGAATTGTCGTATGCTCGGATGCCTTGATGAGAGGGACTAAAATCCTCATCTTTGAAACCCAGACGGCGCGCAGTTCGCAATGGACATACGTTGATGGTAGATCCATTGTCTACTAATGTCATTGGGACATTCATGCCCACACATGCTACGGTGAGATGTAGGGCTTTGTTGTGTTTACTTCCTCTAAAAGGAAGGTCATCATTAGTAAAAGAAATAGTGTTTCCTCGGATTGGCTTATCAGCAGTCAGGAAATTGACCAATCCTTCAGGAGAAGTGTCAGATGACACATTCATCTTGGTAAGGGCATTTAATAATGCCATGCGATGCCCATGAGAGGAAGCTATCAACTGCCAAATGTTAACATCAGCTTTTGTTTTCATGAGCTGTTGAATGAGAGAGTTCTCTTTGGGAAGAACTCCTTCATGAGATGTTGACGATGTGGGAGGATTATCTTGAACGGGCTGAGTTAGCCTTCCAGTTCGGGTAAGTACCCGTACTGCCTCCTTATCACTTTTATACCAATCCATTGCTAAAGTAAAGCGATCGGTTTTAGGGCTAATGACTTCATCATCGTCATATGTTTACCCGTATATAGTCACTTTCTTCTGTGATAAACTCGTCTTCTTTATCACTATCCCAGATACCATTGATATCTGGTGAGGTGCTAGCAATAATGATAGCGGGGATAGGATCCCCTATTTGTGTAATCAAGAGCAGTGGATCATAGCAGTACTGATCCTCATAGATAGCCGGAACCTTGTTGAATGGTCTATCTTGATTGTTAGGCTTCTTCCCTGCAGGAGGAATGGGGAGTCTACCTTCGTCGATCATGTCTTGAATGGCATTCTTCAGCCTGAATCAGTCTTCTGTCTTGTGATCGTTCCCCCTATGATATTTGCAGTAAGCATTCTTGTCCCAACTCGATCTTTTATAATGCTCTTCTGGATCAAGAGTTGGTCCGATGGGATTTAGAGCGCCCTTTGAATTGAAGCGATCAAAAGCGGTGGCATATGACATGCCTATTGGAGTGAACGTCCTTCTAATGTTCCTCTTGAAGGATCTTTGGGGTGCCTCAAGAAGGTTCACCTCTCCACCTTTGGAAGTGGATCCGTAATCATTCTTCTTGTTGTTATTATTACCCTTATAACGATTGTTGTCATTTTGGGCATTTTTCAACAGATCGTCTTCAATTTGCACACCTATGTCGTACAGTTTGGTGAAATTATCGATACCCAGGTATTTGAGATGAGTTTTGTACTTGGGTAACAAGTTGTTAACAAAGATACGGACGAGGTCCTTGTCAGCAGGTCTGGAGACCATGTAAGCAGACTTTTCCCCCCACCTATTAAGGTAGGTGGTAAAGCCTTCATTGCTATCTTGCTTCAACACTTCCAATTCCCTTAGTGAGGTTTGGATTACAGTGTTATGTTCATATTGTTTCATGAACTCTCTAGTGATGTCACCCCATGTTTCAACATGTTTGGGGTCCAGGGAGTAGAACCAATTTTGACAAGCAGGTTCCAACGACATCGGGAATACCGTTGGATAAAGTTCAGGGTCCACAGACTTAATGATCATGGTGGCCTTGAAGTTTCTCAAATGATACTTGGGGTTGTCGGTAGGCTTGAACTTGGGAAAATCACTTGTGGAAAACTTTTCAGGTAGCTTTCCCTTGAACTTGATGTTCTCATCCAAATCAAAATAGGACTCCTTATTGGTGACCTTTTGGACAACATTTTCCATTTGATTGGCGAATACAGCATTTTCACCACTTTCAACTTGGTGCAGACGGAGAGTGACCTCCTCCAAGTTCTTAGCCATTCGTTCAATGATATTGGTCAATTCAGTAACTTTTTCATCACCCATTGTTGCTTCAACAGTTGACCGTTCTTTAGCCGGTGGAACAGATCTAGCCTTTCGCGCACGCTGACGACCTATCGAGACTGTTTTCTCACTTACCATGTTTGACAAGGACACATTAACTTAGGACGCACTCCAGAAATGGATAGGGTGAGGAATGAAAATGTTTTCGAAAATATCATTTTAATTTGTTCAGAACTCTTGCCAAAATGAGAAGAAATTTATGGAAGGAAATCTATTTTGTGGATGATATATGAATATCTTTTGTGGAGAAAAATGTATAATGACATAGTGGACGTTATGGATTTTATTTTGTGGAAGGGAATGGATAATGATATATTGGACGTTATGGATTTTATTTTGTGGAGGAGAATGGATAATGATATATTGGCAAGAGTTCATCACCAATCAAAATGCAATTTTGAAAGATAAAAATTTTATTTAGAGAGATGGGGTAAGATGTTGGGAGGATAGGAATATCCGACTTTCTCCAAAAAAAAAAAAAAAAAAAAACAAAATATGACCATGCACCTAGGCGAGACCTAATGATGATGGAAGACCAAGACTTTCTTTTTTTTAGGTGAAGTTAAACACGAGATGTTCTGAATGATCAATGACTCACATACACGAAGTATTATACGGAATTGATCACCACATTGCCAAAAGTGACGGAAAACGAGGGATGCACAACAATATGTCACACAGCAAGTTTGCGTGTGACGCAAAGTGCGCGTCTGGCGCAGGCCCATAGCGTCAGGCGCAACCTCATGCATCTAGCGTGCTGGGCCTAACCTTGTGTTCGTGTAAGTTTAGACGATGTTTTGACAAATCTGGTATAATTTCAAGACGCAAAGACTGACGCACTAACTATAACAACAGTTTAAGACGCACTAAGTTAGGACGAACTAAATAACGCAAATTGTTGACACGATCAGTGGTCAAAAGACCAATTTGCGTGGGATGAAAAGTCTGCTTGTCACGCAACATATGTGCGCGGCTCGCGGACTTTGCGTCTGGCGCTAGAGCATTGCGCCGAGCGCAACATAATGCGTTTAGCGTAATACTCTGCGGCATGCATATTGGTAATTTGACAAATGTTCGGCGAAACAACGACAGTTTTTAGACGCGAAGTGTATTAGTTTTAGGCGCAACACATATCAACTTATTAATAATATATGATTAGGCAAAAATAGCAATCACACATAAATGTCAAGTAACATGGATGCAGAAATTATCAACCTAAAGTCCAGTTCTACATTAAACTATTGGTCAGGTTTAGGTTAAGGCTGAAAAGGGTCTATGACCAAGAGATTGATCCCACGCTTCGTACCCCTGCTTAAAGAGGTGGCCACGTGTAAGACGCACTCCAGTCTCAAGTCAGGAACAAGAGAACAATGCCATAGTTGGGCAGGTTTGCTTATGACTAAGATCCAACACTATCGCTCAGGAAGCTTTTTGGAAGGACAAAGCGCAAACCCCCCGGGGGTGACCTCACACATAGAACATGTGCTAATGAGGCAAGGTAGATTGTCCTTATGGTGGCTAATAGCCATGCACATGCAAAACAATATATCATTCTAAGGCAAAAAAATAAGCATGAATTGTATTTTTCAAGTTTCACCCACTCATTTAAAAAAAATTATTTTTTTTAAAATCCTCCCAAGTGGAGTCGCCAAATTGTAGGCGTAGGATTTTTGAATTCCATTAATGCCTATACGCGGTGTGAGCGCGTTTATTTGACTACCCCATTGTTAAGGTTTTATTAAAAATATGTTTTTGAAGTCGCCAACAATTCTTTAAAGGAAGAATCATAAACCTAATTGGATATGGGAAATCGTAGGGACAAATTAGGGACTTATCTAATGTAGATTTCGCCGTCATGACTCCATAGACGGTCAGGAACCAAAAAGTGAGTTCGGGGGTGAGGGTACAAATATGGTCATAATGAACCACATTTGCCCATTGCTGGCCTCTACTAAATACCAATTCACAGCAGATTTTATACAATAGAACAATCAAATAATATTTTAAAGCACCCTAAAATAGTTAATCTAGATGGGTTCAGGAAACACACAAAAGACTAATTATTTAATGATCAGTTATTATACAATCATTTTACAAGGTTCCTAACAGGTTGTCCAAATTAACTGAATTAATTAGAACAGTTCTTTAGGTCTTGTTTTAGCATAATAACATGTGGGTGATAAGCAAGCATGCAAGACAATAATAATATGAATATTATATACAGAAATATAAGAAAAGAGGTTAGAATTTACAAAAGGACCACGGTTATTAATTAAAAATCTACATCATGACAAGAAAACAGTTAGTAACTTCAACAAAATAAATATGATTATTCAAGAGCCCTCGGGATTATACCTATGCGGTTTAGATCGAAGAGCGTAGTGACTTTCAGTTGAAGCAATCTTGGAACCAGGAATATAGTAGAATCATGAACAAGAATTAATGTGGAAAATCACAAATGTTTTTGTATGTTTTGTATTCGAAGTGTGTTTCGGAGTTTTTTTGAGAGTATTTTTGTGCGTAAAAATAATAATTCAAAGCTCTCTTTGATTCGGGAAATCAGCCCATATTTATAGGCTAACAAGCGCGTGCGTCTGACGCACACACTGCGCCTGGCGCAAGCCAACGTGGCTGAAGCGAGGACACGTGTCAGGCGCAGGTTGGCCTGCCTGACGTGGTCCGTCCAATTAAAACTTTGCACATGGAAACGCGTTTTCGAAAAGATAAATTTTTTCTTGCGTCTCACACAAGACTTGCGCTAGGCGCAAGATTCTGTGTGAGTCACAAGTCTACGTTTCAGGCGCTCATTGGAGTGCCTAACGCGATATAGCCAATGTACTGGACGCAAGTGGCACGCTGAGCGCGGCCGCCGCGTCCAGCGCGGAATCTGAAATATTCCAGAATATTCCTTTTTAATGATACGCGTGCTTTCATGATGCCTTTTTTATCCCTAAAAATCCGGAGATCGAATTTTCCAGGTTTATTTGACTACCTCATTGTTAAGGTTTTATTAAAAATATGTTTTTAAAGTCGCCAACAATTCTTTAAAGGAAGAATCATAAACCTAATTGGATATGGGAAATCGTAGGGACAAATTAGGGACTTATCTAATGTAGATTTCCCCGTCATGACTCCATAGATGGTCAGGAACCAAAAAGTGAGTTCGGGGGTGAGGGTACAAATATGGTCATAATGAACCAAATTGGTCCGTCCAATTAAAACTTTGCACATGGAAACGTGTTTTCGAAAAGATAAATTTTTATCTTGCGTCTCACACAAGACTTGCGCTAGGCGCAAGACTCTTTGTGAGTCACATGTCTATGTGTCAGGCGCTCATTGGAGTACCTGACGCGATATAGCCAATGTGCTGGACGCAAGTGGCACGCTGAGCGCGGCCGCCGCGTCCGGCGCAGAATCCGAAATATTCCAGAATATTCCTTTTTAATGATACGCGTGCTTTCAAGATGCCTTTCTTATCCCAAAAAATCCGGAGATCGAACTTTCCTGGTTTATTTAACTACCCCATTGTTAAGGTTTTATTAAAAATATGTTTTTGAAGTCGCCAACAATTTTTTAAAGGAAGAATCATAAACCTAATTGGATATGGGAAATCGTAGCGACAAATTAGGGACTTATCTAATGTAGATTTGCCCGTCATGACTCCATAGATGGTCAGGAACCAAAAAGTGAGCCCGGGGGTGAGGGTACAAATATGGTCATAATGAACCACATTTGCCCATTGATGGCCTCTACTAAATACCAATTCACAGCAGATTTTATACAATAGAACAATCAAATAATGTTTTAAAGCACCCTAAAATAGTTAATCTAGATGGGTTCAGGAAACACACAAAAGACTAATTATTTAATGATCAGTTATTATACAATCATTTTACAAGGTTCCTAACAGGTTGTCCAAATTAACTGAATTAATTAGTACAGTTCTTTAGGTCTTGTTTTAGCATAATAACATGTGGGTGATAAGCAAGCATGCAAGACAACAATAATATGAATATTATATACAGAAATATAAGAAAAGAGGTTAGAATTTACAAAAGGACCACGGTTATTAATTAAAAATCTACATCATGACAAGAAAACAGTTAGTAACTTCAACAAAATAAATATGATTATTCAAGAGCCCTCAGGATTATACCTATGCGGTTTAGATCGAAGAGCGTAGTGACTTTCAATTGAAGCAATCTTGGAACCAGGAATATAGTAGAATCAGGAACAAGAATTAATGTGGAAAATCACAAGTGTTTTTGTATGCTTTGTATTCGAAGTGTGTTTCGGAGTTTTTTTGAGAGTATTTGCGTGCGTAAAAATAATAATTCGAAGCTCTCTTTGATTCGGGAAATCAGCCCGTATTTATAGGCTAACAAGCGCGTGCGTCTGACGCACACACTGCGCCTGGCGCAAGCCAACGTGGCAGGCGCGAGGACACGCGTCAGGCGCAGGTTGGCCTGCCTGACGTGGTCCGTCCAATTAAAACTTTGCACATGGAAACGCGTTTTCGAAAAGATAAATTTTTATCTTGCGTCTCACACAAGACTTGCGCTAGGCGCAAGACTCTGTGTGAGTCACAAGTCTACGTGTCAGGCGCTCATTGGAGTGCCTGACGCGATATAGCCAATGTGCTGGACGCAAGTGGCGCGCTGAGCGCGGCCGCCGCGACCGGCGCAGAATCCGAAATATTCCAGAATATTCCTTTTTAATGATACGCGTGCTTTCAAGATGCCTTTGTTATCCCTAAAAATCCGGAGATCCAAATTTCCGTGTTAAAAAATCTATTTTATGGGTAAAAGATAATAATAAAAGCTTTTAGGAAAATATTTATCAAAACAAATATTACGAAAATATTTATGAATATAATAAATATTCAGTTGGGCTTTTAAAATGGACTTTAGAAAGCATTTTACGGGTTGAACTTACAATTAATCATCATGAATGATTCATAGGGCTTTTATATTATTTTAAAACACACATTTCCTGGTTATTCGGACTGCTCCTCCATCGGGCCATGCCAACTAAGACCGCGGTATATTTCATCATTGGACCCTTAAATGGGGAGACACGATTATGTGTCTACAATAGGTGCATCTATTCTAAGTTTACTGGAGATTATGGTGTCATAATATGTTTGTATGTTGATGACATGTTGATCTTTGGTACTAATTTGAAAGGTATTGATGAAACTAAGAAATATCTGACTTCATGTTTTAAGATGAAAGATCTGGGTGAAGTAGATACTATCTTAGGTATCAAGGCTATTTAAAGTAGTGGGGTTATTGTCAGAATTAGTCTCATTATATTGAGAAAGTGCTTATTAAATTTCAGCATTTGAATTTTAAAGAAGTTAACTCTCCATATGACCCAGCTTGTGAGCTTCATAAGAATGAAGGTAGAGCAGTAGCTCAAGTCGAGTATGCAAGTGCCATAGGAAGTTTAATGTATGCGTCACATTGTACTAGACCTGATATTGCATTTGCAGTTTGCAAACTTTCTCGGTTTACAAGTAACCCTAGCATTGAACATTGGAAAGGTATAGGGAGAATTTTGGGTTACTTAAAACGAATAAAAAATCTTGGCTTATATTATAATACGTTTCCAGCAGTTCTTGAGGGTTATTCAGATGCTAGTTGGATTACTAACACGGGTGATAATAAATCCACTAGTGGGTGGATTTTTATGCTTGGTGGTGGTGTAGTTTCTTGGGCTTCAAAGAAGCAAACCTGCATTACACATTCCACCATGGAGACTTTTTGCCTTAGCAGCAGCTGGCAAAGAGGCAGAATGGCTGAGGAGTATGTTATTAGACAAAGCGATGTGGCCACAACCGATGTCAGCTATCTCTTTGCACTGTGATAGTGAGGCTACGTTGTCTAGAGGTTATAATAAGATTTATAATGAAAAATCTAGACATATTAGTCTCAGACATTCATATGTGAGACAATTAATTTCTGAAGGAATAATAACTGATATATATGTAAGGTCTTGTAATAATTTGGCATATCCTTTTACAAATGGATTACCAAGAGACATGGTTTCTAGAATGTCCAAAGACATTGGTTTAAGATCTGTTTGATAAATCGGTAACAATGGAAACCCAACCTCTCTATAGCACTATCACTATATAGAGGTTCAATGTGGTAATAACAAGTTATTGAAGGCTGATTGGGAGCTAATTTTTTTTTTATTTATAAAAGTTGGTTCATAGTTTGAGGGTGAGTTTTATACTCCTAATGAAGATTCATGAGAAATTTGAACTTCACCTATATGAACATAAGAAGTGGTGCCGCTTCTACACAAGGTTTGGATCGACTTTGTTAATGTTGATGAACTCCAGGGTGAGCACATGGCCTTAATAGTACCATATCTATGTACCTATGTTGTATGGAGTTATATGTGTCTTTCGTCCGATTTTATCATATGGAATTTTGCCTCAAATGCTGCAAGCCGCCATTAATTTTGTTAGAACTTTGAGGGAGGACACTAAGTGAAGGTCCAAATCGTAAGATACCTATTATTGATGTATAACTCTATTGATAATGTAGCAAACACCAATAATTAAAGACTAGTGGGGGATTGTTAGAGTTAGTCTTTTATTTTGGTGTTTTGGAAAAGTCCAACAGTGGACATTTAATGTGGAAGGAAGTATTTTATATACTGCAGTGCACTTTACTACTTTGTTATGTGATTTGGAGGGAAACTATAAGAACTGCAGTTAATATATGTTATATGTACATTAAAAGCACTTAGCACTTTGTGGATAATAGTGCTATATCACATTGACAGATATCTTAACTGCCAAAGGCAGTTAATATTTAGGGAAATTTGCTCAGGTACCCCTGAGATTTGACGTAATTCTCAAATTTCCCTACGGATTTGGGGAATTCCTCAGATACCCCTGAACTTTGACTTTGTGCTCAAAATACCCTTACTATCGACGGAACCCTAACGTCGTTAGATTTTTGTCTTTCTCTCGTCTCCATCTTCATCTTCTTCATTGTTCCTCCCACCATTCTCCATTGACGACATCATAAACCTTCAATTTTCTCTCTCTCCTTCCACCTACATGTCTTTATCTCTCCCATCTTCATCTTCTTCATCTTTCTCCATGCTCATGTGACAATCAGTTATGGAAATTTTAATGTCTCACCAATCCTTTTTCAACCCCTCTTAAACCCTTCCTCTCCATCTTCTTCCTTTCTCTGTCCTAAACTTCACAACCCCTTCAACTTCATTCCTCGTTGTTCTTATAACACTATTCAAGCACAAACCCAAAAAACCCAAATCCTCAACAATCACTAATTGGATGAAGAGAATTAACTTCACCATCATAAAAAATGGGGAAATTTCACAAGATGAAGATGGGAGGAGAGAGAAAGACATCTAGGTGGAAGGAGAGAGAGAAAATTGGAGGTTTAGGATGTCATCTATGGAGGATGGTGAGAGGAGAGATGAAGAAGATGAAGGTGGAGAGGAGAGAGAGAGAAAAATACTTAACGGCGTTAGGGTTCTGTCAATAGTAAGGGTATTTTGAGCACAAAGTCAAAGTTCAGGGGTATTTGAGGAATTCCCCAAATGTGATAGGCGATTTGAGAATTACATTAAACCCGGGAACCTAAGTAAATTTTCCTAATATATATATATATATATATATATATATATATATATATATATATATATTATTAGTTTTCTCCATATTTCTTTGGTGTGTTAGAATCTTCTTTTTCCAATATCTTGTTCATAGGAGAGTTAGTTTTGGAGATTGCTTCCAATTCTTAATTCTAGATTAGGGTGAATCCTAGGGGTAACTTAGCGATAACCCAAAAGCAATTTGTCATAGTGGGGGCTAAGTATACCTTAAGGATAGTGTAAACACGTCCCTAAGCATTGGTTCAACAAAGTTCTCTAACAGAAAGAGGAAGTTAATTCCACTAAGAAGATGAATGAAGAGATTGAGCATCCTAAGGACTAGGTGTTCTTGTTGACACTGGAGCTGAATGATGAAGAGGCGCTCTTCACTATGAGGACCAGGGCTAAATTGATGCATGAGTTTATAATGGCCAAGTCGCTAAATGGGAGCCGTAGAAGGAGGTGGACGCTTATTTGGAGGTTGGCAATTTCACTAATTTGCTGTCGGAGGTGGCGATGACTGATGACTTGGAGGCAGGTCAGTCGACAACATATTCTATCGTCAAGCCATCTGCTGACGCTTCTGGTGACATTGTTTGAATTTCCTTGTTCTCCACTTACGTTCTCTAAAATAACAATATAAGTAGTTTTTGTTAAGTATTTTGGATATTTAAGTTTGTTGGATAACTTTTTTATTTTGGGTCACTCATGGGAGTGATCATATAACAGTTTTTACTTTAAATGTGAAGTGTGTGTGTTTAATTATCGTTGTACTTGTATGCATGCTTCTGCTTGTGTTTGTGTTTGTGATTTTGAGGTACCTTTAAGTATGACGTGTTGTGGTGACCAGAGTTTTTAGCTTACGTGCTAAACAAAATTAACCATAACTTGTATCGTCAAAATGTTGGGCCTAAAGTTGATGTTAGAATGATGGCGCATTGTCATGTCTTGATCGCCTGATCGCCAGTTGATGACTTCATCGCTTTGTTTGATCTACAAAAGCAAACATACAACAATGGCCTATGGTAGCAACCATGACCCTTCTTTATTTGCAAAAAATTACAAACAAAACTTTATGCTAAAACTTCAAACTACAGGCTAAAACTTAAGAAGCATGGCTAATTTTTTAAATGGCTCTAGTCGTAGCGTTTTTTTTTAAATGACGACAATACTTGTCGACACTTTATAAATGATAAATTTTCAAACAACTTCTTGGAATTAACTTTCCCTCCATATTTTGAAGTTGATAAGTGATAGGCGTGTCACACACCTAACAAAAATAAATAACCTAACTAATCCTCCTAATAATGTAGTAGGGTAAGTCAGGGTCGATCTCACAGAGAGAAAGTTGATCTATGATTAGCAATTAAATAATAGTAAGACTAAAGAAGATTAATATCAATAATGGTCGAATAAACTATACTAATCAATATATAAATAAAAGAATCTAGAGTTAAGTATACCACTAGCATGAATAAATACCATAATAATTACTACCCCAAACTAATCAATTAAATGTTCACAAGGAAAAGTACACCCTATTGAATATCATAAACCTCTCTCGAGTATCTATGGCTTCCCTAATATGCAATCAAGCCTACTCTCGTGGAATCATGCAAATTAAAGACGTTAAACACATCACTCTAACTTTCTATCAATCCATTCTATCTACTCCCATGGAAAACTTTATGTCCTTAATTGAAATACTTAAATCCGTCAAAACCCGACTCCCGTTGTGATCAAGACAATGGAATGACGACAATACTAATTATCTTTAATCTAGTATCGAAATTGCACAATCAATTAAGAAAAAACAAATAAACAACTAATTTGAGAATTTAAAGGAATACATCATATATTAAACATGGCTAGGGTTTGCTTAACCCTAGATCAGAAAGCTACTCACAAATACTAATTCAATAAACTAAATAAAATATAAAAGGAAGCATAACTAATAACCAAAATTATAAAATAAAGGAGAAATACTTGAATTGATGATGGAGAGATTAAGTCTTGAATAAATCTTCTCAAGAAAAGTACCTCAAAACCTTCTCCTTGGATAACATCGTCTCTAGAGGAAAATGAAGAAGGCTAACTTGAATCATGAAAAGAATATCCTAACCTAATTACAAAATTCCTAATATAAAATTGTATCTCCTTATACTAGTAAGAAATTAAGTTACAAGATAAGGAAAGTCACTTAAGTCATTAAATGGGCGAAAATAACAAATCCGTGTACGCGCAACAGGCCCCAGTAAATCAGTGCGATTTTGTAAAGCCCATAAGTCCTAGAATATAACTCGTCTTAGGTTGTGTAACATATCATTTGAAAGCTCTTCAAGTCTACTTTCAAATGCCGCTGAAATCGTTGAATTATCATTATGGAGTAAAACGTTATGGATTAAAGAGTGAGCATGACTCATTTCCACAATTCTTATATCAAATTCCAACTTTGTTTAGCTCGAATTTGCACTCAAAGATATTCATAATGATCCGTATCAATGTAGCTTATTTCCAATTTCGCCTAAGTCCTCAAGCTTGTCCAATAATACTCCAATTATATTCTCAATACCTGAAATTCATCAAAGAACACCGAAAACGTGTAAAAGGAGTAATATTTCACAACTTAAGTAATTATATGCAATTATGAACTGCAATGCACTTATATTACATACTGCCAATTGAGTAATTAAATTCAATATATAACAATATCGTTTTGATCAATACCGAACCTTCATCCAATTCTTCTTCATCGTCCAGTGGCTCACCAGCATTATCAACAACCTCAAGTCATTTACATAAACAATAAATTACTTCCTTTAATTTTATGCACTTACCAAATCACAACTATGAATCTAACGACTACATATAATTGTTACCTTCTTCTGCTTCCTTGAGCAACGTCCATACTTACCCATCTTCAATTAACTGTATAATATACTAACATCATTTCATGCTTATAATATACTAACATCCCAGGTTATATATAACACGCTCAATTACCAATCAACTCAGGGCTTACTACTACTCTACAAAATTTTCAACTTCACTTTCTTAATTCTCAATTTGTACCCACTTTACCACGAATAGGCTTTTCACCTTTTCTACCCAAACAAATACACAACTTCTACCTAAACAATTCAAACTTCCATAATTATAGGTAATTAACTCATCCTTACATTTTTTACCTGAATTTTTACACCTAACAGTTTCGCATTTTTACATTTTTAAACTGAAATTCACATAGTTCTTCATATTTTCTTCCACAATTTCGCATTTTCAGGCATATTTAATAAATTTAAATAGACATCTAACAGTTCCTCATATTTTCATGCACAATTTCGCATTTTGAGGCATATTTAATAAATTTAAATAGACACCTAACAGTTTCTCATAATTTCTTCCACAATTTAGCATTTTTAAGCATATTTAATAAATTTAAATAGGAACGAACTTACCGAATTACTACAAAATATTTTACAGAATTGCACCCAAAAAAATTTCTCCCACCCCTTTCCCCAATTTAGCAATTTCAAGCAATTTCGCCAATTCACCATTTCACTCTCCTTTTTTAACTCTTCCTTTTTTTCATTCTCTTACTCAAATTTTAACACTTCAATATTTTGTATTAAGCATGTCATAGCTCACAGTGGTTCTATGTTACAGTGTAATTAAAGTTTTAACTTTTCAGTACTTTTCCTTCTGTCAGTTTTCCACTTTTCATAAACTTTTTACCCTTTAAGCCAAACCCTCCAACTATTTTTTTTTTCTAAATAGCCCCTACTAGTAGTTTTGAAACCACTAGTGGCTAGTGTTTTATCACTGCTCGAGATTGGAAGGGTTGTGAAGTAAAGTGAGCTAAACCAATCACGTGTGGATTATTTATACCTTGACAAGACCCATCGAAATTGGGACAATCATAAATTTTATCTTATGAAATTTTTACCTACTCAATGCTTATCTCATCATCATAGCGAATACTCCCTCTGTCCCTTAATAGATTGCCCATTTTTCTAATGCACGTTTGCCAATGCACGTTTTGTATCGTTAATATCTTTAATTATATATTAGTAAAAATTATAAAAGTTTGATTTTCAAAATGTACACCATGAGACGAATCCAACAAGACCCCACATGACTATGTTTTATCTTATATATTGGAAATTATTTTTGAGGACTTTCTTTACCTATGAATAGTGCCCAAATTAGAAATGGGCAATCTATTAAGGGACGGAAGGAATATGTTTTTATTATCCGTATCTTGGGAAGCATTTTGCTAGATGTTAGAAACTGCTTCATTTTTATATTAATCTCACAATTTGGGGTAACTGTTATGACATAGTTCTTCTGTTATTGGATCTTATCAACAGGTTCCGTCCAGAGAATATATCGCCAATATGTAGTTGTTATATTTATGGAAGATAGAGAAGTGTTACAATTTAAGCACGTTTATTTTTATAAGAAGAAGCATGATCACAAATCATTCCCAACAATAAAGTGAGATCATCCCATTACTTGACCAGTTAGAGAAAGGGAGCGGAAATATCTTAACAAGCTTCGAAGATCAAGGAGATGTGCTACTAAAGATATGATGAGGATTTGACTATAGAACGAAGGAAGGCAAGGAAGATAAGGACACGAATTATTCATCCATAAGCTTATTCATTTACTCTTTAGCAATTCCTATTACTAGAGAAAATTTACAAGTGTATTTGGTGTACAAACATTATTTAGTGAATTGCTGGACTGATTGCTACTAGTGGTTTTTACGCACGTTCATTGGGATTTTTCGCGTCACCATATCTTGCGTCTTTTATGCTTCATTACTTTTATTTGCTTTCATATTCATTTGCATAACCATCATCGATCAGTATCTTAGTCGTTCCTGTCCCAAGACAATTGACGTCGTCAGGCTAAAATTGACATAAACAATTATTATCAAAATAAATATTACTAATATTGTTTAATATAAATCTAATGATTTAGTTCTATATTTTTTATATGTTATATTCTAAGGAGGAGTAGGAATAAGGAGCTGAAAAGCATTTACATGGTAAAAAATAATAGAAACAAAGCGTCTTGGTTGTAACATATTACACCATGTCCATAACTTATTGTGTAACAAAATATCACACGTGTAAACTAATATAACAACAATAAACGCGCACATAATGACACAAAATCCAATGAAAATGACATGGACTACACAAAAATAATGACATGAATCTAATGTCATTTTGTCATTTATTACTTGTCATTTGAGGTTTTTATTGATGTCATTTTATCATTTATTTCTTAGCATTTGAGTTTTTATTGATGTCATTTTGTCATTTATTTCATGTCATCTGAGTTTGGCTTTGCTGTCAATTTATTATATGTTTTGATATCATTTATGATATGTTTTCATGTCATTTCACTTTTGATTAATGTCAATTTGTCATATATTTCATATAATTTGTGATCTATTTCATGTCATATAATTTTAATATTTTTTAATGTCATTTTGTCATCTATGTCGTATCATTTCTGATATGTTTCATACCAACACAGTTTTATATTATTTTTGGTGAGTTTTGCATAATTTTCCAACAATTTCATATCATTATCCCTTATTTCTTCATCATTTTTGAACAAATATGATGTCATTTTTGAAGAATATCGTGTCATTTTAGAACTAACTTGTATCATTATCCTATATTCTTTATCATTTTTAATAACAAAACCACACACCTCACCCCCACCTAAACAACCACAACCACCACCCCCACTGGACCCTACAACTACCCCTACCATCCTTTACCAACAACTAACCCACCAGCCACCCCACGCCACTTGCCGCCGCCATCGACGCACCACACCACCACCAGCCTGAAATTGCCACCTCGTATGGACTTCCATAGGGGCCCAATTGAAATATGAATAGACTGAGTTAGTTGTAATTTTGTACTACACCGAGAAGCGGCAAACTCGTCCGAGTAACGTCGATGAAAACCCTAACTTTATAAACTCTGATCCCAAATTCTTAATAATCAGATTCCAATTTCCATAAATTCTTGCTCAAATTCATCTGCAATGCCGTTTGATATGATGCTAAAACCATCAAGCGGTGGATGTGGCGTAACCACCGATCTTTAGAGTAGCAATTACAAGCACCTGATGATTTGTTCGAGTTGTGGCAAAACTATGGAGGAGAATCGTGCTAAATACTAGGAATGTGGCGACGCTCTCACTCGATTGGTTCGTGTTTGCCATTTCTCTCTCTTGTCGTCTTTATCGTCCCATTCCCTATATATTTGGGTATCGAGGAGGATTTGATAAGAGATAGAAAATCGGAAGAGCGTTTAGTGTAGAGTGAAGTAGGAGGAATGAGAGACAGAGAGAAGGGGAGAAGATGGTGTGCGTGTGAAGCAATTGTCACACCATAAGTTATGGTGTAATAATAGTTACACCTAAGATTTTTTGTAATAGTTACACCATTAATATTTTCTTTTTTTTGTGGAGGAACAGTGGCAGGCTATAGATAGAGGAAACTGTATGATACATAATATTTAGTTCAAGCTTAAAAATGTGAAGCATCAGTTAAAGAAGTTACATAAAAAAGAATTTGCCAACCTTGAAGCTAGAATTGCTCAAGGTAGAATTGATTTACAGAATGTTCAATCTCAGCTCCAGTTTAATTCTGAGTGTCTTGTTTTGCTCAGACGAAAATGAATGTTTTCAAGTGCTGCATAAGTTCTTGAATATTGAATAATCTGCTATTAGGCAAAAGTCAAGAATTACGTGGTTGAAGCAAGGAGATTCTAACACTCATTTCTTTTTTCATGCTATGAAAGAGAGATACATGCACAATAGCATTCATGTGCTTTTTACAGAAACTGGTGACAAGCTTATCAAAACTAAAGATATTCAAAGTAAGATGATAAGATTTTATCACTCTTTGTTGGGATCTGCTGCTAGTAGCTTACTATTTGATATTGGGCTTCTTAGATCAGGGGCTCAAGTTAAGCCTAGTGATGCTGCTTTGTTAATTCAGAGGGTCTCACAGCAGGAAATAGATGATGCTCTATGGTCCATAGATGATGACAAGGCTCCAGGTATTGATGGCTTTAATAGCTACTTTTTCAAGAAAGCTTGGCAATAGATAAAACATGATATTTATGCTGCTGTTGTGCACTTCTTTGATACTGGTGTGTTTGTTGCCTGATATCAATTGCGCACTCTGATTACTTTTGTTCCTAAAATTCCTAATCCTACTCTAGTTAAGGATTTTAGACCTATAGCTTGTTGTACAGTTTTATACAAGATTATAGCTAAGATCCTGACCAATAGGATGCAGGACATGATTGGGAGTCTTATTGACCTAGATCAATCTGGTTTCATGCCTAGTAAGACTATTTCTGACAACATCCTTCTTGCTACTAAGCTTATCAAGGGTTATACTACTAAGAATGTTTCACCTAGATGTATGTTGAAAATAGACTTGAAAAAAGCCTATGACTCCAGTGAATGGTCCTTTCTTGAAACTGTCATGCATGAGATTGGTTTCCTACTCAGTTTGTGAATTGGGTTATGGGTTGTGTCTCTTCAGTTTCATTCTCTATTCTCTATATTAATTTAATTAAATGCTCCTAAAATACATACTACATGCACCTAAAATCTATATGAAAATATGATACATCAATATGCTCAATTGCCTAATACTTTATCAACGAGGTACGGTTCTTCTGGAGCTAACTTACCTGGCTTAGCTTCCTCAATATTTTGGAACACCTTTCTCAACACCCAATCACCTTCTTTGAATTCTCTAGCTTTGACATTTTTGTTGAAACTTTTCTCTACTATATGTTGTTGAGCTCTTACATCCCTTAATTTGTTGATGGTGTCCAACTCGTGACACAAAATGGCGTCATTATCTCAGGTGTCAGCAATCCATATCTTGCTGTACGGATTTTGACTTCTGGTAGAATCACTACTTTACTTCAGTAGACTAGAGAGAATGGGGAATACACAGTTGCGTTCCTTGGTGTTGTCCTACTGGCTCATTATACTATCGGCAGTTATCCAACCCAATCTACTTTTCTTTTTGTTTAGCTTCTTCTTGAGGTTGTTGATGATAGTCTTATTGCTAGACTCAGCTTGTCTATTAGCTCGTGGATTTATTGGCGTTGAAGTACTTATTTCGATATTCCACTTTCTGCTGAAACTTGTTGTGTTGTCGCTAATAAATGAGAACCGTTATCATCACATATAATTTCAGATGGGTTTCCAAACCTGTCCACAGGATAGTGATGACTTCTTTCTCTCTTACCTATGTGAAGGCATCAACTTCTATCCACTTGGAGAAGTACTAATTACGTGCTAACATGAATACTTTTTTGCCAAGGGTGGTGGCATTTTTCCTACAATGTACATCCCCTACTTCATAAAAGGCCATGGAGTTAGGATGGAATGCAGTGTTTCAGCAGACTTATGTGACGTCCCAGCATGTCATTGTCGATTGTCGTACCTTTGGAAGTATTTGTTGTCGTCATCTCTTAACATCGGCTAGTATATCCCATTATGAGTGTCTTGTTAGTGAGGCTTCTACCCTAACGTGATTGTTGCTTTCTCCGTCGTGAAGGTCTTGCAGTACTTGTTGACACTCATCTTTATTCAGGCACCATAGGTATGGACCTGCCAGAGATTTTCAGAACATGAAGTTATCTAATAAAATATTTTTTGCTGATTGAGACCTTATATTTTTTGCTTTGCTCTAATCTAGTGTTAACACGTCATCTGTTAGATACTTCATGATGGGTGCGAACCTACTGTCGTCTGATGACGTCGTCATTACGTCATCATTAGATGTCAACACCTCTGTTAGTCATATGGCTGGTGCCTGCAAATTCACCAAGGGCATGTTGTTGAATGGTGACGTCCTCATTGGTGAGCCTAGGTTTGCCAAAGCATCTGCTTGCGTGTTCTTATCTATTGGGATCTATCGTATGCTAAAAGGGATGAAATTCTTTTGTTAGTTTGCTGACGACATCGACATATCTTAAATTTAGAAACAATACGAAACGGGCCTGGGTAACCCGAACAAGGAGGAGGAGAGATTTGGTCCACTTTATTAGCCCAAAGGAGGTTCCATACTAAAACCAATTGGTGATAGTAGGAGTAACCCCTCTACCTTATAAAGTGGAACAATCTTTCCTCTTTCTCCAATGTGGGACACTCACAAGTGGGCTTTCAATGGGTTTCAAGGCCAGGGTCCAGCCCATACATAAGTTTGTATAGTTTACCAGTAGCTTTCTCCCTAACACATGTGTATATATAGGTGTCTCTTTATTAGGTTTTACATTTTTGTATAAAATACATATTATTCAATACAAAAGATTACAACCAAATGATGACGGTGCTTCCTCATTTTTGCTGTTGATCACCAAAACTTTCATGGTACCAGAGCCGCCGAAAACGTAAGCTACAAATTCATCCTTCCTTATTCTTTTCTTCTGTAGCTACAATACCCACAAAAATCCTCACCCAAATTTCCAATTTTTTAATTTTTTACTGAACACCATTTTTTCTCTCTTAAAGATTGAATCTTTCCAAAAAGTACGAACATTTTCCATTTTTCTCCCTAAAACTCCAAAATGACTGAGAAAAACTCCAGCAAAACAGAAGACACCGACTTTACTACCATAGACCCCAGCAGCCCATTATACCTTCACCACACCGAAAATCCAAACATATCCTTGTCACCTGAGCCATTAAATGGAAACAACTACACACAATGGAAAATATCCTGTGAAATCTTCCTAAAGGCAAGAAACAAAGTGAGTTTTGTAAATGGAACATGCAAGAAACCAGAAGCTAAAGACCCTAAGTTAGCACAGTGGGAGAGGTGTGACAGTATGGTCACAGCCTGACTCATACATTCAGTTAACAAAGAGATAGCTTCCAGCGTTCTCTACTGTGACTCAGCTGCGGAAATCTAGGCAGAGCTGAAAACAAGATATGCTCATGTTAGTGGGGTAAAGATATACCGAGTAATGAAAGAACTAAGCACCGCAGCGCAAGGTAACTTATCCATCTCCGGATATTTTACTAAAATGAAGAATCTTTGGGATGAATACAATGAAACGAAGAATCTTTGGGATGAATACAATGAAACCGTATGCATTCCAGCTTGTAATTATGGTGCAAGGGAAGCCATAAATGAAATGATGCAAAGCCAACAACTCATGCAATTTCTAATGAGCCTAAATGAGCTATATGGCACTGCAAGGGGAAACATTCTCATGATGAGTCCTCTGCCCAATCTTAACAAGGCCTATCATACTGTGCTGGAAGAAGAAAGACAGAGAGGGGTCACTACACCAACCATCCTGGCACCAGACTCTGCTGCTATGGTTGCCTTTCAAAGGAAAGGTGGAAACCAAGGTGGAAATCAACCATATTATCCAACATCCCAAGCCTCGTACACTAACAAAAACAACCAAATAGGAGGATACAAAAACAGTAGCTACAACAACAATTACAGAAATTCTAGAAGTGGGGACAAGCCCAACTACTTTTGCACTCACTGTAAGATCAGTGGACATTCCAATGAGAGGTGTTTCAAGTTGAATGGATATCCACCTAATTACATCCCAGGAAGAAACAAGAAGAGTGCTAATATGGTTCAACCTGACAACATCATTGAAGAACAAACTGCAAGCCCATCCATCAGCAAAGATCAGTACAAACATCTCATGCAAATTCTAAGCAACCAAAATATCACACCACAACAAAGCAACAGAACACAAAACAACACATCAGCTATTATGGCAGGTAAGAGTGTTAATTTCTCATTTCATAACATTACAAATTGTTGGATCCTTGATAGTGGGGCAACAGACCATTTCACACCCAACTTATCCCTATTTGAGACCTATTCTGTCATGAATGAGATAGAAAATCTCATCAGTGCTCCGAATGGTGAGAAAGTCAAAATAATGCATGTAGGAACTGTTAGGATCACTCCTAAAATTACCCTTACAAATGTGTATCATGTTCCTGACTTTCAGTTCAACCTTCTATCCATCAAAAGACTTACAAGTGAGCTAAATTGCACCTTATCTTTTACACCTTCTTCTTGTCTTTTCCAGGACCATTCAATGAGCAAGCCTCTGGTTCTTGGTAGAGAGAAGAATGGACTGTACTACTTGGAACATGATCAACATAGAAGCTCTGAAGTGAAGGACATGTCTGTTTTTTGCCTTAGTAATACTCTAGAACAAAAGGCTTGTAATAGTTGTGGTGATAGTCTTGATTTTCCTAATTTATCCTTACCTTGTGAACCTTCATGTAATGCTTCTGTTGGAAACAATTCTACAAATGATTCTATGTTATGGCACTTAAGACTTGGTCATTTACCTACTGCAAAGTTCAAATTTCTTGATGGCCTAGATCACTGTCATGATAACTTGCAAGATATCTGTCAAATTTATCCTATGGCAAAACAACTCAGACAATCATTTCCTATCAGCCAGATCAAAACTCACAACCCCTTTGAACTCCTACATGTTGACACATGGGGTCCATACAGAAACCCAACATATGATGGTCACAGGTATTTTCTGACCATAGTTGATGACTTCACCAGAACCACACGGACTCACCTCATGCAAAGTAAAAATAATGTTGTGTATGTCCTCAAAACCTTCATTTCTTATGTTGAAAACCAATACAAAGCTACTGTGAAATTCTTAAGGACAGACAATGCCCCTGAACTATGTGAGGGATCAGCTAAGAGCTACTATCATGAAAAAGGCATACATCATCAAACTTCCATTAGAGATACCCCTCAACAAAATGGAGTAGTTGAGAGGAAGCATAGACACCTTTTGGACACAGCTAGACCATTATGTTTCCAATCTAATCTACCAATTTCCTTTTGGGGGGAGTGTATCATGACTTCCACCTTCCTCATCAATAGATTCCCTCTATCTAGCATCCAAAACAAAACACCATATGAGATGTTACACAAAAGCAAGCCTTCTTATAGCCAACTAAAGCCCTTTGGTTGCCTATGCTATGTCTCCACACTCAAAAAGGACAGAAATAAATTTAGCCCAAGAGCCAAGCCTTGCATTTTCATTGGGTATCCTCATGGGCAAAAGGGTTACAAAGTTCTAGATCTTGAAACCAAATGCATCATCACCGCCAGGGACTTGATTTTCCACGAGAAACGCTTTCCAATGCACATGAAAGCCAAACAAACAGCAGACCAAAACACAAGTAATCACACTGAACATGATACAGATTACCCTACCACCATTTTCCTACCACCAAACACAAACTTCACTCCCCATCCAGAGCCTACTACAGATCCTACTCAAAGTCCCACAGCCATACCAGAATTCACTCCTTAATCTTCACCACAAAATACAAGTTCCAATGCATCCTCTAATTCCATTTCTTCCATACATAGCTCTAACTCACCCATACCATTTCCTACATTAAACACCCAAGATGATCCTCGAAGATCAGAAAGAATTTCTAAACCACCAGAATACCTCAAAGAGTATGTCACTACTCTTCCTACCCTTCAACATGCTAATCACGTCTTCAAAACTCCTCCTTCACATGGGTGTGGCCTAGTCCAGTTCTCTCATCTACCAACCACATCACAAGCTCTCATTGCTATGACCCATAACCTCAAAGAACCAAACTTTTACCAAGAAGCCTCTAAGGATCCAACTTGGGTTAATGCTATTGATAAAAAAATCGATGCTCTAAATGCTAACAAAATATGGAAAGTTGTTCATTTGCCTGCAGGAAAGAAACCAATAACTTGCAAGTGGGTTTACAAAATAAAACTGAAGAAAGATGGAACAGTTGAAAGATGCAAAGCAAGATTAGTTGCAAGAGGTTTTAACCAAGTTGAGGGGATCGACTATCATGAAACGTTTTCTCCAGTTGTTAAGATGACCACCATCAGGTGCATCATTGCTCTAGCTGCTGCAAGGGGATGGAAAATCCATCAAATGGATGTGAACAACGCATTCTTACATGGAGACCTAGATGAAGAGGTCTACATGAAGATGCCAGAAGAAATCCCTAATCCAGACAACAAAGTATGCAAATTAACCAAATCCCTATATGGCCTTAAGCAAGCTAGTAGGCAATGGTTCTCCAAACTCACTGATGCTCTCACTCTCAAAGGAGACACACAATCTCTCAGTCACTATTCTCTCTTTCTAAAGAAAGATTCAGAAAATTTCACAATTGTTGCCGTTTACGTGGATGACCTGTTGGTAACCGGTAACAATTCCGAAGAAATCTCCTCTCTCAAAGCATACCTTGATGATCAATTCGGCATCAAGGACCTAGGAAAACTTCATTACTTTCAAGGAATTGAAGTGACTTACCTACCCACGGGAATAACATTGACACAAGAAAAGTTCACAAAAGAACTTTTAGAAGAATCTGGGATTGTCAATTACAAGAAGGCAGTTACACCTCTACCACTCCAATTGAGAGTTACTGATAAAGAAGGCGAACCCTTACCTGATCCTAGCATTTACAGAAGCTTGGTCGGGAAGCTCAATTTTCTGACCAACACGCGCCCCGACTTGTCTTATGTTGTTCAAGTTCTAAACCAATTTATGCAATCTCCTTGTCAAGGACACCTTCAAGCGTTGACTCATACTCTTCACAACATCCATGGAACCATTGGCCAGGGTATCATTCTCCACGGTTCTTCCCAAGTTAAACTCCAAGCTTTCTTCGACTCCGATTGGGGAACCTGTCCTATGACCAAAAGATCCCTATCTGGATTCATCATTCTCCATAAGTTGGAAATCGAAGAAACAGAGCACAGTTTCCAAATCTTCTTCCGAGGCGGAATATAGAGCCATGTCTCAAGCCGCCGCCGAAGTTACATGGTTGGTCCAGTTACTTGAAGAATCGAGGTTGCAGGATCTCAAATCGGTCACTCTCCACTGCGACAATCAATCCGCTCTACACATAGCCAGAAATCCCGTTTTCCACGAGAGAACCAAACACATTGCAATTGACTGTCACTTTACAAGAGAAAAGGTGATGGAGGGCCTTCTTCAACTCACTTACCTTCCAACTCGCTCCCAGCTCGCCGATGTGTTCACCAAGATATTACCTTTCTCCCAATTTCAATTCCTTCTTTCCAACCTAGGGATGTATAATCTCAGCCCTATACCCCCAAGTTTGAGGGGGGGTGATAAAGATAGCTGATCAATATTGGCTAAGTCTTGTAATTATTTTCCCTCTTGGGCCAGGGTCCAGCCCATACATAAGTTTGTATAGTTTACTAGTAGCTTTCTCCCTAACACATGTGTATATATAGGTGTCTCTTTATTAGGTTTTACATTTTTGTAGAAAATACATATTATTCAATACAAAAGATTACAACCAAATGATGACGGCGCTTCCTCATTTTTGCTGTTGATCACCAAAACTTTCAACATATACCATCATCTTCAAGTCCTTTGCTGCATATTCTCTACTGCTTTGACTGACGATGAACGATTCTGCTACCTTTTTCTAGCTGGTGAAGTAGTGGGGATGATCTCTCCTTATTGTTAGGAACAGTCTCTAATCATGTTTCTCGTTATAAAATAAATGTGCTTAATTTGTAATACTTCTCTGTCTTCCGTAAATATAACAATTGCATATTAGCGACATATTCTTTTGACAAAACCTATTGACAAGAACTAATGACAGAAAAACTATGTCTAACAATAATAACAATATAAATCTAAAGTTATTAACGGTCAAAGTTCATACTTGAATATTGTGTACGCCTTATAATTAAAAGAAAATAGAGGAAGTACGATTATAGACATAAAAATAAAACAAAAAGACAAACAAGATTTGAATCATCTAACCATATAGTACGATTACAAATAAGAAAGTTTTCTGATCCATTTTAACCTCCTGGTAATTTTTTTAAAAAAAGTAGTATAACCTCCATACGTTCCATAATATAGTGCATGTATTTGTTTTGGGATGTCCTAACAAAATTGTCCCCACTTAGATCTTATTTCTACTTACAACTATTTATGTTCGAATCCGTGAAAACTTAATAAAGTTTATAATGGTATACACAAAATCGTGTCTCCCTATTGAGTACCGAATGATGAAACATATCGTCATCCTAATCGGTCCGATTCAAAGGAAGAGCAATCGAACGAGCTAAGCGCAAAATCATTTCGAAAACATAAAGTCTATTTATTAAATCGAAGCCCAATTTCAAAGGCACAATTAATTTTTCCTGATAATTAATTGTATATTTGATATTCTTAAAAATTATTTTCGGTAATTATTTTTCCAAAGGATATTACGAAAATCAGATTTTTATTCCTATAGATAGTTAATTTCGTATTTCAAAAGATGAAGATAAAATGGAATTTTAAAACGGACAAAAAAAACCGCATAGATCTGGGTTGCGTCAAGTGCACGCTCATGCGCTCAACACACGAAGCCTACGCTAGGCGCAAGACCCGTGCTCGGAGCGCACGCTCCATGCGCAGAGCACACGACTTTTTCTTATCTTGCCGCGTGACTTTTCAAACGACTTTTCATATACTTTCATGCACTTAACGCATACTTGCCTACATATCTACATACAAGTTATCCTCAAATACATTAAAACACATCAAACACCCCATTAATCTACATTATATTCAAACACCATTGAAGCTTCAAGATTGCTCTTCCTACAGATTGTTATCTAAGACCCAGGCGACAAAGGTACTATTCTTGAGGGTCAATTCCCATTTAATTCCTTTTGTATTGACAATCTATTTGTCACAATGTAGATCTCAAAGTAATTAACGGTTTCTTGTATTTTCTAATCTCTACTCTTCTTTTTATTTTATTTTCTGTATATTATTAATATCTATATGCATGATTGTGTTATTTATTTCTTTCATCACCTCATTTTTGCTAATCAAAGACCTAAATAAATGTTCTAATGCTAAATTCAGATAATTTGGACTAGGTTCCCTGTAATTTGATTGCTGAAATAACATGTCATCAAAATTTAGTCTTTTATGTGTGCGGAATTTACAAAGCAAACCTTTTATATATAACATTTTTCGCAAAACAAACTTTTAAAAAATTCTGGCACCTTAAGACCTTAAATGTAAATTTTTTGTGAGAACAACCTTGGTCTGTTTTCCGACGTTAACTAGCCGGATTCCGGCTTTGATTCGTGTTTTGCTTAATTTCAGCCTTTTCCCTCCATTTCCCCCTAATTGTTACCCATCACCACCACCCTCCATCATCTTCAACCCTCGCACCACCAGTGAAACTAGCTGCTAGTTCTGCTTCGCCATGCCCTACCAACAACCACCAATCCACCACCACTCCATCCATAAAACACCGAAACCCAGAAAACTACCGACCCCACAACCACTAGTTGAACCCTAAAAAACACTATCACCACAAAAAGCACCGCTATTTGAACCCCAAAACATACCACCACACCACCATCAAAATTCAAACCCACTATTCAAACCATAACCACCATTAAATTCGAACCCACAATTCGAATCGCCATAACCATCAATTTCCAGCCAGAACCACCCAAAATGCACCGCCACCACCAAGTGAAATGAGAGAGATAATGGGTTTGGGTTTTGATGTTGGTGGTGGTTCTGTGGTTGAAGGTCGTTGGTTTGGGGTTTGGTGAAGAGAGAGATAGTGGTCGGTGGGTTTCGATGTTGGTGGTGGTGATGTGGACGTTGGTGGGTTTGGGTTTGCTGAAGATAGATTGAGATTGTGTGTGGGGGTCGGGTGGTTCAAGTAGGTGGGGTGGTTTCAGGGTGGGGGAGGGGTAGGGCTAGGGTGGTCTAGGTGGGCAGGGTTGGAGGAGGAGGGAAATGGAGGGAAAAGGCTTAAATTAAGTAAAACACGAGTCACGTGCAAGTCACGCGCTTCACTTAAGTGAGTCAACGCCGGAATCCAGCTGGTCAATGTCAGAAAATAGACCAAGGTTGTTTCTGACAAAAAAATTTACATTTAAGGTCTTAAGTTGGCATAAAATTTTTTAAAAGGTTGTTTCTCCAAAAATGTGATATATATACAAGGTCTGTTTTGGTAAATTTAGCTTTATATGTTTAATGAACCAACATAGATTAATTTTAGATTGCATTAACGTATTACTTGGTTGTTTAATTGCATAAAACTTGCTATGAATCGTATTAAGTAGAGGCAAGCAATGGACGAATGTGATTCCTGATCATATTCATACCCTCACCCCCGAACTCAATTTTTGGTTTAAAGACCAATTATGGAGTCATGACGGGAAAATCTATATTGGATAAGTCCCGAAATTATCCCTGCGATTTCTCAATATCCAATTAGGTTTATGAGTCTTCCTTTAAAGACTTGTTGGTTACTTCTTCATTTCAAAATGATTTTCAAAACAAAAACCTTTAGAATGAGGTAGTCGAATATGCGCTCATCCCTCGTAGGTAATAAAAACACACATACGGTAATTCTATTAGTTGTTAGAAATATTTGATGTAATCTTATTCGTTAATTTAAGTTTGTTTTGTTTGGATTCAAGCATACTCTTGTTCCACTCTATCTTTAACGTTAGTAAGCATTTGATGCTGCTTGTTTGTTTCAATATAGTTTCGGTTATTTTTAGCCATATATCTTATTTGCTTTATTAAAAATTAAAAAGACAATTAGCATTCTAATACAAGTATATTATATATTTTGGTAAATAATAATATTTTATTACAATTCCAAAAGAAGGAAGATACAACTGTGCATATCGAGTGAGCCGAGCCCGAATAGCACTGGGCTCGGCTCGAGGTCGTTTAACTTTCCATGGGCTCGGCTCGGCTTGTGAGCTCGCCGAGCTTGGGGGAGCCGAGCTCGGCTCGAGCTCGTGATTAGAATTTGCGGCTCGAGCTCGGCTCGTGAGCTCGTTTAGGCTCGGCTCGTGAGCTTGTTTAGGCTCGGATCGTGAGCTCGAATAGGCTCAGGCTCGGCTCGTGAGCTCGTTGTGGCTCGAGCTCGATTGTGGCTTGTGAGCTCGTTTAATTGCTTTTACCTTTTCTTTTTATCTTTCTTCTAATATATACTTTAGTTAGTATCTTAAAAGAAATACTTAATATAATTTTTAATATATATAAATAATTTTTTAATATAAAATATTTTTTTAGTATAAAATAATAATCGAGCTGTTCACGAGCTTTACGAGCCGAGCTTTGCCTAGCTCGGCTCGGCTCGTTTAAGTCTCGAGCCGAGCCCGAGCTCGAGCCGAGCCCGAGCTCGAGCCGAGCTTCAACGAGCCGAGCTTTGACCGAGCCGAGCCCGAGCTGCTCGCGAGCTTGTCAGGCTCATTATCACCCGTAGATACAAGCCAAACACAAAAGCTACAAACATTAAAACAAAAGGAAAATCAGAACTTCAATTTTTCTTGCTTCAAACACACCAAGAACTGAATATGTCTAAATAATCTCCTCAACTTGCTGTTATTTGTTCTAGAATCTTCTAGAATTCCTTCCCCTCCAAATCAAGTAGATAGAAATAGAAAAATTTATTCGATAAACCTGATACAGAGCAGAATTACGGCAAAAATGCCAAATACATACTTGAAAATCAGTAGACCATCTACTAGGTGGTCTATGATAACCCAACACTACAAGATAGTTTGCCAATTAAACATGCATAGAGAACTGCCACTCAAAGAACAAATGCTCAAGTGTCTCATTCTCAATATTGCACAATATACGAGTTTGATCACACTGGATCCTAATTTTCTGCAAATGATGCTCACAAGTCAACAACCTTTGTCCTGAGAGCAACCAAGTAATAAATTAAAGACACACTTGGAAGGAGAAGGAATTGTGTGCAAACAAGCTTCTTTCATCTCACCTTCTCATGAGTCCCTTTTAACTGCTTCTACATATTCTTAATAGTGAATATAGGATGTTGATAATAAATCCACTCTGATATGGATAATCCTTACAACCCATGAAACTTGGGAAGGTAGGTACTTCCATGGTTGTAAGGGCTCTGTTCTTCAAATAGAAACCATGAATCTATTTCATCCATGCTCTATTTTTCTTGTGAGCTAGATTCCAAAACAATTTTACCAATAGCAGCAGAGTTTTACAACTTGATGTTGATTATGTTCCACCCAGCAGCACCCTTAGGAAGAGAAAGAGTTTCCTAGGCAACCAGAGCTCTCGCACCAGACTTTCCTGTTCACAAAAACGCCCTACAAGGAACTTGTATGATCTTAAGGACCTTTTGACGTAAGATAAACATCTGACACCAAACAATCTAAACACCTAGCGGCTGTAGTGGAACTTGAAACCCTTGTGTCGCAAACCCATCAAACACCTATTCATGTATTCCATGCATAAAACAAATAAGTACGGTGATATAGGGTCACCCTGTCTCAGACCTTTCCTACTCTCAATAAGCTCGGTGAGTTCCACCACTTCTCACTTTAATAATACAAGTACATTATTAAATAATACAAATAATAACGTTTTTTCATATTTCTTATTTCCACTGAAAAAAATGAGAAACAAACACTATACTTAGAGGGACAGATGATTGACTTTCTTTTACAACAGATTAACCAACATTAATGATGCGCCTTTCCTCCAATGAGTTTTGAAGATTTGATCTGATATGCCTTAATGTGTCAAGGACATCTCTAACATCTTCACTTTTTAACTTCATCACCCCGTTTGAAGAATTGTTAAATTCTATAATTGAGGTCACTGGAACTAACGCCATTGAATTATCAACATGATTATCATCTTGGTTCTCCTCATTTTCGTGTTCGTTCATCTCCTTCTCCAATGTTGGCCGTTGGAATCTGGAAGATTTTTTTGGCAAGAAATATTCTTTATTCAAAAATTGAAAAAATAAAAAAAGGCACTTACATTTTAAATAACTTAAAAGTGTTTTTTATGCACCCCCTCACTCCCTTGAAAGACAGGCCTATCTCTCTTCCCCCTGAAAGAGCGATCTCCCTTCTGGCCGCTCTCCGCCGCGGCGGTTTCCCTCAGCCATGGCCGAGGAGATCTCAGAGGTAGTGTCCCGATTACGTATTGATACTGAAGAGGATGAAGTACTTGATGCAAAATTACTAAACCCTAATCCTGAAAACACGGTTTCCCTTTTGCTATTAGGGCGTTTGCTATCTGAACGTGCTTTTAACGTCGAAGCTTTCAAACGCACTATAACCACCGTTTGGGCTCCGATCCATGGTCTCGTAATTAGGGTTTTGCGCCCTAATCTTTTTGCATTCAAGTTTTTTCATTGGAGAGATATGATGAAGGTTCTTGAGGGTCGACCATGGTGCTTTGATAATATGCTTGTCCTCCTCAAAGAAGCTGATGGAGATGAACCACCAGATCAGGTAATTCTTCACCAATCCCTTTTCTGGATTAGGTTAAAAAATTTGCCCTTTAAAATATGAAATCGAATGATGTGGTTAAAGCTCTTATTGGTAATTTCGGTGAAATTATTGAGATTGAAGAAGACACTTTAGGGTTTGGCAGATACAGGCGAGTTAAGGTTATGCTTGACACTAACAAACCGTTGAGATGGTTTCGAAAGATAAAAGACAAGAGAGGGATTGAAATACAAATTGACTTTGCGTATGAACGATTACCATTTTTCTGTTTGGCTTGTGGTATTATGGGGCACTCAGAAAAAGATTGTCAGTTAGTAGAGGAGGAAGACAAGTGTGAAAAATTGGGTTGGCATTTGGGTCTCAAAGCCACCCCACGTAAAGGAAGATCGAAAGAGTTAGAGGAAGAAGCTAAATATAAGC
This sequence comes from Beta corolliflora, assembly GCA_947648045.1. Taxonomy (NCBI): domain Eukaryota; kingdom Viridiplantae; phylum Streptophyta; class Magnoliopsida; order Caryophyllales; family Amaranthaceae; genus Beta; species Beta corolliflora. The sequence goes on from CANSZD010003018.1 coordinate 578,522, forward strand.
ACTGTAAAAAGGTGCTCTTTGATGTGGCTAGTGATTTGAAGAGAGAGAAGAAAGTATTAACTGGGCAACGTTTATTAACTATAGATACTGTTCCCAAGGATAGTGACAAGACAATTCCTTCTGTCCAGGACATTTCTCCACCTGTTGATGCTTTTAGTGTGTCCCTTTCACATGTTGCAGCTATAAATGTGTCCCCATTCACTGTCAATGCAATTAATGTGTCCCCACCAACTACGACAACTTCATTGGTTGTTAAAGCTTTAGCTGCGTTCCCCTCAGAGGTGGACCCCACTGTTGATGGTTTATGCAACAATCATGATGTTGGGCTCCCTAGTCCAGTTTCATTCCAAAGTGGCACGGTTGAGACCCATCCTATTGGGTTTGTGTTCAAAAGCACAAAGGAGACAAAAGTGGGTAAAGCCCACTCTTGGAAAAGACTGGCCAGGGGATCAATGGATGAAAAAGGTGAAGGCCAGCAAATGGAAGTGGATCCTGTTATGAATTTTTCGAAGAGAAATTTGGAGTGTATTGGTTTGATGGGTGAAGATTCAGATGGTGCAACGAAGCGTCCTAGGCTGAGTACATCTAATGATTCATCTATCTCTTTGCCGGCGGAGATTGGCTTTGACCAATCCCGCCCCTCAATATGAATATCATGTGTTGGAACTGCCGAGGGATGGGCAACCCTTGGTCAGTTCGGCAACTCCATCGTTGGAGTAAATCTTATGCCCCAGATATTGTCTTTTTATCCGAGACTATGATCAATAAAATTGAAGTTGAAGCTTTGAAGGGTCGTTTGGGTTTCCCGAATGCCTTTGGAGTAGCTAGTAGAGGTAGAGCTGGAGGTTTGTGCATTTATTGGAAAGAGGAAGTCCTGTTTTCTCTTGTTTCTTATTCTCAACATCATATTTGTGGTGACGTGCATGATGGAAATAAAAAATGGAGATTCGTTGGGGTTTATGGTTGGGCTAAGGAAGAAGAAAAACATCACACTTGGGCCCTCATTCGTCATTTGTGTGAAGACTCCACTTTGCCTATTCTTCTTGGTGGGGATTTTAACGAAATTTTAAGCTACGATGAGAAGGAAGGTGGTGCTAATAGGGAACGTCGGGAAATGGGAAATTTCATAAACATGATGGATGATTTTTCCCTCCGTGATCTTGGTTATACAGGAATATGGCACACTTGGGAAAGGGGTAATTCTCCTGAAACTTGTATCCGGGAGAGACTAGACAGATTCATTAGCTCCTCCTCGTGGCATACATTGTACCCGAATTCTGCAGTTGAGCACTCAATACGCTATAAATCGGATCATTCAGCTATCATCATTAGATCCCAAGTAAAACGAAGGCCCACAAGCAAACAACGTAGATTTTACTTCAAAACTGCCTGGCTTCTCGACTCTAGCTGTGAGGAGGTTGTCCGGTCAGCGTGGTTGGGCTCTGTGGGTGAAAATCTGATGGGCCGGCTTGCAAGTATGAGCCAGCGGTTAGCTACATGGAGTGGAGATAAATTTACGAAAATTGGGAAACAAATAGAAAAAGTAAAAAAGGAGCTCAGCTCAATTCAGCAACATGATATCTCGGTTGCTTTGTGTAACAAGCGCCTGGAGCTGGAAAAAACTCTTGATGACCTTCATGCTAAACATGAAGCATACTGGTACCTAAGGTCTAGAGTTGCCGAGGTCCGTGATGGTGATAGAAACACGCAGTACTTTCATCACAAAGCTTCTCAGAGGAAAAAGCGTAATTTTATCAAAGGCTTGTTTGATGAGGAGGGGCAGTGGTATATTGAACGCATTTTTACAGACTATTTCTCGTCGATGTTTATGTCCACTAATCCATCAGACGTGCAGTTGTATGATGTTTTGAAACTTGTAGATCCTGTCATCACTGAAGATCATAATCTTATTCTCAGCAAGCCGTATTCAAAGGAGGAGATTTAAGCAGCTCTTCAACAAATGCATCCGTGCAAAGCTCCTGGCCCTGATGGTATGCATGTTATCTTCTATCAGCGATTTTGGAATATAGTTGGTGATGATCTATTTTCTTTTGTTAGTAATATTTTACATGGCTCTCTCTCTCCTAGCTGTGTTAATAATACTAACATTGCTTTGATTCCCAAAGTAAAATCTCCGACTAAAGCTGCTGAATTTCGTCCGATTGCTCTTTGTAATGTCATTTACAAGCTGGTTTCTAAGGCTATTGTGATCAGACTGAAAGATTTTCTCCCCCGTATTGTTTCTGAAAGTCAAAGTGCTTTTGTTCCGGGTCGTCTTATTACAGACTATGCTCTTATTGCTTTGGAGGTCTTTCATTCCATGAAATATAGAAACCGAAGCCGCAAGGGAGTGGTAGCTATGAAGCGTGATATGAGCAAAGCCTATGATAGAGTGGAGTGGGGTTTCCTGAGAAAACTCCTCCTCACTATGGGCTTTGATGGCAGATGGGTGAATTTAATCATGGATTGTGTTTCTTTTGTTTCCTATTCCTTCATTGTTAATGGAGGTGTTTGTGGATTTGTTACTCCAGCACGAGGACTTCGTCAGGGAGACCCTTTATCTCCTTATCTTTTTATTATGGTTGCTGATGCTTTCTCAAAAATGATTCAGGAGAAAGTGCAGGAGCGACAGATTCATGGAGTTAAAGCCAGTCGAAGAGGTCCAGAAATATATCATCTTTTCTTTGCAGATGACAGTTTACTCTTCACCAGAGCCTCTACTCAGGAATGCACTGTTGTTGTTGATATTCTCAACAAATATGAATTAGCATCCGGGCAAAAAATTAACTATGAAAAATCAGAGGTGTCTTTCAGCAGAGGAGTCAGCATCAGGCAAAAAGAAGAAGTGATAAATGTTCTGAAAATGAGACAGATGGAAAAGCATGAAAAGTACCTTGGTATCCCCTCTATTTCAGGGAGATCGAAAAAACTTATTTTCGAATCTCTCTTAGATAGAATTTGGAAGAAACTCCAAGGTTGGAAGGAGAAACTGTTATCTAGAGCCGGAAAAGAAGTGCTTCTGAAAGCTGTGATTCAAGCGATTCCAACTTATCTGATGGGAGTTTACAAACTCCCTAGCTCCATCATTCAAAAAATTCACTCGGCTATGGCACGGTTTTGGTGGGGTAGCTCGGATTCCCACAGAAAGATCCACTGGAAAAGTTGGGAGTCTATGTGCACTTTGAAGTGCTTGGGTGGCATGGGGTTCAAGGACCTCAAAATCTTTAATTATGCCCTTCTTCGTAGACAAGCTTGGAGGTTATTTCGTGAACCACATTCCCTTATGGCTAGAGTTATGAAAGCAAAATACTACCCAAATTGTGATTTCTTGGATGCTTCTCTCGGGTATTCATGTAGCTATTCTTGGAGTAGTGTTTGGAGCTCTAAAGCCCTTCTTAAGGAAGGATTGTTGTGGAGAGTTGGCAATGGGACGCAAATCAACGTTTGGGATGATCCTTGGGTAGCGGATGAAGACGGTCGATACATTACTAGCACGCGCATTGAAGGTCTTTCTATGGTGAGTGACTTAATTGACTTTGAAAACAAGGAATGGAAAATTGATGTAATTGAAGCTTCTTTTAATGAAAGAGATATTAGATGCATTCTTAGCACTCCTTTAAGCTTGATCGCAATAAGGGATGAGATCACTTGGGCTTTCACAAAAGATGCAAGTTATTCGGTGAAAACCGCGTATATGATTGCAAAAGGTGGCAACCTTGCAAATTTCCATCAAGCATGGGTTGATATTTGGTGTTTGGAGGTAAGCCCAAAAGTGAAACATTTTTTATGGCGAATGTGCACAAATACCCTTCCTGTTCGTGATCTTATAAAGTCTCGGCATATGATTGATGATAACCAATGTCCATGGGGGTGTGTAGCAGCTGAATCGCAGGCTCACGCGATTTTCTCTTGTCCACGTGTGTTGGATCTATGGCAGGAGGGTGGCTGTGAGGAACTAAGGAAATTGTCGACTGATGTTCCCATGTCTGAGGCAGTGACAAGATGGCGTGATGTGGATACCAAGCAGCGCATTAAGGGAGCCTTTTTAGCTTGGTGTATATGGAGTGATCGAAATTCCTTGGTGTTTAACAACAAAACTTCACCTTCCACTGTTTTGCTTGCTCGTGTCAATCGCTGGGTTGATGATAATGGTGCTTATGTGAAGCAAATCTACCAGCCTCGTGCTAGCCACATTCCACGCAGCTCTAGTGTCTGGACTGCTCCTCCTTCCGGGGTGATAAAACTCAACGTCGATGCTTCCATGGCGATGGATGGATGGGTTGGACTAGGTACTGTTGCGCGTGATACTAATGGTCGAGTCCTCTTTGCTGCCACACGTAGATTTCGAGCTCACTGGTCGGTGGAAGTTGCTGAGGCTAAGGCCATTGAGATGGCTATGCGTCTAGGGCGAAGATATGGCCTACAAGACATTGTTGTTGAGTCCGACTGTCAAACTGTGATCAATCGCCTATCGAAGCACGCTATTTTTCTATCGGATTTAGATATTGTTCTCCATAACATTCTATCTGTTTGTACTGATTTCTCCTCCATTGTATGGTCTCATGTGAAACGAGACGGAAACTCTGTAGCTCACAATCTAGCTAAACTTATCCCTTTTGGGACTGAGCAGGCGTGGGAGAACCACTATCCTATGGAGGTGGCTCCTTATGTTTTGATGGATACCTTATCAATGGAGCAATGATAGAATGCTTTTCCCCTCAAAAAAAAAAAAAACAAAAAAACAAAAACTTTAACTCCATCTAAAATACGTGGTCGCTTGGTTTACATGGGAAGTCAAAATTCCCATGAAATTGCAATTCATAGGAAATAAATTACTTAGTGCATGTTTGGTTGCAATGGGAATTAATTTCGTATAGGAATTTACAATTTGTGGGAATTTAATTTCCTTATGAAATTACTAGGAATTAGTCTAAGTTGTTTGGTAGTCATAAGGGAAGTTGTAATTCATAGGAATTTATGTAAAGTGACCAAGGGGAGGGTAGGGAAATTAATTCCTATATTTTGTGGGAATTTCAAATTCCTATAAATTTCATTGCCCTCATTTTCCCCACTTCCTGTCAACCAAACAACTACCAAAATTAGAAAATCATGGGAATTTCTATTGCCTACATAATTTCCGGTATACCAAACAACCACTTAATCAAATTCATGGGAAATTGGTTAAATTGTTTGGTTGACAATGGGGGAATTAAATTCCCAGGGGAATTTCTACTTACCTAGGGGGACCTAGGTAAGTAACTTCCTCCATTTTGTGGGAACTCAAAATTCCAAGGAATTTATAATTCCTTCATTTTGCTATTTTGTTGTCAACCAAACAACTCACCAAATTTTCAATTCCTAGGAATTTCTATTTCCCATGTTTTCTCATATCAATCAAACAACCACTAAGTCTACAATTGCATCACAGTTTTTATATTATACATTAATAAAAGTGGCTGGTAAGCAATTTCAAACATCTGATCGTATCCTCTTCGGTAAAGTTTCATCAATGTTAAGGGGTGAAAGTTATTCGGATAAAATCTGAAATCCAATCCAATCCAATCCGAATTAGTAATTCGGATCGGATTCAAACTGTCTTCGGATTGGATTCAGATTGAGATTATTTGAAAATTTGAATTTTCGGATTGGATTGGATTGAGTTTAATTGGATCTAAAAATCCAATATAATCGAATAGTAATATGCATTTTATTATGTATCTAGATTGGGCTTAAGTGCTTAACTGAATTTTTTTTTAAAAAGCCTAGTCCATAGCCCAGTAGGCGTAGCACTTCAACCCTTCTCCTAAAACCCTAACAGCACTTAATTCCTCATTTCCTAAATCTACTAGGCTGCTGTTGTGCTTAATTTATTTCATCTAAAAACTGGAGTTTCAAATTATCGGATTTTCGGATCGGATCCAATCAAGAGTATGAAAATTCGGATTGGGTTGGATCGGATTCAAAGTCTAATTGGTTTGGATTCGGATTGGAAAATTGAAATCAAAATTTTGTTCGGATCGGATTGGATTAGGCCCTAATCCAAACCGTACACCGAACTTTCACCCCTATCGATGTTACGTTAAGTCGGTCCCAACAATTTATAAATCAAAATTTCATATAAGATTACAACTGTGATGTTTTATAAACGTAATGCTACTAAAGTTACATTATACTAGAAAATTTTGTTAATAAATACCACACTTTGGGAATTTTTTTTCAATAAATACTTAGGTTGTCTGAAATTTTATATAAATACCAACTTTTTGTCAATTCTTTTGCAATCAGAACCACTTAATAAATTTTCGCACCTTCCATTAATCTCCACCACCACCACCACCACCACCACCACCAAAACCCCATGAAACTCACTACCCTTGAGATCCCCTTCTCTCTCCTAACCACCATTACGAGGTAGAGGTGGTCTCGTAGTTGGTTAGTATTGTGGGGCGGGTCGATTTTTTGGTGGGTGGAGGTGGTGGTGGTTTCGTAGTTGGTTAGGTTAGTGGGGTGGGATGATTTTTGAGTGGGTGGAGGTGGTGGTGGTTTTGTAGTATGTTGTGTTGTGTGGGTCAATTTTTGGGTGGCCGGTGGGAGTGGGGGTGGGGGTGATGGTGGAGGCAATAGTGGCAAGCACGGTTGTTGACTTGTTGCATGTGTTAGGGGCGGTGGTGGTGGTCGTAGGGGAAGGGCAAAATCGTAATTTCAAGTGCAACTAACGGCAAAACTAATGTTTTTTGCAAGATTCCGTTAGGTGGTAGTGATTGCACAAAAAAATAGTCAACCTTTGTATTTATATAAAATTTCAGACAACCTTGGAGTTTATTTCAAAAAAGTATGGTATTTGTTGACAAATTTTCCATTATATACTAAATGTCACCTCCATTGGTTACCAAATATGTAGATGTTATCTTTTACTTTCTTTTACTGGAATGTATAAATGATACTAAGACTTAAATCAAATTTTATTCATATCCACATTAGTGCAATTGTGATTTGTCAGTTGTAACTATCTATACATTATTATAGATGACATATATAGGGAGAGGTGTTAATTCGATTCAACAATTCATTCTTGTTTTACCTAGACAGTTTAGCTGGAGGCAGTTAAAAACACCAGAAGTTCAATAAAATTTCGACCAATGCATCAATATAAATTGATAAGGTAATAACAGATATAAAAAGTACATTTAAGTTAAATGTTATTAAGCTATATTCATTTCGAAACTGAAAATATCTACTTGAACTATTCTTGTTTCAGTGTAGTTTCAGTTTTATTTAAATTATTTCAGTTAAAAACAATTCATTCAATTTGAGTTTCAATTCAAATCAGTTTTAGGTCGATTCAGTTTTAATTCGAATTAAATCATTTTAAGTTCCATTTTAGTTTCAATTTAAAACAGTTTGAATATAGTTCACTTCAGATCAGTTCATCGATCAACTTTTAGTTTCTTGCATTTTATTTTAAGTTTCACTTTCTCTTTTGGATTAGTTGCGCTTTTTCGGTTTTCCATTTTCAGTTCATTTCAACTGCAATTCAACTTTTTCAGTTGATGTCAGTTACATGTCACTTTCAGTTCAATTCAATTCAGTTAAACTTTCGGTTGGTTTTAGTTCAACCAGCAGTTCATAAACAAAACTGACATCTTTATATATATGTTTATACTATATGTTATGATACATGCCACTGTTCTAACAAGTTCCCTTCTACACTCACAATTAGGGGTGTGCACCGGTCTAGGACCGGACCGGACCGGACCGGAACCGGGTGGACCGGAATCAGCCTTTTTCATGGACCGGGACCGGAATCTATATTTTTTAAATATATTTATAAATTAGATATATTAAAAATTAATATTTTTAATACAATAATCCTAAAGTAATAAATAGTAGGTTTTTAAATTTCTAACTTTCTACCATTTTAAACTTTTTTTAACATATAAATTTTTTTTTTTACTAAAATAATAGAAATTCCGGCCAACCGGTCCGGCATGGAATTTTCCGGGTTTGGACCGAAAACCCGGAATCGGGAATTTTCGTGGGCCGAGGACCGGACCGGTCCGGTCCGGTCCAAATTCCGTTCCGGACCGGTTTGTGCACACCCCTACCCACAATGTCTTTGAAACAGTGGCAGATTTATAAGGCCCTAATAGGGAGCAACTATATATCCCCCATTTTCTAATATTTTGTCCAAGTTTCGGAGTTTAGTCTAATTTTAAAGGTAAAAAAGCCTATTATATTGCACTCCCATCCTTAAAAGATATGAGGACTAAATTAAGCAAGTGCTACAATATTGTGCACATTTAATTCACATGAACTCTGGAGATATAATTTTTGTTCCTTTTTTCCTTTTTGTGAATAAAACTATTAATGTACCACGTTATGGATGAGTGAGGATGCAAATCAATTCTAGGGCCTTCACTGGGCGATAAAGATTTGGAAATCATGGAGGAAAAACATTGCAAATCTTTAAATATTCATATCTTTAGTAAAAAATAAATTAAGTGGAAAGATAAAATAAAGATGCAAACAATTTAATTTTTTTGGAGATATATAAAAAGAGACCCATTTTGATGTATTTTTGACAAACTGTAGTTTCTACATATATGGAGATTAAAATTTCCTTTTAGTAATTGTGATATTAAGTGAAAGATAATTTTAAAATTTTCAAATCCACCACTACTTTAAAATAAAATAAAATTTCAAAAGTACAACTATTTGCATTTTAGATAGAGTCAAATTACCAACAAGAGGAACAAAACATAAGGTATAATCAAAACTTTAGTCAAGGTATCTAATAATAATAAAAAATTTAAATAGACTACTTCACACTAAATTTAGTGTGGACCTAATAATAGCAACATGCATTATATTCATCTCCCTCCCTGTCCCTCTCTATATACTTCCTCCGTTCCAAAATAAGTGAAACACTTCTCTCATTTATGTGAGCTTTTTGAGACAAGTGTTTCACTTATTTTGGAACGGAGGAAGTATATCTATCCTAGGTAGTTCCCCATCTTCTCAATACATTTCCAACAATATTTATCCTTTATCCTTTTCACGACAATCACGTATAAGCCAAAATCATAAGATTCCTAATCTTCTACTTCCTCCGTTTTATTTTACATACAACAAAGAAATATTTTATATCGCATAAAAAATATCCCTTTGTTGCATTTAAAACGAAACAGAGGAAGTATAAGAGTTTGGTTTTTCTTTTGTATTTTTTGGTTGGAAATGGTGACTATATGGGAAAATGGATCATTATGTTAGAAAATCATATATATATATATATATATATATACATATATATACATATATATATACATATATATACATATATATATACATATATATACATATATATATACATATATATACATATATATATATACATATATATATAGGTGTAATTACATGTGGAAAAGAGTGACTATATGAAAAAAATCACTATATTAGAAAATAATAGATTTTATGGAAGAATAACTATAGATTAGACAGGGTGAATATGTTAAAAAAAAAAGGGGTAACTAAGTTAGAAAATACTCCCTCCGTCCCAGAAAGATCTGAACACTTGTTGGGACACGTAGTTTAAGGTGATAAGTTGTAGTGTAGTTATCAAATGTTATTTTATTTAAAAAGTAGATGTGATAGGAGTTTGTGGGGTATTTTTTATTAGAGGAGAGATAAAGTTGGGTAACTTTTTATTGATAAAAGGTACAGTGTGGGCCAAAGATGTATAAAAGAAATAATATATTAATAGTAGGACCATGCCAAAAATAGAAGTGTTCAAATTAATTTGGGACAAACATAAAAGGAAAGTGTTCAGACTATTCTGGGACGGAGGGAGTAGTAGATATAAAAGTGGGTTAACTGTAATTTTAACAAGGTGACTATATGAGAAAAAAAGTTATTATGTAAGAAAATGATAGATATCAGAGAAGACTAACTATAGGTTGGAAAGGGTCACTATGTGACAAAAAAGGTTTACATAAACTAGATATAAAAAGAAGAGTAACTATAATTTAATTAGGGTGACTACATATATGGAGAAAAAGGGTTATGAAGTTGGAAAATAGTAGCTTAAAAAAGTAATCAATATATATATATATATTACTAAAACATGTGTACAATCATTGTACATTGCCACATGTCACCCCAATAACATGATTTTTCCTTAGAAAATAGTAAAAATATTTGCGTAAGAAGGCTTAAACCCATGTTCCTTTACTTTTTAATGTCATGATCTATCCACTCAACTTTGATTTGTGCTTGTGACAAAATGTTAACCCCAAACTCTATATCCTTTTTATTTTATTAAATTACACAGAGTACCACCGAAGCACAACAACTAGTTATATGTCAAAAAAAAGGTGATTGTAATTAAATAAGGATCACAAATACTATAGTAATAAGATCCTCACTAACAACTGAATGAAGAAACAAACAATAAATCAACTTAAGCATGAGAGGAGGAAGAGAGAAATTACGAAGCATCGAGTATTAGGGTTCAGAACCAGATAAGATTTTATGAGAATTCTAACCATGACTTTATAATAAGATCCATCACTAATACCAAAATGAAAATAAAAACAAACAATAAATCAACTTTAGCGTGAGAGGAGGAAGAGAGAAATTATGAAGCATCGAGTATTAGGGTTTAGAACCAAACAAGATTTTCTGAGAATTCTACCACTAATTTGGATCATACTTCAATATCAATTTTGTTAGATTTATCTATTAATTTGTTGTGTTCGATTCTAGATGCTTGATCATCCTTCTTTGTTAAATTTGCTTCGATATTTTTCATTCAAGAGAGAGAAATTGTGTTGAAAAGAGAGAAAGTCAAGTAGTGGCTTAGGGAGAGTGACGAGAGAAGAGAGAAAGCGAGAAAAATGTTGAGAGGGGAGAGAAAGTGAGAAGAGGGAGAGTAAATTGGGGAGGGATGAAAGAAGTTGCAGTAAGTCTCTTTTGAGATTTTTTAATTAATTAGACCTTTTTATAAAATTGACAGCCGACATGAAATTAGGCTAATCATCTTCATGAAGCAATAACTTTTATTGTTTATATTGGCCAAGTAAATCATGAGAATTTTTATTTCCCACGAAGTGTATGATGTGCTTGTTGTTTGGCTGACAAAAAAATTACAAAATAGGGGAAGTTTGAACTTCCCATAAACTTCTACTTCCTACAAAATAAGGGAAGTAGTTTACCTACTCTCACTAGATAAGTAGAAATTCATGGGAAATTCTACTTTATCTCCTTATGATAACCAAACAATATTTCTCCATTTCCATAAATTTAATGAAGGAACCTAGTTCTTGTGTATTCAAAATTCATGAGAATCTTTTACTTCTTATGGTGAAACAAACCAGTCTTAAAAATTTGGGAAGACCTCATTTTGAATCATTGATTTATTATCATTCAAAAGTTTTCACATGCACCAAACTTTGGCTTTTCTATACGGCTATACCTCACTAAAAACTAGGGCTGGCAATGATGCGAGTCGAGCTCGAGTTTGACTAAACTCGACTCGAACTCGAAAACTCATACCCAAACTCGACTCGACTCGAAAACTCGCGAGCTCGAAATTTTCAAGCTCGAACTCGAACTCGGAACCCTAACTCGAACTCGAACTCGAACTCGATTCGAACTCGAACTCGAACTCGAACTCGAACTCGATTCGAACTCGAACTCGATTCGAACTCGAACTCGAACTCGTTTAATGCTCGAACTCAAACTTTATTTTTATGTTCCAAAAAACCAGACCAATCCGAAATTATGAAACCAAACCGAAATTTTCTTTTAGATACAAACACCTCTTTTCAAGAGTTACAAATTACAAATACTAGTATACTAATCTTTGGACATCAACATAAATGTATAATTCACACCCTCAAATACCACAAAATATGCTAGACATCAGCATCAACAGTAAAGGTGAGCGTAAAAGACTAAAATCAAAAAAATAAAAATGCAACAGTTGTAATTAATCTAATACTACCAAGCCGGATCGTTTTTTCTAATACAACACTTAATAAAAATGCAAAGCAACAAAGATGCAAACCATATTCCTGAGCTCACCATCATCATCTCCACTCCATCTATCTATCCCTCTTAACCGTCTGCCTTCCTTTCCTTCTCTCCCGAAATTAAATGGAACTGCAACTTGTAGATCCAGACTTGCTTCACTTCCGGCGATGTGTATTCCTGGTCCCACCCGGGACGCCGAGAAATCGGAGGATAAACAAAATTTGCTAACTCCATCGTCGTCGTCGACGAACATAGTTAACTAGAAAGTCAGCGAGTGATGAGACAATGATCTGATATTCTTCGATCTTCACTAAGAAATGGAGAAGATATTCTTCGATTTTCACTGAGAAATGCAGGAGATCAGCGAGAGAATCAATGATTGAGGAGAGATCTTCGACTTTCAGTGAGAGAGATGGCCTTCTAGGGTGAGAGCATGAGAGGCGAAGGAGGCAGGGAGGAACGGAGGAGAGACAGAAATGGAGAGGAGAGAGAAACGGCTAGCAACTTTTGAGGGTTTGTTAGGAGAGTTAGGGTTTCTTACTTTCTTAGGAACATGGGAGAGTTAGAAAATGGGCTGAATATCATTTAAAAGCATTAAAGGCCCATATCACATATTCAGATATAAATCTTCTGTTTGGTACGGTTTTTCCACAAAAACCTGCCAACAAATAAAAAAATCAAAAGTAAAAGTATATAGATATATATGTATATATATAAATAATTTTTTCGAGTATCTCACGAGCTTTTCGAGTCGAGTATTGAGTTGCTCGACTCGACTCGTTAACATGTCGAGTCGAGTTCGAGCTCGAGTCGAGCTCACTCGAGTCGAGCTTTTGACCGAACTTTGGCCGAGTCGAGTTCGAGTAGGCTCATGGTTGCCTCTCAACTCATTGCCAGCCCTACTAAAAACAACAAAAGTAATAGTAGTACTAATTAAAGTGTAAATTTCAAAGAAAACTTTACAACATAATGCCACTCACCCGTGACAAAATTGATCTGATTCTTGTTGCCCAGCAGAGGAATTTATTTGGCTACCATCCCATTTATTAATATCTTAACTTTTATTCTCCATACTAGTCTCTGATTGTGCTTCCTCTGCCATTTCACTAGTGGTGGAGCTTGATTTTGAGGTTTGAAACTCTAGAAGAAGATCTTCTTGATGATTAAAACTTGCGGAAGCTATAGATGATAAGCAGGAATTTTCAGAATTATTTGAGGAGATAGATCGCTCACATTCCTCTGATATATTGATACTAAACGGAATTTTCAAAGATTCAAGCTTCTTTTTGAGGAAATTGAGCTTCTTTTCAGCTTTTCTTGTGGATTTTCTCTCAATCTTGAGCTGTTTCTCTAGCTCTTCTAACTGAATCATAAAGTTAAGCAGCATTAAGAATGGGTATTGACCCTTACACTGCATCTTATCGAATAAGCGAGTCCTACATTCGGATTGATACCCATGTCCGACACTAATAGCTTGTTTGGTTGACAAAAACATAGTAGAAATTGGAAGTAATTCCTAACAATATCTACTTCCCACAAGATAAATGAATTACGTTCAATGATCAACCAAATAAATTTGGCACTTTTGATGGAAATGCAACTAAACAGAAAAAAAATCCAAAGAATGATATGTAATTTCTCATGTTCAACCAAATAACCACTAATAACCTTCCGAGAGCTACATATTTGAGAAAAAGAGAGATAATAAGAGTGAAAAGTGTGTAACCTTTTTGGCAAGAAGCTCAGCATTCTGTTCTGCAGCTCTTGAAGCTGCTCTCTCTGCTTGTAATCTGCCTCTTAAACATTCCACTGTTCTCAATGCTTCTTGTCCCTGCATCTTACCATTTTCCTTGCTAGCAAAATCCCACATTACAATGATAAAACTGAACAATGTAATGCGGAGAGAGAGAGAACGAGAGGATACCCGCCTTAAGTTTGTACCTGCAAATGGAGCGGATGATTTTATGTCTGACAGTTTTGAGTGTTGTTATGTCATGTGTGTACTTATGAGGGGTTCAAAAAAAAAATTCCCACCTCCCTCAACCACCGACTATCTTCAAGAATACTCCTATTTATTTCAAAAGAACGGGACAAAATAGTCTCCCTTTTCCTGTTTTACAATTTTTTTTCCCTCTGTCTCTAAGCATGTTTGCTTTTTGAACAAAGAATTTTAAATGTTTTGGTAATGTAAGATATGGCCCCCTTCAAGATCCCTAAAACTTGTTATACTCGCCCTAGTAAATATTAATTGCAACAAATTTTATATCTAATATATATGTATATTATTTTAGGCAAATTTCACACAAGGTTGAATTTACTCGTAGAGGAGACGGTCAATGAACTTGAAATGTTTAAGCGAAGTGAATATGCAAAATAAAGTGCAAGCTTGCTTTTGATTACAAGAGAATTTTCGAGTGAGAAATTAGGAGAGTAAATGAGCTAGAGTGTGTAAGATTGATGCCTTGAATCTGGTGAAGACGTAGGCGAAATAAGGGTGTTTGAGGGCTCGCCCGCCTAGGCGGCTTGGCCCGGGAGACCGGGCGAATGTCCGGGCGATTCTCCGCCAAATTCGTATGCGCGCCCGACCGGGCGGCCTAGCCCGGGCAACCGAGCGGATCTGTTTTTGACGCGGGATGGCGATTTTCGAGTCGGGTTATAAATAGGCTTTTAACCTAAATCGTTAATTCGACGATTTAGATATAATCACATCTGTAATTCTGTTATTCCTCCACATCAATAAATTAGTTCTCTCTCTGCACGTGGATGTAGCCAACACTCCGTTGGTGAACCACGTTAAATTTGTGTGTGATTTCTATTTGTTTTGCATTTAATTATTTGTTCTTTCTGACATCTGTCATAACAAATTGGTATCAAGAGCTTTGTGTTCGATCTGGATGAGAAAGATGTCTGGGATGAATGTGAAAATCGATAAATTCACTAGGAGAAACAGTTTTAGTCTGTGGCAAATCAAGATGCGGGCTATACTGAAGCAACAGGGGTTGTGGGCACTGTTGGCAAAGAAGTCAACGGATTCAGTCACGTCTGAGATGGAAATTCTGGAGGAAAAGGCACATTCAACGATTATGTTGTATCTTTCTGACGACATAATTACTGAGGTTGCGGTGCAGGAAACCGCCGTCGGTCTGTGGTTGAAGTTAGAGAGTCTATACATGACGAAATCTCTAACCAACAAGTTGCTTTTGAAGCAACGTCTGTTCAGCCTGCATATGCAGGAAGGTATGTCTCTGAGTGACCATCTAGATAAATTGAATACTATCTTGCTAGATCTTCGTAATATTGATGTTAAAGTAGATGATGAGGATGCTGCTTTAATTCTGTTAGTATCTTTGCCTTTATCGTATGAGAATTTTGTGGATTCTTTTATTGTTGGGAAAGATAGTCTCTCATTAGAAGAAGTAAGATATGATCTTCATACTAGAGAAGTTCGTCATCAGGCATCTGGTTCTAGTATAGAAAATCCAAAATCTGGATTAGTTGTTACTGGGGGGTAAGGGACAAGGAAAATCTGGTAAAAAGAAATCGAACCATAAAAATTCGAGTTCTAAGGGTCCTAAACCTAATGATGTCTGTAATTACTGTAAGGAAAAAGGGCATTGGAAAAATGAATGTCCTAAGAAAAAGAAGCAGCGGGAAAAGAATGAAGGTTCTGCTGCTCTGGCAGAAACTGATGGTAATTCTGAGGAAGACCTGGCCCTAGTTGCTAATAACCAGTCACATTATAGGGATGTGTGGGTTCTTGACTCTGGGGCATCGTATCATATTAGTCCATGCAGGGAGTGGTTTTTGACTTATGAGCAGGTAGATGGGGGTCATGTTTCTATGGCTAACAGTGCTGCCTGCAAAGTAGTTGGAATAGGCTCCATCGGGTTGAGGACTCATAATGGTACATTCTGCACCTTGACCGAAGTTAGGCATGTTCCACTGATGACAAAGAATCTGATATCTTTGAGTCTTCTTGACAGTAAGGGTTTCAGGTTTCAAGGTGAAGGTGGAGTTATGAGTGTCTGCAAGGGTTCGAAGGTGGTTCTGAAAGGTATTAAAAATGGTACCTTGTATTTTCTTCAAGGTTCTACTGTGACAGGTTCTGCTGCTGTTGCATCATCTGAGGTTCACCAGGAGGATATGACCAAGCTGTGGCATATGAGGCTTGAACATATGGGTGAAAGGGGAATGCAAATTCTGTCATAAAGGGATCTTCTATGTGGGCACAAGGTGCAGGATCTAGAGTTCTGCGAGCATTGTGTGTTTGGGAAGCTTCATCGCAGCAAGTTTCCAAAGGCTGTGCATACAACAAAGGGCACACTTGATTATATCCATTCTGATTGTTGGGGTCCTTCTCGAGTTGAATCTATTGGAGGGCATAGGTATTTTGTATCGATGATCGATGATTATTCAAGGATGACTTGGGTAATTATGATGAAGCATAAAAGTGAGGCTTTCATGAATTTCAAGCAGTGGAAGGCCTTGGTGGAAAATCAAGCTGAAAGGAAGATCAAAAGACTGCGAACTGATAATGGTCTGGAATTCTGTTGGTCTGAGTTTAATGAGTTCTGCAAGAATGAAGGGATTGATCGCCATCATACTGTCAGGAATACTCCACAACAGAACAGGGTAGCAGAACGCATGAATCAGACATTATTGGAGAGAGCGAGGTGCATGCTCTCTAATGTTGGGTTAGCTAGAAGATTTTGGGCGGAAGCTGTAAGTACAGCTTGCTATCTGATCAACCGTGGGCCTCACATTGGTATTGATTGTAAAACACCTTATGAGGTGTGGTCTGGTAAGCCTGCAGATTATTCTTTGTTGAGAGTTTTTGGTTCTACTGTTTATTATCATGTGAGTGAAGGTAAATTAGAACCTAGAGCAAAGAAGGGTGTATTTGTGGGTTTTGGGAGTGGAGTTAAGGGCTATAGAATCTGGTCACCTTCTGAGAGTCGAGTTATACTTAGTAGAAGTGTAATATTTGATGAAAATTCTATGCTTAACCCCATTGTGAAGTCCATGGTGGTGTCTGTTGGTAGTGATGTTGATAAACAGATGGAGCTGCAAGTCACTCATGATGAGAGTGAATCACAGCACCAAGGTGGAGAAGATCAACATGGTGCTACTGAATTTGAATCTTCTAGTCATCAATCAGCCTCATCTGAAGCACATCGACCTAGCATATCACTTGATAGAGCTAGAAGAGTTGGTGTGGGACCTCCTAGGAGGTATGGTTTTGAGGATATGGTTGCTTATGCACTGCAGGTTGCTGAAGAGGTGGAGGTAGATACTCATGAGCCATCCACTTACAAAGAAGCTGTTTCAGGTAGTGAGTCTGCTTAATGGCTCGCTGCAATGGGAGATGAAATGGAGTGTCTGGATAAGAATCAGACTTGGGAGCTAGTCAAACGTCCTAAGGAGAGAAAGATTATCACCTGTAAATGGGTTTTCAAGAAGAAGGAAAGGACCTCACCTTCTGAGGGAGTCAAGTATAAAGCTCGGGTTGTTGCAAGAGGGTTCAAGCAAAGGGAATGAGTTGATTATAATGAGATTTTCTCACCAATGGTCAGACATACTTCTATCAGGGTGCTACTAGCAATAGTTGCACATCTGGATCTTGAACTTGAGCAACTAGATGTGAAAACAACTTTCCTACATGGGGAGTTGGAAGAAGAGATCTATATGACTCAACCAGATGGGTTCTAAGTTCCTGAAAAAGAAGACTATGTTTGCAGACTGAAGAAGTCCTTGTATGGGCTAAAACAGTCTCCTAGGCAGTGGTACAAAAGGTTTGATAGCTATATATGATTGGTTTGGGCTACAACAGGAGTTTGTATGATTGTTGTGTGTATCACAACAAGCTGGATGATGGATCATTGATTTATTTGGTCATGTATGTAGATGATATGCTCATAGCTGCAAAGTCCAAGTCTGATATTCAGAGGTTGAAGGGTCTTCTCAGTGTTGAGTTTGAGATGAAGGATTTGGGTGCTGCGAAAAATATTTTGGGGATGAAGATTTATAGGGAAAGAGATCAGAGGAAACTTTTCTTGCCACAGAAAGGTTATATTCAGAAGATTTTGTCAAGGTTTGGCATGTCAACAGCTAAGCCTATAGATACTCCAAGTGCTTCCAGTAGTCATTTGTCTGTTGCTTTTGCACCCAAGTCTGCTGAGGAGAAGGAGTACATGAGTCGGGTTCCTTATGCTAGTGCAGTAGGGAGCTTGATGTATGCTATGGTTTGCACTAAGCCGGATCTTGCACATGCAGTCAGTGTTGTTAGTAGGTTCATGGGTGATCCTGGTAAGGAGCATTGGCAGGTAGTCAAGAGGATTTTTCGTTACCTTAGAGGTACGTCAGATGTTGGTCTCATTTATGGGAATGATACTCAGTGTTTAGTTACTGGTTATTCAGATTATGCTGGAGATGTTGACAGTAGAAGGTCTATGACTGGTTATGTATTTACTCTTCGTGGCTCTGTTGTTAGTTGGAAGGCAACTTTGCAGGCTACGGTTACTTTTTCTACTACTGAAGCTGAGTACATGGCGTTGACAGCAGCTGCTAAAGAGGGCATATGGTTAAAAGGGCTAGTCAGTGATCTTGGTTTGCATCACGATCAGGCCATTGTGTATTGTGACAGTTTGAGTGCAATATGCTTACCAAGGATCAAGTCCATCATGAAAGGACTAAGCATATTGATGTGGGATATCATATTCTGAGGAGTGAGAAAAGGATTAAGGTGAAAAAGATAGGTACAACTGATAATCCTGCTGATATGTTCACCAAACCGGTTACGCAGAGTAAGTTTCAACATTGTTTGAACTTGCTCAATGTTCGTGATTGTTAATTACCCTTTGGGGCAAGTTTGGGGTCCTTAGGGGCTAATCTGGTGTCCTCAAGGGACAAATCTGGTCTGGCTGTCTTTCGGGGCAAATTTGGTTGCAGGGAGAATATGGGCATTGTGTGTTCAATGCGTCTGTTATCTGGTTATCTGGTTCGTTGTGAGAGGATTCAAGTCAAGGTGGAGATTTGTAAGATTGATGCCTTGAATCTGGTGAAGACGTAGGCGAAATATGGGTGTTTGAGGGCTCGCCCGCCCAAGCGGCTTGGCCCGGGAGACCGAGAGAGTGTCCGGGCGATTCTCCGCCAAATTCGTATGCGCGCCCGACCTGGCGGTTTGGCCCGGGCGACCGGGTGGATTTGTTTTTGACGCGGGATGTCGATTTTCGAGTCGGGTTATGAATAGGCTTTTAACCTAAATCGTTAATTCGACGATTTAGATAGAATCACATCTGTAATTCTGTAATTCCTCCACATCAATAAATCAGTTCTCTCTCTGCCCGTGGATGTAGCCAACACTCCATTGGTGAACCACGTTACATCTGTGTGTGATTTCTCTTTGTTTTGCATTCAATTATTTGTTCTTTCTCACATCTGTCATAACAAAAACTTGTGATGTTGTGATACAAAATGAGTTGAAGAGCTACTTATATAGTACCCCCATTTCAATTTCCCTCCCTTAGACAAAATTCACGAGCGAAACAAAACCCCTCCCTCTCACTCACTCGCACAGCTAACCCTAACGCCCCATCACCGGAGCCCTGACACCGGAGCACCGACCCATCGCCGGAGCCACGACATTGATGCACCACCTTGCGCACCACCCACCACGCGCAGCAGCGACCTCCACTACCACCACTACCCTTCTCTTTCTTCTCTTCTCTTCTCTTCTCTTCTCCACCATTTGAGTGGGTTTAGGGTGTGGAGCTCCTCCACCACTACGCAGCGCCACCACCCACAAGCGGCAGCAACGACTACCACCACCACTGCCCTACTCTTTCTTCATTGCTCTTGGGTTTAGTCAATTTTTGCTTAGTTAAGTATGAATTAATCTTGTTTTTAAGTTAGTTTTGTTTTTCTTAATTGAATTAAATGATTAATGTGCAATGTGGGTTTTGTTAATTGTAGGAAGAAGAGGCTTAGGAAGGCAAATAAAGTTTAAACTATCTCTTCTCTCTTCATTGCTCATCATTGGTGTTAAGAGGTAACTAGTTTAATTTCGTTGTCTTTTTTGTTTGATTTGTTGATGAGACAAAGTTGTCATGTGATTCAATTTGATTAAGTTATGATAATTTATTGATATATAGATGTATTTCTTATAATGTATGTATATTTCTTGATATGAGATTGTATGAAAACGCAATGTAATTTAGCTATGAAATTTACAAGTTGTTTGAATCATCATCATATGCCTAGATACCCGTTCAAGACTTACTCATGAGGAGTAAGTCTTGAATAGTCCCCGGTTTGGGACTGTTCTTGGACGTTTGATCTCACTTAGGTGATGAATGTGTGTCTTCTTTTAAATTCTGAGGAAAGTCTTGGCTTATCGTTTCTCTACATTGTTCTCTAGGTACATATGTAGATAAACAATTATCTACATTGTGTACTTGGAGAATTGTAGGGAAATGCTGTCGGATTTTCCTTAGAATTGAAAAGTTGGCATATATTCACTAGTGAGATTAGACGTCCAAGAATGGGTTAGGTTTGAGTGATAAGGACCTTCGGCTGCATGCATACATTTGAACATGTCACTATCTTAGCTTGCTCTATACGTGTGTGATTTGAATATGTGAGTGTATGTACTTAAATAATGATTGATGCATTATATTAATTGGTTGTGCTTAATTATTAGAGGTCTTCTTGAATGAGATGGATCGTACTTGGATGTATGGTAGTCGTGAATCGATTGAGTTTGTGAATGGAGTCTCGGAATTATGTACATCTGCATTACAATATCAAGCATCCTCTGGAGCAGTCGACTTTTATTGTCCTTGTGTCGATTGTAGAAATGTGAGCACGGTTAGTAGTATACATTTGCTTAGGGACTTTCGTCGTGGGTTTAGGCCTCAATACCACGTATGGGTTTGGCATGGTGAGCAGGGGAAATATATAGGAAGCTCTAGAGTAATGAACGATGTATGTGAAGAAAAGAAGGATTTAGAGAATTGAGATAATGAGTTCGGGGATGAGAATTTGGATGATGATAGGGATCGGGTAGACGAGATGATACACGAGGTTGAACATCAGTCGTGTAATCGACCTCGTATTTTTGAGTCTATGTCTGATGCTACTGAAAAGCCGTTGTATCCAGGTTGTACAAAGTACACCAAACTTTCCGTCGTGATAACATTATTCAACATTAAGTCGAAAGCTGGTTGAACGGACTCTAGTTTCACATCGTTGTTGGAAGTTTTAGCTGATATGCTCCCTGATGGAAATGAACTGCCAAAGTCGTATTATTATGCGAAGAAACTGATGTGTCCTTTCAGTTTAGAGTACGAGCGAATACATGCATGTCCTAACGATTGTGTGCTTTATCGTAATGAGTATGAGCATTTACATGAGTGTCCACATTGTGGATTGTCGAGGTACAAGCGTGAAGAGCTGGAGGTAGTGAAGGACCACCAGCTAAGGTGTTGTGGTATCTACCCATAATACCTAGATTTAAGCGCATGTTCTCAATTAAAGGAGATGCGAAGAATTTGAGGTGGCATGCAGATCGTAGGAAGAAAGACGGTCTGCTCGAGCATCCGGCTGATTCGCCTGAGTGGAAAAGTATCAACAGGGTGCAGAAGGCATTTGGTAATGAGGATAGGAATCTGAGGCTTGGATTATGTACAGATGGCATGAACCCTTTTGGCAATCTTAGTTCGCAGCATAGTACATGGCCAGTAGTTTTAGTGGTTTATAACTTGCCTCCTTGGTTGTGCATGAAACTCAAGTACATCATGTTGTCGCTTCTTATTATATCAGGGCCCAAACAACCTGGAAATGACATAGATGTATACCTCCAACCACTTGTTGAAGATTTACAGAAGATGTGGAACGAAGGAGTGTTAGTATTTGATGCGTATGCTAATGAGATGTTCACTCTGCGTGCCATGCTTTTTTGTACTATGAACGATTATCCAGCTTATGGGAACTTATCTGGGTATAAGACTAGAGGAAAACAACCCTGCCCGATTTGTGTAGATGACATGAAGTCTACATACCTTAAGGGCTGCAAACATGTCTATATGCGCACACGAAGGCTCCTCAGACGCGACCATCCATATCGGTTTAAGAAGAAGGCATTCGATGGGACGGTTGAAAAAGAAGTTGCTCGTAGACCATTAACTGGTACTGAAGTTTATAATCAGGTTAAGGGTATTGAAACAATCTTTGGTAAACCTGCTAGTGAGGTTGATCGACGTACAGGATTATGGAAAAAGGAGTCTATTTTTTGGAAACTCCCATATTGGAAAGATCTAAAGGTCAGACATTGTTTGGATGTCATGCACATAGAGAAGAATGTTTGTAAAGCAATTCTTGCGACACTTATGAATATTCCGGGCAAGACAAAAAATGTTAAGGCGTCACGACTTTACTTGGAAAAACAGGGGCTTCGACCAGAGTTGTGGGCTCAGAAAAGGGACGGAAGGAAGAAGAAAGTAGTGGAGGAAAGGGTTGATGAGGAAACTCAGAAAAGTAAAAAGAAGGTGGAGGATTCGGAGAAGAATTATTTGCCACCCGACTTGCTACACGATGTCGCGTGCGAGAGAAACGAATTTTTTGCGAGTCGTTGTATGGCATTAAGGTTCCAACTGGCTACTCATCGAATATGAAGCGATTTGTTACCTTAAATGGTGAGTTGAAGTTATCGAGTATGAAATCTCATGATTGTCATGTCATGATGCAAGTATTCTTACCGATTGCAATTCGTGGGATACTTCCAAAGCATGTGAGGCACACCATTACAGAACTTTGTTCATTTTTCCATACAATATGCAGCAAAGTCCTAGAACCGTCGACCCTCGATTCCTTGCAGGTCAGAGTAATTGAAACTCTATGCAAATTTGAGATGTTTCCCCCCCGCATTCTTTGACATTATGGTCCATCTCATTATCCATCTAGTTCGTGAAATTAAGTTGTGTGGTCCAGTGTTTTTGAGGTGGTGCTATCCTTTTGAGAGATATATGGGTACTTTGAAGGATAAAGTTCGAAATACTGCACAACCAGAAGGTAGTATAATTCAAGGGATTGTGGGTGAAGAGATCAGTAATTTTATGGCTGAGTATTTTGCTAGTGTTGATCCTGTTGGACTTCCGACATCTCGACACGAGGGCAGACTTGAGGGCAAGGGTACAATTGGTTCAAAATTGATCACACCTTTCGTAGAAAAGCGTACACAAGCTCACTTATTTGTATTGCATCACGTAGCAGCTGTCCATCCTTATTTAAATGAACATATGGAGGAATTACGTGTTAGCAATCCTGGAAAAGGAATAAGGGCATTGACGCAAATGCATAACAAGACTTTCATTGATTGGTTTCATAAACGAGTAGTGAATGATTTGCATGAAAGTGTTCCTAAAACAGTAAAGTGGTTAGCATTTGGTCCTCTTTAAGTTGTACGCTTTTATGAGGGTTATGATATTAATGGCTATACGTTTTGGACTGAACGTCAAGATCTGAAGTCGACAGCGCAACAAAATACTGGTGTTTCACTTGTGGCGTCATCTACACAATACGCAAGCTCGAAGGATAAGTCGCCTATACTTGCTGACATCAATTATTATGGGCGAATACAAGAAATATGGGAGCTGGACTACTGTACTTTTAATATTTGCCTCTTGTGTTGCAAGTGGGTTGACGATAATCGACGTTGCGTAAGAAAAGATGATCATTGCGGATTCACTCTTGTGGACCTTAGTCGTCTACGTGAAACTCAGGAGCCATTTGTAATTGCATCACAAGTTAAGCAAGTATTTTATGTAACTGATCCTGCTGATAATAAGTGGTCAATTGTTGTGCCTGGTAAAAGGAGTATCCTCGGTATTGGTGATGTTGATAATGAGGAAGAATATGATGCATTTGAGGACATCCCAACTTTTACCTATCCTGAAAATAGTGTGGAAGATGATGTGAATATGTCGGAGAACTATATGCGTGTAGATCACACGGAAGGGATACATGTACTTGAAGATCCTAAGAAACGGCGAAAGGTCAATAAATCATGAGACATATACTCAGGTATGTCTAATTTCTCCAATTCGTAACTAATATGATGATTTCTAAGGGCTTATTTTTGTTGTTGGTTGAATTTCGGGAACGAAAAGGTCATTTTAGGCCTACATGGCAATGATGGAGTGCAGTGGGGGGGCAGTAGTGGCGGTGGCGTTGGTGGTGGGAACTGTTGCAAATGTGGAGAGTGAGGTCACATGGCAATGGAACGCTCTCCACATTTGTAACAGTTCCCACCACCTCCGCCGCTACCAGCTGATGGGCATTCCATTGCCATGTGACCTGATTCTCGGGTCATTTTAGGCCTATTTTCGCCTTTCGTGTCGAATTCGTACCTATTGAGTCATTTTCACCCCAAATTCTTTTTGAACATGATTATATGAGGTATAATCTAACTATTGTGTAGATTTTTAGGCTTCCATCTGTTGTTAGTTGAATTTCGGGAACGAAAAGGTCATTTTAGGCCTATTTTGGCCGATTCGCGTCTGATTCGTACTTATCGAGTCATTTAATCCCAAATTCTTTTTGAACATGATTATATGAGGTATAATGTAACTATTGTGTAGATTTTTAGGCTTGCATCTGTTGTTGGTTGAATTCCGGGAACGAAAAGGTCATTTTTGGCCTATTTTGGCCAATTCACGTCCGATTCGTACTTATCGAGTCATTTAACCCCAAATTCTTTTTGCACGTGATTATATGAGGTATAATGTAACTATTGTGTAGATTTTTAGGCTTGCATCTGTTGTTGGTTGAATTTCGGGAACGAAAAGGTCATTTTAGGCCTTTTTTCGCCGATTCGCGTCATTTTTTTATATTTTTGTTCATCTAACTCCAAACTTTTGTTGCATACGCCAATATGAGGTTGATTGAAACTACATATTAGGTTTTTGTGCATAAATTTTCATGTAAATGAAATTGAGAAACAAAAAGGCTTAAAGAAAAAGGGGGGAAGTTGTGCGGAGGGCGGCGGTGGGGGAGGGCGTGCGGGTGGGGGGGGGGCTGTGCGGGGAGGGGAGGGCTGGGCAGCAGTGGGGGAGGGTTGTCGGTGGCTTGGGGGGGTTGGCAGGGGTTAGTATCAACCTCTGCAAGCCCCTGCCAGCCCCCCAAGCCCATGCCAGCTTCAGCTTTATGTATATTAATGCGTATATTTGTACAATTTCAAGGAGATAGTGGAGGTGCATACGGATAAGAGCACGAGTGCTGAACACACTACCGAGGACGAGTCTTTCGATGCGAGAAAGGAATGGGGTAAATTTTACGCCTACTTTCGTCTTTTCGTGTCCAATTCGTACCTATCGAGTTATTTAACACCAAATTCTTTTTGAACATGATAATATGAGATATAATGTAACTATTGTGTAGATTTTTAGGCTTGCATTTGTTGTTGGTTGAATTTCAGGAACGTAAATGTCATATTAGACATATTTTAGCCTTTTTGCTTCTAATTCTTAGATTTTGAGTAACTTAACTCCAAATTCTTTTTGAACATGATAATATGAGGTATAATATAACTAGTGTGAAGATTTTTAGGCTTGCATTTGTTGTTGGTTGAATTTTGGGAACGAAAAGGTCATTTTAGGCCTATTTTTACCTTTTCGCGTCCAATTCGTACTTATCGAGTCATTTAACCCCAAATTATTTTTGAACATGATAATATGAGGTATAATGTAACTATTGTGTAGATTTTTAGGCTTGCATTTGTTGTTGGTCGAATTTCGGGAACGTAAATGTGATTTTAGGCCTATTTTCACCTTTTCGCGTCCAATTCCTATTTCTCGAGTCATTTAACTCCAATTTCTTTTTGAACATGATAATATGAGGTATAATATAACTAGTGTGTAGAGTTTTACGCTTGCATTTGTTTTCGATTGAATTTCGGGAAGGTATATGTCATCTTTAGAACTATTAACTACGGTAAATGATTGAATTCTTATACTATGTGTTTATTCCTTGGTTGTTTTGCAAGGTTTATATGAATAAAACACCAAGTTTGAGGGCCTTCACCATAGAGGAATTACATGAAGTTCGGGATAAGTTGGCGACCTACCTTTGTGATGATTGCTTATGATACATTTTGGTGGATTTCGCGATATAACTTGCTAGATCTACTAGCTAGTTGGTATCAATTCTATGTATACTTTTTACATTATTAAATATATACTTCCTCCGTTCCAAAATAAGTGAAACACTTCTCTCATTTATGTGAGAGCTTTTTGAGACAAGTGTTTCACTTATTTTGGAACGGAGGAAGTATATTTAAAGTTAATTATTACGTTGAAAAACTTGTGATATATTGCAATTCGATCGGTTTTTTTTTGTGTCGAAGGGAGGTGTTGGGGGGGGGCGTCGGGGTGGGGTGCAAGGTGGGGTCTTTAGTGCTGGGCTAGGGGTGGGCTGGTGGGGTCTTGGGGTGGTGGCGGTAGTGGGTGGAGGGGCGGGCAGCGGGGGTTGGGGATGGGAGGGTGGGTGGTGGGGTGGGGGGTGCGAGTAGGGGTGTTCATTTCGGATATCCGATCCGATCCGATCCGAAATTTCGGATATCCGAATATTTCGGATCGGGGAAAATGCGATCCGAATCCGATCCGGAAAATTTCGGATCGGATCGGATTGGATATCCGAAATTTCGGATCGGATCATCGGATATCCGAAAACTAAAAAATTTGAAATTTTCAAAGGAAAAGTTCTTAAAATATGTTCCGGATCGGATCGGATCATCGGATATTTCAGACATCCGACCTTAAAACGGATATTTTCGGATCGGATATCCGAAAATATCCGAAAAATACCGAAAAAATTCGAAAAATTCCCATATTTCGGATATTTTCGGATATCCGAAACTTTAAAATCCGATCCGTATCCGATCCATTTTCGGATATCCGATCCGAAATATCCGAAAACAAAAATACCGGATCGGATATCCAGAAAAATCGGATCGGATCGACCGGATCACGGATCGGATCGCCCGGATCGGATATTTTGAACACCCCTAGGTGCAGGGGCTGCAGGGGAGTGCGGGGGGTGGGGTCGGGGTGGGGGTGCAGGGCCGGGGTGGGGGTGCGGGGAGTGCGGGGGGCGGGCTTTGGGGTGGGGGTGTAGGGGGTGGGTGGGGTGGGGGTGCGGGGGGTGGGTGGGGTGGGGGTGCGGGGGCGGTTGGGGTGGGGGGTGTTGGGCTGGCAGATTTTTTTTTAATAAAAAAAATCGAATACGATGGGATGCGGTTTTGGGTCTAGACTGCAGCCCTTCACATATAGAAGGACTGCGATCTAGACCCAAAGCCGCAGCCCTTCGTTATACGAAAGGCTGCGGTTTAGGCCAAAAACGCAGCCCTTCCAGCTTGGAAGGGCTGCGGTTTAGGCCAATACCGCAGCCCTTCGTTTTGAAGGGATGCGGTTTAAGACCGCAGCTCTTCACTTTTAGTCAAGGGCTGCTGGCCAAAAACGCAACCCTTAGGGCTGTTTTGACAGCAGCCCTTCCGTTTTTTTCCACTAGTGATCCGTGCCAAAGTAGTTACATTCTTCAGCCACTTCTTCCTAAATCTGGCGCATTCCCTAATATATACTCCCTCCGTCCCAAAATTCTCTTGACACTTATCAAGGCACGTAGTTTTAGATGATAAGTTGTTGTTTGGTTATCAATTGTTATTTTGTTCAAAAGTAGATGTGATAGGAGTTAGTAGTTAGTAAAAGTAGTATTATTTTATTTTAAGGAGAGAGAATGTGGGTCACGGTTAGAGTTGGTATGTAATAGGAGTAGTATTATTTTATTTGGAGGAGAGAGAGAGTGGGCCAATGTTTAAAATGTAGAAGGATTAAAATAATAGTGAGTCATATCCAAAAATAGAAGTGTAAAGAGTATTCTGGGACAGATGAAAAAGGAAAGTGTACGTAAAGAGTATTCTGGGACGGAGGGAGTAGCAGGTTTATAACCGCTCGCCATGTCAGCTATCTTGGCCCCTTAAATTCGTCCCGTCATTTGTTGGCCACTGGATTCATAAACAAACGCACACACTGCCAATTATCTTGTGCCACATGTACAAAGAATTCTCCCTTAACATAGATACTATTGATGTTTCACAAATTCTTTTTTTTTTAAAACGGGTTAAATATGCATTAATTAAAAAACGAAAGTACAGCCTACCGCTAATACAACCAAACTAAACTGAGCAATACTTGCTCTTACAGAACAATTACAAAAGCAAAGATAACTTAAACTTAAACTTAAACTAGGATAGAACTGCTCCAACTGGAAGTCTGAGATGATAGATAACTGTGGTGGAACTCTTCTGCGGGTGGATGACGATCGCCAGAACCTTGACGAAGTGAAAGGAAGGAGATGGCTGATTTCACAGGCAGAGCAACAAAGTAGCAACGAGATTATATGTAACTACTTTGCAAAGGATATACCAAAATCTCTACAAAACCCCCTCTTCTCTCTCTTCAACTCAACCCCCCCCTTCTCTCACTTCAACTCAAAACCCCACGGTGAAGGACATGATGCGGGGGCGGAATACGAGGGTCGAGCTAGGAGATCAGGCGGACTGTAGTGGTGCTTGTTGTGGGGCCCGCTACGCGGTGGCAGGACGAGATGGGTCGGTCATCGGAAAATGGTCACTGTTTTTGTCAAATCGAATTGTTGGAGTTTTTGGGTCTTTGATTAGCTTGTTCCTCGGTATTTTGGGGTTGATGAATGGAATTAGAGTTCCGATTGTTGCTAGGAAATGGGTTAAGAATAGGGATGGGCTGGTGAAAGAGAAGTGCATTAGGTAAAAATAGCTTTGTGCGTGGTTTCATGGAGCCATCATTAGTAAGAATTACAGGGAATCCTACCATCCCCACTAGAAGTCCAGAATACCATGTTATTCAATTTCCTAGACAATATCTTGTTGAAATGCTACTATTGTGAATTTTGTTATTTTATATGTTTGCTACTTTGCTTGAGACTTTGTTTCCTCCTGCATATACCGATATACGTGTTTTTCTGGAAGTTCAAATTGATATTTTGTTATGTTTATGGTTTTGTCGACATAGACTTGATTTATATTTGATTTTGTATTTTGAAATTGTTTTGTTCATATCAGTAACATTATTTGTTACTATCAGTAACCTTAAAATATTATATGAGTAATCCCATTTAATTTTGCAGTAACTTCGTGTAGTTTTTGCAGTAACTTCGTGTAGTTTTTGGAGTAACCTTGTTCAATCCCATGAGTAATCTATTTTAATCATATGAGTAACCTATAAATTAATCACATGAATAACCTATTTTAATCTTAGGAGTAACTTCATTTACTCATACCAGTAACCTCATTTATTCATACTAGTAACCCCAATTGTTCACAAAAATAACACACATTTATTAATATGAGTAACCTCACTCGTTCATAAATCATAAGGAGTAACCCCATTTATTTATACCAGTACTCCTACTTAATCATATGAGTAACCCCATTTTGTTCACATAAGTAGCTTTATTTTGTTTATAAGAGTAACCCCTGACGGTTTGCAATATACTCAAGAGGGGGGTGAATTGAGCACTTAAACGATCTGGTGACAAATTCAAATTCTTTTGATTTAAGGGGGAACCAGTTGCGCTGTTCCTGACAGCGCAAATACTATAACTTAAAAGCAATAACGAACACACCAAATTTAACGAGGTTCAGCCAAACAAAGGCCTACGTCCTCCTACGCTAGTTTTCTAATTAATCAACTTTGAAAAACAAGAATACTCTCGCACTCTCTTGTTTCCTTTACTCCAAGAAAACAACACATCCCACACTAACTCTAGTGTGCTATTTCGCACTTCAACTTGCAAGGAATCGCAAATGAACTCATAAACGCTACCCAATCTCTAACCCCTTTGTTAGAGAGGGGGAGAATCGGGGAGAGAGAGAAGAAAGTTAGGGTTTTGGGAAAAGTTTCAGGTTGAGTGAGATGGGTTTTGGGTAGAAACCTGTGGTTCGATATGAGAGAAGAGAGGGAGAGATGAGGGGAAGCAAGAGAGGAGATGGGAGAAGAGAGAGAGAGAAAAGGGGAGGGAGACATGGAAGCTAAGGCTGCTAAGCTAAGGCTGCTAAGCTAACGCGGGTATGAGGGGGGGGAATTTATTTAGGGCAAATAGAGTATTAAGGCCCAAGGGCCGCGGTTGGTCCCAAAACCGCAGCCCTTCACTACGAAGGGCTGCGGTTTTTGGGCTAACCGCAGCCCTTCACTATTAAGGGCTGCGTTTTGCAATAAACCGCAGCCCTTGCACTGCAGCCCTTGCGTTTTTTTCCACTAGTGAATACAATCAGTTTTTCTTAACTCACGCTTTCTTACAAAGCAAATAAAGAGTAATGTAAAGCTCTATGAGATGCGTACTCTATTTTAGGAAATTGTTTAGTCGTTCTCTTTGTGAAAGCTCTCGAAACTCAATAAAATTCGGGAGAGCATCAAAGGTGAAGGAGAATCACGAATCTGTATTTATAGACCTAGGTGTAACATTTGAGCGAGCCCTAACTCAAAATATCAAAGATATGATAATCCTAAGTTAGGGAAAGTATATCTTGAACAATATCTTTCTCGGAGGAAAGATAGTATCCAAGATATACTCACGCTTTAAGGCAAGTAAATATTGAACTATGATTCTAAAGGCTGGCAAACATTTCTTATGGAGTATTTGAGAAATTATTTTTTCGAAAATATTTTCTAAAACCGCCAGCTCAATCACCCGGTAAAGGAACTGGTACCCAGACCTGTTACCCTACTTAGTTTTATTCTGAATATGTAACCAACTGGTTCCATATTCAAAACCCTACTGTTTCACACTTAAGAACAATACAAACAATTCTACTAGAAATATCATATGCAAATATTACATGAAGACCTAAGATAATTCAATTAAAGAATCCTAAACTATCTTCTTGCACTTCAATCCTTGAAGCTTCCCTTGAATCAACAATGAAGAACTTTGTTTTTTCCTCGAACAACTTCGAGAGGGCTTCTTAGATTCGAGTCTTGGAATAACATGTTTGCTACACAATAACACATCATAGCATAGCAAATATTCTTTTGACTGTTTCATTATACAGTTAGGAACAGTTGGATACTCAGTTGTTTCAGCCTAGAACCACCTGTAATAACAGTTGATCCATGCAGCTGTTTGTCATCATTCAAAACCTAGGGGACTCAACAAATTCCTTCTTTTTGATGATGACACATTCTTTGAAGTTTCCTGCAACCAAGAAGTTAGTAAACACAGATAACTTCAACCAAAGATCAAATAACTCATTAAGAGAGCTTACTTGACACAAGACTTACAAGGTGAAACAGTTAACTATTTAAAGTGTTTCCTAAGACTCCTTTTTTTAAACTATAAATGAAACTATACTGGGACTGACTCAATGACTCAATCTATACTAGACTTAGGCACTTCAACTTCAAACTCAATTTTCCCCTTTTAGCATCATTAAAAAGTACTCATAGACAAATCCATTGCACATAAGTTATCACCTAATTCAAAATACTACTAATCAAGTTATCATGCTGCAAGAAATCAAGTTAGTCACACAATTCACAATCCATAACCAAACACAAATTATCCAAAATACAAACCAGCAAAGTTAAACGGGAACCCAAATTGCATTAGAGAATGTTTTGTAATAAGAGGGGAAAACAGTAATGCAAAAGCAGTTTATCAGAATGGGATGGGGGAAACAGCTAGAAATAGCAATCACTCCTCGTCATCCTCTTCTTCCTCTCCTTATTCCTCTCAGAGGCATCATCATCATGTTCTTCTTGGGTGGAGGAGGAATGTGAGGATACAATACCTTCTTCAACTTCCTCATCATCATCTTGTTGATCCTTAGCCATAGGATCAGCAGGAAGACGGAGATCAGCTGGAAGACGAGGATCAGCAGAACCAGTAGCACTCTTAGCAGCAGGAAGTTGAGCTTTTACTTCTGGAAGAGAGATAACCAACAACTCAGTCTCGGCAAGCTTCTTTTCAAACTTAGTGACCTTAGACTTATAAGACTTTGACATATCCTCAATCAGCTTATACATTGTGTCCAACGTCTTCTCCTGGTTGTCTAACCTTTCAATCACAGCAACATATGTGCTGGTTCCCCCTATCTTTCTCTTCTTCTTCTCTAGCTTTTTCTTCTCAGTCGGTACTCCTAACTTCGAGAAGGCTTCTTAGCTTCAAGTCTTGGAATACCATGTTTGCTACACAAGAACACATCATAGCACAACAAATATTTTTTTTGACTTTTTCATTATACAGTCAGGTTCAGTTGGATACTCAGCTATTTCCCAGCAGCCTAGAACCACCTGTAATAAAAATTGTTCCTTATAGTTGTTTGTCATCATTCAAAACCTAGGGGACTCAACAACCACTTCTATTGTTACGCGTAACCTTAAAATATTATATGAGTAACCTCACCATTTATTTTTTACAGTGACCTCGCTTAGTTTTTGGAGTAACATTGTTTAATCCTGTGAGTAACCTATTTTAATTATATGAGTAACCTAGTTTAGTCTTATGAGTAACCTCATTTATTCATACAAGTATTCCCAATTATTTACAAAACCAACCCCCATTTATCAATACGAGTAACCTATCTATTCATACTAGTAACTCCAAATTGTTCACAAAAACAACCCACATTAATCAATATGAGTAACCTTATTTATTCATAAGAGTAACCTCATTTGTTCATAAGAGTAACCTCATTTAATCATACGAGTAACCCCAACCGTTCACAAAAGTAACCCCATTTATTTATGTGAATAACCCCATTTGTTTATACGAGTAACCTCACATAATTATACGACGAACCTATTTAATCATATGAGTAACCCCAATTGTTCACAAAAGTAACCCAATTTCTTCATACGAGAAACCTCACTTAATCATACGACGACCCCATTTAATCATACGAGTAACATCAATTGTTTATAAAAGTAATCCCATTTCTTCATACAAGTAACTTGACTTAATCATATGACAACCCTATTTAATTATATGAGTAACCCCAATTATTCACAAAAATAAACTCCTCTAATCATACTAGTAATAACCTCATTCGTTCACATGTGTAATCTCATTTAATCATACGACAACCCTGTTTAATCACACAAGTAACCCCAATTGTTCACAAAAGTAACTCCAATCCTTCATACAAGTAACCTCATTCATTCATAAAAGTAAACACATTAGTATTCTCTTTTGTTACAAAAGTAACTACAATTATTTA
Organism: Beta corolliflora; assembly: GCA_947648045.1. NCBI lineage: Eukaryota > Viridiplantae > Streptophyta > Magnoliopsida > Caryophyllales > Amaranthaceae > Beta > Beta corolliflora. The sequence continues at coordinate 611,856 of CANSZD010003018.1, forward strand.
TAGGGGTGACACCCTTTTATTGTTAAGGGTAACCACCTGTTCATACAAGTAACTCCGTTTGCTCATAAGAGTAACTTCATCTGTTCATAAGAATTTGTACACAATGTCAAATTCAAAGGCCATATCTCACATAACACTCAATATCTTTGTAAGATTCAAGTTTGAGATAAAAATTTGGCTTGATAGCTTACCAACGCCTGGTCAAAAACTCGATTCCGATGAGAAATGAGTGAGATATGACCTTTTGAAAATGAGTTGGTTGGCTCGATAGCTTTCCAAGGCGGCTCTTGTGAGAACACCTCTCTTATATGAGAACACTCACTTATGTTATAATAACTCATGTCTATTGGATTAACTTACATCCAACGGCTTAAATGTTTTCAAAAAAAAAAACAAATTAAAATATTCTCTCTTTCTATCTCTCTTCACTTAAATCATGACATTTCATTTTTTTCTCAAAATTTCTCTCTCTATCCTCTCATTCTCATTAACTTACATCTTCATCTGCTGTCTCATCTTCACCGTCCATAGCGGAATCTCCATCACCACCTCACGACCACTTCTTACTCATCTCTAGCGTCGGTGATTTATATCTTTTGCCACATCATTGTCTTTTGGCGAACTTAATTCACACCTGGAATCACCATCCTCATGGCGAATTTTCTCACCTCTATTAATGGTAAATTTCTACAAAGTTGGCAAAGAAGAAACGATTGGAGAAGAAACTCGTTCGACTGCCGGTGAAAAGCGTCGATCAAAGGTAGTGCATAACTATGAGTTTGATTATCGCCTTCTCTTTTTCTGCATTTTTCCTGACAACATTTTTTCTCTGTTGTTAATAAATCGATTAAATAACTTTAAAAAAAATTATTGTTAAGTTAATGATACATGATTTTCATCCTTTGATATGGTGGATAATGATGATCAATTATTGCTAAGTTGCAATTTAAAGCTTTGTTGAGATTGGATAAGATGAGTTTGCCTCTTATTGTTATCTTGCATATGTAGTATTACATATGTTATAAATGTTATTATATATGATTTGAAAATTAGTGTATATAGTCTATAAAATGGTGTACATGTTCTAAAATTTTACTAGAAATAATTTAGAACGTACTTGTAATCATTTATAACATACTTGAAATAATTTAGAACATGTTTTCAATAATTCAGAACATACTTGAAATAATTTAAAACATACTTAAAATATTTTAAAACATACTTGAAATAATTTAGAACATAAGTTTGAAAATTTAGAACATGCATATATCAATATATGTATATGTATTGATTAGGTTCTTACGTTCTAAAAAGATGTATTCATGTTCTAAAAAGTGTTGAATATGTTCTAAAAACAGTATGTTCTTAAAAGTGTTGCATATGTTTTAAAAAGTATTGCGTATGTTCTAAACATAAAATTGTTCTCACATACAATATATATGTTCTCACATAAGGATTCATTCTCATCGGACCCTTCCCCTATCTAAACTATATTATAAGAGACTAGGTACAAATCTGATACGTGTCATTGTATTATACTTTTTCAAAAAAAAAAAAAATTTTAATAATTGATATGAATAACTTTGTCAATATATAATATAAAAAAATAAACTTAAACAAACTATATATTGAGATTGTTATTCTTAAGTGAATATTATTATACAAGTATTTTGTTTAAGCTATATTCTAAATTTAAATAAATATTCTGCAAAGTATAACATAAGAGAAAATAATCTTCGTAATATAATTGCAATTTGTCATTGCTAGACAGGTTGGTGCGTTTTCATTCTACAACTTTGAGTATGAAATCATGTGATTATAGAATCTTTGTTACTTGTCTTGCAACATAAGCGTAGAGGTGTCAGTTTGGTTAAAAAATGTGGGTGAACTGCAAACTGATAGCCAACTGAATTGAAGTGACCCATAACTAAAAAGTGCAATAATCAAAAGCCAACTGTTTAAAGTTAACTGTAACATAATTTAACTGAACTGAAACACGAACCAAACACAAACTGAACTGAAACTAACTGCTTCAAAAACTGCTTTAAACGGTACCGAACTGAATTTAAACTGAACTGAAATTAACTGAAAATCGTTCTAAACTGATTTAAACTGAACTGAACTGAACTGAATTCCAAAAAAGTAAATCGATAACTGCTCTAGATTGTTTTTAACTATAACAAATAATAATGTCTCTTAGTTATATTACTAAATCATAACTGAAATAATATCATAACGCCCGAATATACAAAATTTGTATATTACATGGAACACAACTTGAAGGAATCTTGAATAAATTGTGATGAGTGATAAGCTCTCTTTTCAACAAATATTATGATTGCTAAAATTATATGTCGCATTAATTTAATAAATCTTACTATGTGAATGCTTAAACCAAATGTTATAATACTATAATTCAATTTAACCATTAATATTATTTCCTTCTTGTTCCCTCACTTTTGGAGGCTTAATAAATAAATATGAACGATGTTTAGGTAAGCCCGTCATGTAGGTGACAAGGTGAGTAATCCAATACGAGTGATCTAAGATTCTAAGTACCATTTACTTTATTAATTATAAATAAAATTATCCCTTTAAATTCAATTGTTGGGCTTTTGAAATTATCAGTAGGAATATCCTTCTTAATTTATAAGTTACCTTTGATAAATATAAGTAAGGATTATGAAATAGGTAAAAGATAATTTTATATTATATAAGTAAAGAATTTGGCTGAATAATTGAATGAGATATATTATATAATTTAAATTCTATACATTGCATATAACCTTCATTCATATATTAGTCAAAAGTAAAATGAAATAGTTACGGAAGTGGTTGCTAGAATAGATCAAAATTTTTAAATGCTACTTTTTCAATTCTTGAGGGAGCAGTCAAAGAAATTTTCATAACAAATATGAAAATTTAACATTCATTTATTACTCACGTACTTTACAAACATAAAAAAAAGAAATTGATGGTACAAATTCACAACAGTCTTCAAATCTTCTATCTTCCCCTTCTCTGAATCCAATAGTCTAATCTTCAACTACAACAAATAGTAAAAACATAAACAATAAGACTAGAGTATATTAAACAGTTAAATGGATAAATAAAAAATACACAAATATAGCATAAATCAACCTTACCAAATTTACCTTGACCTTTACAATTACAGAATCCAATAGAAAAGATGACGGGTCGGGGTCCATGGGTCAGGGTCCACAGGTCAGGGTCAGGTTTGGGCCATAGTTAGATTTGGGTCATGGTTTTGGACTTTAGGGTTTAGGCTTAAGGTTCGTGTTTAGGTAAGCCCACCAAACTAAACCCTAACCCACCTAATTCTTTCTAGCCGTCAGACTTAAAAAAAATAAAAAATAAAAACATGAAAAACAAAATTTGGAAAAAACATAAAACAACAGATAAACTCAAAAACCACATTTAAAAAACATAAAAGTGCATATAATTATAAATCACATAGTTCTAAACTTGTAATTGAAAAATAAATCGTAATTGTTAAAATATCATAATATTAATATTTAATAGGACTAATAGATCTTAAGAAAAAAAATGAAGCATATAAATTCGAATAAAACTGATAAATAAGATTTTAAGATTATAAACTGAGAAATCATAACAAAACTAATATGAAATTATGAATCGTAACAGAACTAATATCATACTATTAATAGAATTAGAACATATAAATTTGTAACAGAACTAATGTCATAATATTAATAACAGTTTTAAGTTAAAGTGGATGTTAAGAAAAAAATATATAAATTCACATAAACAGTAAAAAAGCAACAACATATAAACAGAAAAAAATAAACTCGTAAATAGAAAAAAAAGGCAAGATTATATAAAGAGATATAGATCTAATTCAAAAATAAAGCATATAAATTCGCATCAAACTGATAAATAATTAGATAAAAATGTAAAAAAAACCTTAAATAAAAAAATAACTGTAGGAATTATACATTAAAGATGCATAAAAAAATATAAATAGAAAAAAGGCATAAAATTATTTAGCCATTAAACATTAACAGATCCAAATAATTCTCATAAGAAACAAATTAAAAATCAGATCCAAGCAAAATCCGAACAAACGAACTTCGGAAAGTGTAAATTCAAACATTCTAAAACTAAAAACTTACAGTTTATGTTCGTCATCGATCTCGAGCTTGTTCTGGCACCCTGTAGTAGGGTTCGTGATATTGCACTAAAAAAACCCAATAAAAAAAATTAAGTAAGAGTTTGAAAAATCATAGAAAAACCCAGAAACATTGAATCATAATTCATAAAAATATGAATTTGAACAATCAGATAAAACCCAGATTTTATAGAAGAGAAATTATACCTTGATAATCGTCGATAAGAGAATTAATGAACTAATTGTGGCTCGCTACTGTTGCCGACTCCACCACCGTTGATAATCGTCATTGTTGAATAGCTTTCCACTTTGCGCTAATCTTACTCGTTGTGCATTAATACAGTGAGGCTGAGAAGATGGTGGTAAGGGAGACGGAGAAGGAGAAAGGACGATGGAGGTGGCGAAGTGGGAGAGAGGAGGGTGAAGAAGCGTGAGATGATCTGAGTGAAGAGGCCTGGGAGGGGAACTGATTAGGGTTTAAGGGGGCTCAAAAAAAAGTGGGCTTTTATAATGGAGTTTGGGTTAAGGTTTTTAGGGTGTTTTCATCCGTTTGATGAAAAGATTGAAGGGCTGAGATTTGCTCTTATGAATTTAGGGTGTTTCTTTTTTATTTTCAGAAGAGTAAATGATAAATGAAGGGCTAAGATTTGGTCTTTCTTAATTGAAGGGCTGAGATTTGCTCATTCAAGGGGGATCCATGACTAATTCTATTTGACCAATGAGCATTGAGTTAGATCAAGCACATGGATTGCTATTTTGATCAATGGTTGGATTTTGTCTATTTTAATCTTCTCACAAATCAATGGCCTTAATTTTGTCATTTTGATTAATTTGATACTATTTTCATTTGAGAATTCTAAATTAATCATTTTAGTATTATTGGTTTAGTTAACTTTAAAATTAGTGACTCCTAATTCCTTTCTTTAATTTCAAAAAAAAAAAACTTCAAACATTAGTGTTATTGACTAATTGTTAGAAATTGATATAAATTAAAACTTTAAAAATTCAATTAGTTATTAGTATTATTAATTTTAAAGAACTTATTAGTATAAACTTCAAAAATTATAAATATGCAAATTTGGGAATATCCGAACATGTTATCACTTTATCAGTTGTTTGTTAATTAGTATTTGACTATTTGTGTTTCAATATCTTTGTGGTTACTAGTACTCAATACCAAAGTAAACTACAGATTAACAACAAACAAACTAATAGTAACAAGATTGTGAAGTTAGTAACAAGCTATATGTATTAGCCAATAATATAATTTAAGTCTTAGTTTAGTTACTTTAGTAACTTTTAAAATTAGTAATATAAGTTTTGACATGTTAATTGTTATAACTATTACGATTTTGTAACTTAATAATTAATATATATGAAAAATAATTATAATTGCATTTTATGATTTTATCGATAATTTATCTACTTTGATCATCAACTGATATGATTGGTATTAACTATGATCTACTTTCATCCTCTACTGATATGATTATGTATCATCTTGATCACAGTTATCATCGTCATATTCGATTAATGTTAATCATTGTTGTTCCATGAACGATGAAAGTCAAACTATTTTATAATTACGATGCTTTCATTAATGTCAACCTAATAAGATATTAATGACAACATAATAACCAACCTATCTTCTTGAAGACAAGCATGAAGGATGACTTTAAAGATGATTATGAATGATGTGAAATATCAGTTCAATTAGATGTTTCTAGTTTCAAAATACATTTCACATAAAGACGATTAACTGAAGTATTGTATTGCTATGTTGAATTAGCTTAGTGACTACCATTGTCACATCATTTAGTCCAATAAGTAATTGGAATCATTTAAGTATATGTCTTTAGTTTCGAAATGCATTACACGTAAAGAAGATTAGCCTTGTGATTACCCATTTATACCCGTATTAGCTTGTATTTATCAACTTTAGTCATTATCATCATTAATTATGATCATTCATCATTATCAATCATCATCACCTCACCATCAGTTATTCAACAGTTACAAGTCAATTTAGTCATTATCATCATGAATTATGATCATTCATCATTATCAATCATCATCACCTCACCATCAGTAATCAACAGTTACAAGTCAATATACACAGCGAAAAACTAAAGAATAATTATGTTACATAGTAACATTACGAGTTATCATAGATATCAATGTGGACTTCAGTGTCGCTAACGTAATTATAATCAGCATACAAAGAAGAAATGATTATACATTTGTAAAGGAATAAGGTTAAATTGAAAAGTCAAAATTGAAATTTTGTTCATCAGCCAAATGTTCAACCATTAAATACAATAAATTCACAATAAACGATGCAACTTTTATCCGCGCTTTTGTAGACAAGTATAGATACGTCTCTTAAGTCTTGATGGTATCGCTGGTTATGACAATTAAGTTCAGCCGAAATGGTAACAAGTACAATTAAGTGCAAATTACCCAATGTGGCAAAGCACCTGATCCGAAACATGGCACGAAGTACAAAAAGGATGCATATGTCATAACCGATATTATATTTCACCCGAGCTGGTGTGGTTTCATATACGTAACTGAAATTAACCATATCCGAACTAGAAATAACTGTTTGAACTGATAGTAATAGGTAAAAGTCAACTGTTTCAAATTGAAACTGTATGGTCAAACCAAAAGACAACTGTAACTGAACTGAGCTGGAATATGAATAAACTACATTGGTTTGAAACTGAAACTGAAAAAATTTAAACTGAATCAATTTAGTTGAGAAAAAAAAACTGAAAAAAACTAAACTGAAGTCAACCAAACTGTTTGGTTCGAACCAGAACTGAACCGTTTAACTGAATTGACACACCTATCTCTTTTAGCTTTTGGTTCTAATTATGTACACAGATAAATAATTTAGTAGTACCAGTACGATAACATAAGGAAGATATTATGTATAGTTATGAAATTTTCTTTTAAATTACACCATGTGATTTTTGTATGATATTGTTAGATTGTGCTTAGAAAGTTGCTTATCATTAATATAAGAAAGATGGGAATATAACATACTGGAGTAAGAGTAAAGGATCCCTAAAACATATGTGTAGGCGTGTTTTTATTGCCTATGCGGGATGAGCGCGTATTTGACTACCTCATTATAAAGGTTTTGTTTTGACATACATTATGAAATGACGAAGTCGCCAACAAGTCTTTAAGGGAAGACTCATAAACCTAATTGCATGTTGGGAAACCATAGGGATAAATTAGGCACTTATCCAATGTAGATTTCCCGTTATGACTCCATAATTGATCAATGAACGAAAGATTGAGTTCGAGGGGGTGAGGGTACGAATATGATCGAGAATCAAATTCGCCCATTGATATCCTCTACTTAATAAGATTCATGTCGAGTGTTATGCAATTAAATAAACAAGCAATATGTTTATGCAATATAAAATTAATTTATGCAAGTTATTTAAGTAATCAAATTACTTAATTAAGTTGTATAACCTTCTCTCCCTTTTTTCCTTTCTCTCCTAAACCCTAGCATCCATTAGTGAATTTCAAAGGGGCTTCCATCGATTTTATCGGTGGATAGCCCCACCTTAATTTTAATTTTCATTGCTATTTAGCTTTGTTTTATGTTCACTCTTATTTGAATAATACTTCCTCCTTTAAAGAGAGGATCGTTTCTCCCTTGAAAGAAAGGGTTTATTCTCTTCTCCTTGGGAGAGACTTTAGTTTACTCCTTTGTTTCTAGATGAATTATCGTAATTTTGGATCATTGATGAATAATTATGCGGTGTCGAAGCAGATTTCAGATCTACAACTACAATCAATGGTATCAGATTTAATTCTATTGCAAAACTACAACATATCAGAAGACCCCCTCGTTGAAGGCTGTATCAAACAGCGATGTGGAAAAGGGTATGCGGAATTGTTAGATCTACTACACAATTATCGTAGTTTTGCAAATTCTGAATTTTATTTGCTCAAAATTGTTATGTATTTGTTATTCCTGATTTCTATTGTAGATGTCGTATGACTCTTTTATTAATGAATTAATTTTACTTTCAAAAAAAAAAAGTAATCAAATTACTCGGTACCTAATCCAATTGTCCAAATTATCTGAATTTAGTAGTGAGACATTTATTTAGGTCTTTGATTAGCAAAAATAAACATCTGATGTGATGAAAGGATTTAAGCATACAGACATGCATATGAACAATAATATAATGTATATAAAAGAAATATAAAAATAGAAGAGTTTAGAGAAGAAAGTACAAGAGAGCGTTTATTCCTTTAACGATCTACATCATGATCACAAATAGATGGTTAGTAAAATAAGAACTAAATTGGAATTGCCCCTCAGGAATTATACATTTGTCGCCTGGAACTTATGTAACGATCCGCGGGAGGAGCAATCTTGAAGCTTGAAATTTAAATGCGGTCTGAATGTATGTGTTTGAATAACTTTTTGTAGTATGGATATGTCTAATATGAGTGAAGTGCGTCTGAAAAGTGTATGTTAAAGTCGTGTGAAAGCGTATGAAAAACGCTGGTCAAAACAAGGCTATTTATAGAAGTAATAAGATCGAAAATCACGCAGAGATAAGAAAGAGAGCTTGCGCTAGGCACAAGCATGGTGCATCCCACGCATGCATGCCCCATGTGATTGGCGCGTCATCATGCGCTTGGTGCGACATCCTTGCGTCGACTCAGGCTAGTTTTGCGTTGCTTCGTGTTGTAAATTGTCTATGTGTTGCCTCAACGCATCCTAGTGCGCTTGACGCAACACAGATTTGAGCGGTTTTCATTCTTTTAAAGATTCCTTTTTATCTTTGATAAAATTTTATCTTTTCAAGTCCTAGATCAGCTATCTTTAGAAATAAAAATCTTATTTTCATAACATCTTTGAATTTAGGAAATATTTATTAATTATCAAGATTAATTAATATTTATTGAAAATATAATTAATTATGAGGAATACTTACTTGGGATTTAAAAAAAATAACCTTAAAAATTCTATTAATTATCATGAATAATTAGTTGGGCTCTTAAAAGTTGGGTTGGAGTTATTTTAAACCAATGAAAAATGTTCGTAAAAGGATTTTGGGCTTACCTTTTCAGATCGCTCTTCCTTTAGACCTGGCCAATTAGGATGACGGTATGCTTCACTATTGGGTTCTCAATAGGGAGACATGACTTTGTGTATACATTATGCTATTATTAATCTTAAATAAAATTACTATGTGTATAATAATTCTCGATTTCGTAAAATATAACCATAGAAACATTATGTTTTCTATTTGTAATTAGTATTATAGAAAAAAGAATCTATCATAATCTTGTAAATTAAGTTTGCCAACTTAGATAGGTTAATTTAGTATCAAGAAATATTTTTTTAAACTTTGACAAATGTAATTTTACTAAATATCTGCATCAAGACAAAGGGGATGAGAATGTAATAATTTGGAGGGTGGTGGGTGGTGGGTGGTAGGTGGTAGGTGGGTTGGAAATAAAAAGCGTACATTTAGAGTTATAGGACATCTATATATGAGTTGAGAGTTACAGGACTTACAACAGTTTACCTCACTTACACACCCACGAACCTACCTCGAACACTTGTGTAGTCTATTTTACATTACATTCTAAATATTTTCTTGATTGTGGAAATTCTAGGATAGTGAAAATTTTATGTCAAATTATTCAAAAGTGGATAGGAACACTAAGGACAAATATTTAATTAAAATTATTAAAATTGGTGGGTAAAAAAATGTGGCAAATGTTATTTGTTCATTTAGATCCATGGGTCGGGTCAGATTCAAGTGATGACTTTTCTGATATTGGTATGGTTCATAAGAGTACAAGTCATATTCAAATGATTCGTCTATTCGGGTGCGAAACGGTCGATCGAGGACAATTGGGGACGAATAATTTGGATATCGGTTGGTTTTCGAAGGTGTTGGGTGAGGTACTAAGGTGGTTATTTATTTGGGTGCAATTGTGAGTATGCGTAAGTTGAATATTAGGTTTGTATTAGCACATAAGCGGATGGTATGGAACAAGTGATTTTAGATCCCTCCCCCCTGATTTATTCCGAGAACGAAATCTAGCTTAGTTCCTCACAAGTTTCATTAACTTATGATTTCCTAAGCTAAGTGTTCTAACTCATTAACAAAACAAACTAACTTAAACTAAACTTCAGTCGTTTAATTCAAGGATCATGACTTCAAATTCACTTTCAAAAAACAATAAAAATTTGGGAAAATGCGTCCAAACTTTAAAAATTCACATCCCAAAATTCATAAATACTCAACATCTATCTTATTCATGAAGTAAGGAGGCCTTTATCAAGGCAATACAAACTAAAGATAGTAGGAGACCTTTCCTAAAACAAACCAACTAAAATCTTACTCCAAGTGACTAAACATTTACTTAAAATATAAGCAAAATTAATACACACCTAAAATAATCATATTTGAACGTATAAAATAAAACAAGAAACAACTTCATTCACACTAAAACTTTCTTTTAAGTGTAAAATTTTATTTATAACAATAAGAAACTTTCCTAATTAATAAAAATTAGAAATTATGCAAACTCGCTAGCCAAGTTAACCCAAAACGCACGCCCAAAAATAGTTTGACCTTGTCGTTGAAATAAGCTTCTTTTCGTCTTCTTTTTTCTTCTCCAAGTATTCTTGTAAGTGAGAGATCCATGAGCGGATTTGTACCCCCCAACGAGTGATGGAAATGAAAAATCTACTTTTTAATTTACTGAATTTAATCTTTTTTAGTTAGTGTAATATAATATCAAATATTAAATAAATAATGTATAAAAAACGTAAGTACCATAGGTTAATCGTGGTTAGCGACCTATTCAAAAATTTATATGGATCATGCTCAATGCTCAAATATTTGGAAAACTTGTCTGATTCTAGCTTATAAATTTACACATTTTTGATAAAAATAACCTTTTAAGAAAATGTGGTAAATAACTAATAGAATAATTTCCTCAAAGAATAATATTCACATACAAAGTAATATATACAAAACTACAAGCATGCATTACGCCTCATAGTGAGGGATTTACTAACAGTAGCATGCTAGAAGGCTAATACTTAGGAAACATAATATTGACTTCCTATTATACAAAGATGCAAAATATATTTACATATATTTAACACACTCCCTCAGTCGAAGCGGGAGGTTGACGGACACTGAGACTGTCTCGAAAATCTTCAAAAAGAACTCGTGGAAGCCCCTTGGTAAAAATATCTGCGATTTGATATCGAGAAGGAACATGGAGAACACGAACTTGGCCACGAGCAACTTTTTCACGGACAAAATGTATATCCATCTCAATATGCTTAGTCCGTTGATGTTGCACTGGGTTACCCGATAAATAGATTGCACTCACATTGTCGCAATAAACAAGTGTAGCCTTTTTCATGGGACAATGTAACTCCAACAATAAATTTCGTAACCAACATGATTCAGATACAACATTTGCCACACCTCGATACTCAGCTTCGGTACTTGATCGAGAAAGAGTAGGTTGTCTCTTGGACGACCAAGAAATTAAATTATCACCTAAAAACACACAATAGCCTGACGTAGAACGTCGGGTATCGGGGCACCCACCCCAATTAGCATCAGTATAGGAAACTAGTGATAAAACTGGGGAAGCAAAAAGATGGAGGCCATGATCAAGTGTACCTTGAATATAACGGATAATGCGCTTGAGGGCCTGCATATGGTCAACTCTCGGATCATGCATATGTAAACACACTTGTTGAACAGCATAAGAGATATCCGGACGGGTGAAATTAAGATATTGAAGGGCCCCGGCAAGACTCCGATATGATGTAGGATCCTCAAATGGAGTACTAGAAGTAGCACTAAGCTTTTCTTTTGTGTCAACAGGAGTAGGAGAAGACTTACAAGAAGATATGCCTGCTCGGTCAATTATTTGCTCAGCATATTTACGTTGTGAAAGAAACATACCACCCTTATGTCGAGAAACTGCAATGCCAAGGAAATAATTCAAGGAACCAAGATCTTTTATAGCAAATTCTGAGCTAAGAAGATCCATAATAGAGACACGGAGAGCATGAGAAGAAGCAGTGAGAATTATATCATCAACATATAATAGGATATAAGCCATGTCAGATCCCTTGCGATAAACGAACAAAGAGTTGTCACACACACTGTTAGTGAAACCAAGAGAGATGACATAATCAGCAAAACACTTATACCATGCACGGGGTGCCTGCTTAAGTCCATATAATGACTTACGCAAAAGGCATACATAATCGGGATGATTCCGATCCCGATAACCCAACGGTTGATGCATATACACTGTTTCTTGGAGCTCACCATGTAGAAAAGCATTTTTAACATCCAACTGATGAATAGGCCATGCTTTTGACAGAGAAAGAACCGTGCGAATTGTAGCTGGTTTAACCACCGGACTAAATGTTTCGCCACAATCAATGCCAACCTGCTGAGTTTTTCCATCACCTACAAGACGGGCTTTATGCCTCTCAAACACACCATCAGATTTTTCTTTATGAGTAAAAATCCACATGGAACGAATCACATTAACATTAGGCGGACGAGGCACCAACTCCCACGTCTTATTATTAATAAGAGCATCATACTCATCATCCATGGCCATTTTCCAATTCGGGTCACGAAGGGCGGCAACGGGGTTACGGGGTAAAGGGGACCGAGTAACTGTAGCAGCAAGGGAATATTTTTGGTTGGGCTTAAAAATACCCCTTTGTCTTCTAGTGACCATGGTGGGCCGTGGGATAGAGGGGGGATCAGTTTGTGGAGCCATAGGTGTGGGAGAATGACACGTATGTTGGGCTGGTAAATGAGGAGGAGTGCTGGCGGGAATTGGGCTCACATGAGTGGAGTGAGATGGGTCAGCAAGGGGGGAGGGGCACTGGGCGTGTGAGATGGGGAAAATGCTGGCGGTATTTGGGCTCACAGAGGGAGAGAGAGATGGGCCAGCAAGGGGGAGCCTGTCAGGGTGAAGAGGAGGAGAATTTATGTGGGCCGGTTCATGCTGGGACGGGTTGGGCTGATGGGAATCAGCACGAGCCAGATTTTTGAGGTGATGCATAGTATATGGAGAAGACTCATCACATAAAAACTCATAAGTAGAGGAAGATGAGGTATGCAAATTCGCAAAAGGGAAAATATGCTCATCAAATACAACATGGCGACAAATTATAATTTTATGAGATGACAAATCATAACACTTGTAGCCACGATGATTCGAAGGGTATCCTAAAAATACACAAGGAGTGGACCGAGGTTGCAATTTGTTGATATTTGTGGAGGGAATGAGAGGATAACACAAGCAACCAAAAACTCGAATGTGAGAATAGGAGGGAACCCTTTGATATAGGATTTGAAGAGGAGACATATTACCCAAAAGCTTGCTTGGAAGAATATTGAGAAGCTAAGTAGCCATTTGTAAAGCATGATACCAAAAAGAAGGAGGAAGAGAGGCATGAGCTAAAAGAGTACGAGTGACATTATTGATAGTACGTATTTTGCCCTCGGCTTTTCCATTTTGAGAAGAGGTATGAGGCAAGAGAAACAGAAGGACATGCCATGAGTTTTACAAAACTCCCAAAATTGGCTATTATCAAATTCTCGACCATTATCACATTGCACATTTTTAATATTACGTTCAAATTGGGTGAGAATATGAGCCTTAAAAACTAAGAATTTTTCATAGACATCCGATTTCTTAGCTAAGGGAAAAGTCCAAAGATAATTAGAATAATCATCCAAGAATAAAACATAATATTTATGCCCCATAGAACTCAAAATAGGAGAAGTCCAAAGATCACTATGAATAATGTCAAATGGCATACAAGTACGCGAATTAGACGATACAAATGGTAACTTAACATGTTTCCCAAAAACACAAGAACGACAAATACAAGAAGAAGTACGAGTACAATCAATGCTTTTAGTTTGCCTAAGAACATCTAAAACTGGAGCACCCGGATGACCTAAACGATCATGCCAGAGAGAAGAAGAAATGGCAGCAAAAGTAGAATGAAGAGCTTGATTGTGGGTAGGAGTGGTGAGAGGATATAGGTCACCCTGACTGTCACATCTCATTATTGGTCTCTTCGTCTGAAAATCCTTCACAGAAAACCCAAAGGGATCAAATTCGACCGTCACAGAATTATCAGTAGTAAATTTGCGAACAGAAATAAGATTTTTAATAATTTTGGGAGCATGAAGAACATTTTTCAAGGACAATGGGGGGTTAGGGGAAGGTAAGGAGGTGTGACCGTAACCACTAACTGGAATAGTATGACCATTTCCGACAAGAATACCACTAGAATAATTGCTCAAATTAAAATAAGACGAGAAATTACCATTGGAAGATGTCATGTGGGACGTAGCACCGGCGTCCATGTACCAAGACGGATCTGGTGGAGTGAGAGTCATGGTGTGCATAGCTGAAGCAATGTCAGTTGGATAATAGGGGGTGGACTGCCCATTTGATGAAGCCACAAAATTTTGCTGCTGCTGTGGACTAGGCCCAAGTATACTACCTTGCTGCTGCTTGGTAGGAACACTACCACGGGTCCAATTTTGGGTGGGATATGGGCAAGGTGGAGAAGCCCATTGAGGAACCCAACCCCAAGGAGGGGAATATCCCCACTGCTGCGTGACCCAAGGAGGTGCGACCCCCCGTCGCCGCCGTGAGCCGCCACGGCCCCCGCTGCCGCCACCGTGACCACCACCCGAGCCACGGCCTCCGCCGCCGCCGGACTTCCGGCCAGATTTCCGGTGGCCAGAATTTTTACCGCGGTTATGCGTGTGATCCGAGGGCTGTTTGAGAGCAAAATTGTTCTCGGATGGCGAGGTGGCTACCATGGCCGAGTCGGACCCCGTAGCAGCTTCTTTAGCGAACCCAGCCTCCTCAAGTGTTAGCATAGACTGAGCTTAATAGAAAGGAGGCAGGGGATCACTTTGTCGGATCAAAGTTCCGACGCCACGGTATGCACGTGTGAGACCTGAAACCAATTGGATCACAAGGCGGCTTTCCGACACCGGTGCACCAACATTCTTCAATTAATCAGCAAGAGACTTGAGACGTTGGCAATAAGCCGAGACATTAGGAAAATGCTCCATTTTGGTATTGGAGAACTCGGCTTCAAGACTTACCACACGGGAATTCTTGTTGTCCTGGAAGATGTCTCGGAGTCGATTCCAAGCTTCCATGGCCGTAGCATCCGGTTCAATTATGGTGTGCAAAGATCATTGGAGATAGTAGCATAAATCCAAGAAAGAACTGTAGCATCAAGAGTCTACCATAATTCCTTTTCATCCTCAGTAGTTGGGACCTTCGGCTTTTCGGGAGGAATAATATGATGAAGGACCTTGTGAGAACGTGCGGTAATTTTAAAAAGCTCTGCCCATGTCGAATATTGAACATTTTCCATTTCAAGGGTGATGGAAATATGGCTACGGATGTTCGACACCGCGAGGGCCGGATGAAATGAGCTTTTGTTCTCAGTCATGGTGATGAGATGAATAAGAAAGACAGAAAGAAAGAATAAGAAGAAGACTAGGATGCTGCGGAAGAGAAAAATAAATTACCCTAGAAAACCTGATACCATAATAGAATAATTTCCTCAAAGAATAATATTCACATACAAAGTAATATATACAAAACTACAAGCATGCATTACGCCTCATAGTGAGGGATTTAGTAACAGTAGCATGCTAGAAGGCTAATACTTAGGAAACATAATATTGACTTCCTATTATACAAAGATGCAAAATATATTTACATATATTTAAACCACCTTATAAAATTGTGGTTGGCAAGAGCTACCTTTTTTTTTTGAGGGGAAACATAGCAATCATATATATATTAAGAATTATCAAAGTCCAACTCCGCCAAGGCTAAAATACCTTGAGGGAAGTTGCTTACCAAAATATGTTCCCTCCCATTAGGAGAAACTAATTTAGCACACAAATGAGCAACCGAGTTTCCCACCCTTTTAACATGCGAAAACAAACAAACATTAACATCATCACTACAAGAAACTATATCTTCCATAACTAAGTCAATAGGGGCACGACCACAGCTTCTCTTTCAAACAGCTTTCACCAAGTTGAGGGCATCACTTTCCACTTCAAGTTGAAGACCTACCTTATAAGCTGAAAAGTGGACATTCACTCGTTGTCTTCGACATTGACGGCACGTAACTTTCAGTAACTTCATAAAACCAAAAAAAGTATTTCTCGAAAATGGGAGGGAAGTTAAAACGGTGGTAAGAGATGAAAAAATGGGAGGGAATTAAAATTAAATAAGGTAATGAGATGGATGGAAATAGGGGAACAAAAAGGTTTTTACTGTTGTTTTATGAAGTCACTTGGCGATCAATTCTAAAGTCAACAAGTCAACGTTCACTTTTCAACATAAGGTAGCTCTTTGCAATTAAAATATTTTATAAGGTGGTTATTTGCTACTTTTTTCTATGTTTTTAACAGGATTGTAGATTATGAGATAGTTTTTAAAATATTAAGGTTTTAGTACTCCAAACTAAAAAAATTGTTTCAAAAGCTACATAGAGTCTATTTTCTTAGACTAGAACGTTTTATAATGGTGTTAATAGTAAATTTGACTTTGTTGCTAGAGTTAACCCCACATTTATGAAAAAATGATAAAAATAGGAGAAATGTGATGGGCATAAAATATTTTTCAAAACATCATTGTTTATTTTATACTTCCTGCATTAATAAATGACACAGAGAGAAAATGGGGTAATACCAAGGAGTCTAGAGAGAAAAAGTTGGGACCACTTATTTAACCAATTAAATTTGAGTATTGTATAAAGTAAGTAGATGAAACCAATAAATGATGACAAAGATGTAATAAATGAGAAGTATTCTTTACTACATTGAGCTATGTGTCACTTATTGTGACATTTCTCTAAAAGGAAAACGTGTCTCTTATTAAAAAAAAATGAAGGAAGTATATCTGGAATTATAAAGGTTAAGTAACGATGTAATGATTAATTTGTTATTGAAAATGAGTCAACTATTTACCTTTGATGTTTCTACAAAATATATATAATGATATGTAAAATATATATTATGATGTATAAACTATATATACATCGCACGACTAATAGACTCCAAGGAGAAGTACATTTTGAACATGGTGATAGATTGAGGAAGAAGAATCAACAAAATGAGCTGTCAAATATTATAGGAGATTTTTCCAACCATCTTACAGAGGAATAAGCACAATGAGAAAACTCTTACCGAGCTAACCCGGACTATTACCATCTCACTCAGCAAACTGTATATGAGAATGTAGAACCCAAATCCGAACTCTAATTCGCTTCAATTAACTATTCACAAATGCCTGATTCTCAGACTCCTTGAATAAATATTTTAATAAATAATATAATAAATTTATCTTGAAAATCTGACAGAGTCTCCTTTATAAATTGGACAAGAGTAACCCTTTAAAACATGTTTACAAATTTAATAAATGACATAAATCGAATTCGAAGTACTCAATAGCTTCTACGCTTTCGCTAAAGCAATACCAGGAGAGAATCAGGAGCATTATCGCCTCTTAAATATATAATACATGTACTACATTTTTTTTTTGTCTAGCTATACAATGTTATCATTTATTAAATTAGTCTTAATGGATATTAATATTTTACTAACTTTATATAATTTAAGATACTACCGTGATATTTTTATGTTCTTCCCAATGCTTTTGGGAAGAAACCAAGGAGTAAGGATTAATGATATGCCATTATGGTCACTTGGGATAGTTTATATGAGGTGAATACTAAAGTAGGAAGAACGAAAAAATAAACCCCAAAAAAGAAAGTCTATGAAACCAAAAGGCTAAGGTAATAATATATTTATCATTTTACACTTTTATTTAAAAATATACAAATATCAAAAAAATAATTTAAAATAAAGATACAATATGGGAGTATAATCTTAAATACTAAGAACATTGTAAGTCATGCACAATAACGATCTTTTAATGATTATCATTTAGTTATAAATAGTAAAGTAAATTAATCATTTGAAATTTGTGTCACGATGAGTTGATCAATATTTAATCGTAAAATTTGAAGGATAACCTCATTTTATAATTAAGTTTTTGATGATAATATAAGGTACTTAACTTTAAACAAAAAAAGGAGTTAATCCATAATACATTAATATCTTTACTTCATTCAATGAGACATTTAAATTGTAATCACAAAAGGTGGGGCAGGAGTACCATTTAGCAAACTAGAGTATGGAACTCTCTTAACATAAGCCATGATCCACCTTATACATTGATTTGGGAAGCCCAATTCATGCAACATGCTATCTAAGAACACCCACTCCACTAAATCATAAGCCTTCTTGATAAACAAACATCTTGGAGACATATGAGCGCAGTTATATCCCATGATTAACTCTGTAGCCAAAAGATTATTATCTGCAATATGTCTTTCTGGGATAAAACCCGATTGAGAGGGACTAAGAACTTGACTAATGACTTGATGCACCCTATGAGTGATCACTTTTGAGATGATTTTTTACAGAACTATACAGCAAGCTATTGGTCTGAAGTCTTTTGGATACACACCATTTTCTTCTTTGGAATCAAAGTAATAGTTGTGTTATTCACAGGTCTATGCATGTAAGCGGTGTCAATTTTTTTTGCAGAACAACATATATATATCAGCTTTAATGAAACTCCAGCACTTCTTAAAGAAGACATAATTGAACCCATCTAACCTTGGTGCCTTTGAATCATCAATTCCAAACAAGGCATGATCAATCTCTTGCTCTGTAACTTGATTATTTAGTATCTCACAAGCATAGTTACTCAATTTAGCTCCACCTCTAACATTGCATATCAATAGCTGGAATTTCAGTAGCACATGAGCCAAGTAAGCCCTTGTAAAAACCCACTATTTCTTCTTGAATATCAGCTGGTCCGGTAAGAATCCTATCAGTACTAGTATGAAGCAAAGTAATTATGTTCCTTGCTTTCCTCACTTTAATTGCAGTGAAGAAATTTTTTGAATTTGCATCTCCCTGAGAGCCAATTCACTCTTGCTTTTTGTCTGAAGACACTTTCATCAATATTGGACCAGTATCTCAGCCTTTCAGCACATTGTTTTTCTTCCTGCTGTAAACTTACACTACTAGTAAGCTCAGGGAAAGCTTGGATAACTGCTAACCTCCTTCTAAAATCCTCCATTTTGTGATGAGCTTTAGAGTATTGAGTATTATGCATTCTTTTGAGAGCTTGCTTAACTCTTTGAAGTTTAAGCCAAACACTCTTTATTTTGTACCTATCATTCACACTCTCCCAGGCATCCTTCACAATAGTATCAAAATTTTCATGTTCATAAAGAAAATTCATGAACTTGAAAGGTCTACTACCCTCCACTAATTCTGGCTCCATGTTAACAGTAAGGGGGTATGATCAGAAACCTAATTAGCATGATAATTCACCGTAACCTCATTATACTTCACAATCCATGAGTTGTTGACAAAAGCTTTGTCAATTCTACTTGCAATCCTCTCAGTTCCAGTACCTTTGTTATTCCAAGAATAAAAGAAACCAGTACTAGGAGGTTCAATAACATTAGCATCCATAACAAAGTTTGACAAGTCCTGAGTTTTAGCTTCACTGATCATGTTACCATTTATTATGTCAATAGACTGGTAACCAACATTGAAATCCCTAATGATTAAGAAAGGAGAAACAACCTCTTCAACAACTTCATGTAAATCTTGCCATAACTTTATCCTGTCATGTATAGTAGGCAGACCATACACTGCAAAAATCACAAAACTAACAGACCTAGACAAGTTACTCACAGTTGCCTTTATTAATTGTTCAGTATGTATATCCAGATTAACCTTTGCTTTCCCATGTTGCCAACCAAGCCAAATAATTTTTTTTTGCACTTTAGGCACATTATGGACTCTAACTCAAGTCTCAAATAAAGCACAGATTGTAATCTTCTCATGATGTAAGAAATCCTTGATTACTTTTAGGAAAAATTGACGCTATGGGGCTCAACTATGAGCGGTTGTCTTTAATAGGTTTCAATTATCAATTATCCTGTGAAAGTCCTAACTTTGAGGGGCATTGTTTTTTATAGGACCCTCCAAGTTTTTAACCTGCTAGAGCAGGTCAAGGGTCACGTGACTTCATTTAAAATGACGTGACTCCCTCTTTCTCCTCTGATTTCACTTCCACCTCCCTCCTATGTCGTTTCTCTTCCTCATCTCCCCGCTTGAACTTTACCCCTCTTCTTCTTCCTTTCCTTCATCCCATTGTACCTCTCGCCACTCCCACTAGCCGTTATTGACTAGAGAAACATTATTTATCATTCCAAAACGAATTCGAAGGCATGATTACCTCTCACCGATTAAGATCCTTCAATTCAATAACAGATTGTGTCAATCCTATTATTGTGACCGAGTCCGAACGAACCCCTACAATCTCATTTTCCGGAAAAGTACGAAAAACCCATCCACAGTAACCCAAATTAGCAAAACCCAAAAGCATTGCATTCCGTATAGTCACATCTCTCTCGGGCATGTTATCGAACACTTGGTGTGCAACATTTAGTTCGTTACATTTTACATACATATCAATAACGAGATGTACCAACAAAGATATCTAACCAAAAGGGTGATTTGAATATATGGGCGTGAATAATTTGGGATTGTGTGAGATCCGAAATCTTGGCACAAGCTTTTGCAATAAAGAGAAAGGTCAATTTGTCCGGAATTAGCCCAACTTGTTTCATCTAGTGATAGAGTATAAGGGCTTTGTGGGAGTAGCCATTGTTAACGACTTCTCTTATTTGGGCGTTCCAATTTCCAACAGGTTGGATACTTTGAAAATTGGTTGAGCAATGGGGTCAAAGAAGGCCTTACCATTTGTCATTGTTTTTGACATGGAAATGGAATATCAAGAATTGCATTTCTCTCCTTTGGTTTATTGAGAAAAGCTCAGACACCGTTGTTGGAGTCTTGACCCGTGAAACTGACCGAAACCAACATGTAATTAATCGTTGATGTAATTTGACCCATAAACTCTATTTTAATGTGTACAACGAAGATAATCTGACCCTGTTTTTTAATGACTCGACTAATTTTGTGTTAGTTGTAAAGAGCTGGGTAGATTGTTTTGGCAAGACAATGGGTGAAGACAGAAGGAAGGAAGAATGAACAGGGGAGTGTAAAGGGGAGTAAAGATTTCAGAATTTAAAAATAAAATGAAGCATAAGTTTACCTATTCAGCAGGTCAAAAGTCACCACGGTCCAATGATAAACAATACCCCTTAAAATTAGGACTGCCACAGGATAATTGATAGTTGGAACCTATTAAAGACAACCGCTCATAGTTGAGCCTCATAGCGTTAATTTTTCCTTACTTTTATTTTAAAGGGGTCATTTATGCCCCTTACATTCCAAGTAGTGAGTATCGTTAGGATAAATAAGGGTTTGGTCCCTTACCACCCCCAGGTCTTCCTGAGTCATGTCCTGAGCTATGAAAATGGTAAGTCATAGCTCTAGCAGTTTGGTAAGCAACTTGCTTACCTTTGTCCTTTGATTTCCTTGTGGCTACTTTCCACACTCCTTATTCCTCCTGGTCATTATGTTGTTGGCCATCAGGTTTATGCACTGGAGTGACAACAGGGATAGTCTCAGCTCTAGGATCTACCACTAAGACAAGACCACTACGTAAACTAGGATCTACTGCCAGAGTGGGATCACCAGGGACTGGGATAATGTATTCACTCAAAATGACTTGATCTTTAGGACCAGGTTCTAAGGTAATCTTCTTCACCCACTTCTGAGTAATCTTGCCTTGTGTTTTAAATTGTAATTTCTCAATTTCACAGTTATGTCCTATCATCTGACATTTCTTACAAAAAGCTGGCAACCAATCATACTCCACAACTTGTGTAAATACATTGCCATTAGGATCAATAATTTTTACTTCCTTCACAATGAAAGAGTATGTCCTTAGACATTCCGACAATTACTAAATATAAATAGGATTTATATTATGAAGATAATAAAGTTAATTATTTTAGTAATCGTATTTTCTTGCTAGAGAATAAATTTGATTAATAGGACAATATTGATTGGGCCTATAACTAAAATATATTAATCCTATGAGATCACACATTGTAGCACAAGTTGGACAAAGCAATCCAAATCCATTTAGGATTAGGGTTGGGCCGGTCCAAAGGGGAATAAGAGGACAATTAGTTCTCGTAACTAGCCTATGACTCTTCTATTATATATAGGATATAATATTAGGGTTTAGGTGATGAATTCATTAATCAGTTTCTTTTCACAAGAGAGAGAAAGTGAAACCCTAAACTATTCTCCCTAACCGGGGCCTATACCACCTAAAAGCAAGAGATTTATTCTCTTCCGTTCTAGCAAACGTTGGTGTTCAACTGGTGCTTGTGGACTGATTAGACACTACACAAAAATTAATTTTTGGCAACAAATTTTTGGCAACAACAAATAATTTTGTCACTAAAAGTTCTATTTGGCAACGAACTATGTAAGTCGTGACTACAGATTGTTACCATAAAAGAATTTTCGCTTTCCCTCCGCGCGTACTTACGAGGCGGGATTTCCTGAAAAAAAAAAAGATATTTTTAGCAACAAGCATTTCGTTAGAGTAAATTTAGTTATCTATAGCAACAAAAGGACTTCGTTACCTTAAAACTTTTCTTTTAAAGCTACGAAGATCTTTGTTGCCAAAGATAATAATTCCTATTTTCCCAATTAACATAAAACATATACTAACATTTCGCACCTTTTTCTTTTCTCGTCTCTTACAATTCTCACACAAAACTCCCTCCAAAACCCTTCGAAGAAAAGTTGCAGCAGTCGTCGGCTTCGGCGTTGGCTCACGGCAGCGGCGTCGGCTCCGGCGTCGGCTTCAACGCAATAATACTCGGCCTTTCATCTTTCTATTCGGATTCGCGCTGTTGGTCATCACTTGTAAATCCGACTTACCCACTTGCAATTTCGACTTACCCACCTGTGAATTTGGGCGAAAATTGACGGTATGATATGTCGAATTCATTATTTCATTATTTTTTCAGTTTGAAATTCTAAGTAAGAGAGAGAATTCTCAGTTTGAAAATTTACAGTTTTTAGAGAATTCCTGATTTTGTAATCTGCGTTGTACTATCTCTTATTTTGTAATACTCGCGGTGTTTGCAATAATATATTTTTTGGTTGGGTTTTCTAAAAGTTCTTCAGTAAATGGTGGGGAAGTGTGGGAAAAATCAGGTTGCATCCTAAAGATGTAGACTTTACTAATACCATCTCTTTTTTTTATCACTGTAAATCAGGTTAGTGCCTTTTTTATTTTTAAAATTGAGAAAGTGGGTGATTTCTTTTTCTTTTGCGATGTGGGATTGATAATGTTGATTCTAAAGATGATAATGGTGATCTACAATATTATATTACCATTGTCCATGACCAAGGCAATTAAAACTTAAAAAATGGCAAAAACAAGATAAATTGTAATAATAACTTTTTAACATTGAGAAATGCACCCAAGTTCAGAAAAAACAACCTTATAATCAAATTATATATGATTTATTGTACCATAATATACAAATATGAAAGTATAAATTCACCAACACTATCCACTACACAGAGGAGAGAGAGGAAGAGAAAGATATATGAACATAAAGTAGAATACTTGAGAATTAATGATCATACATTAATACTTATATGGATGATAAACTTAGTTTGGATGCTATTTGAAATCTATTCAGTTCTGGTGGAAGTATGTTGGGTGTTTGAAATGCTTGACTTAACTGTTTTTATATAACACTTATATGTTACTTTTGTTGTTAAAGGATTATACATTAGTACATTAAAATTTTGTGTTCACTTAATGAGCTTTTATTAAATAACTTTTTGTTTTGGTATGCTGATTTTGTGTGCTATTTTGGGGTTGATTTGGACATATTTGGGGCTGCTAAGAGGCTTGATTAGTGGTTGTTTGGAGGCTTTTTTTTACTGTTTTGAGGGTGCAATTTTGCTGTCTAAAGTTGCAGTTTGTGTGACTTGGGGATAGCTGTTTGGTGAGTCTTTAGTTTGCTATTCTCATATCTAATTTGCTTTAATGCAACAATTTTTTTTTCCTTATTACTCTTATTGTGTTTTACTCTTTCTCTTTGAATTATGTTAACTATTTCTTAGGTCGAGTATAAGGTCGTGTATTTATATGGCGAGTTGTAATCATGTTGAGTTTAATGTTGAAAGGAATTTAGGAGGTGATCATGGATAAGGAATGGATGAAATTAAAAGATCGAGGTGCTCCACAATATTTGAATGGGATAGACAACTTTCTAGATTTTGCATTCAACAATTCTAGTGTCGACCATGCGGGCAATCAGATTGGAACAAAAATTCGGTGCCCATGTTGTAGATGTGCAAATGTGCATTATAAAACCAGGAGTGAAGTTCGATTTGATCTGTTAAGGAATGGAATTTTGCAGAGCTACATTGTATGGGATAAGCACGGGGAAGATTATAATGATTTACCTTTAGAGAGTGAAGCTAATATGTATTGTGACGGTGATGTTGATGAAGAGATGCTTGATATGTTGCAAGTAGGATGTGGTGTGGCTGGTATGGGATTCTTGGGAGGTCATCATAGGGGTGATGATGATCACAGTGAGGAAGCCCAAGAACCTTCAGGAGAAGCTGCACGATTTTATCGCCTCTTACATGACTATAAAGATCCATTAGTTGTGGATGGGTCAAAAGTCTCCAAGTTGGTTTACATTATGAAATTGTTGCATCTTAAATGTTTGAATCATTGGACTGACACCTCCTTCACTCAATTGTTGAAATTTCAAAATGAGGTTCTAGGTTCTAACTTGCCTGATTCTTATGATGCCTGTCGCAAAATTATTGCTGATTTGGGCCTTGATTACATTAAAATTGACGCGTGTCCAAATGATTGTATTATCTATTGGCGAGAACACGTTGATGCACAAGAGTGTCCAAAATGTCACACTTCTAGGTGGAAGACAAAGGGGAAAAATGTGCCTAATAAGCTTCTACGATATTTTCCCATAAAACCTAGATTGCAAAGGTTGTTTATGTCAACAAAGACAGCAAAAGAAATGCGTTGGCATAAAGAGGAAAGGACTAATGATGAAAATGTAATGCAACATCCAGCTGATTCTCCTACTTGGAAGGCATTTGATAAGGAATTCAAATCTTTCGCTAACGATCCTAGAAGTGTGAGACTTGGCTTAGCTGCAGATGGCTTCCAACCATTCAATAATTTTGGGGGGTCATGCCATAGCATTTGGCCGGTTGTTCTGACTCCTTACAATTTGCCTCCTTGGAAGTGTATGAAGCCTCCGTATATTTTCTTATCTCTGCTTATTGATCGTCCTAATTCTCCAGGAATGGATTTGGATGTTTATCTTCAACCTTTGATTGAGGAGTTAAAGGAGTTATGGGAGGTTGGGGTCGAAACATATGATGCATATACTAAAAAAAATTTTGTCATGCATGCAAGCTTTTTATGGACAATAAGTGATTTTCCTGCATATGCTGATTTGTCTAGGTGGAGCACAAAAGGATCTTTTGCTTGTCCTTCTTGTCATAAAGAATCTGGGTATAAAAGCATAAAAAGTAAGACAGCTTATATTAGGACTAGACGATGGTTGCCAATGAGCCATAGGTGGAGAAAATTAAGAAAAGCCTTTGATGGCACTGTTGAAAGGGGTTTGCTCCCATTCCATTATCTGGTGATGATGTGTTGACGCAATGTAGCCAATTTACTCAAGTTCCTTTTGGCAAAGCTGGCTCAAAGAGAAATTTGGATGAGACAAATAGCTTCTATGGATGGAGGAAAACAAGCATATTCTTTCAATTGCCTTATTGAAGCAAATTGAAATTGCGTCATAATTTAGATGTGATGCATATTGAGAAGAATTTTTCAGAGAACATCATAGGGACATTGATGAATATAAAGGGTAAGACAAAGGACACCTTAATGGCCCGGTTAGATTAGGTAAAACTAGGTATAAGGCAAGACCTTCACCCTATTGTCGATGAAGATAAACTGCGCATTCCTGTAGCATGTTATACATTAAGAAGTGATGCAAAATCTGCATTTTGTGAGATGTTTCAGACTTTGAGAACTCCTGATGGGTATTGTTCAAACATCTCTCGATGTGCAAAAGATAATGGTCAAAAGGTGTCATGTATGAAAAGCCATGACCATCATGTGTTCTTGGAGCAACTTCTTCCAATTGCTATTCGTGGACTCCTTCCGAAAAATGTTTGTGAACCATTGATTTAATTAAGTTCATTTTTTCGAAACTTGTGCTCCAAAACCTTTAACATGAAGGAGCTTGACGAACTCGAAAAGCAAATTCCTTACACATTATGCAAATTAGAGATGATCTTCCCACCATCTTTCTTCACTGTTATGGTACACTTAGTCATTCATTTGGTGGCAGAAGCAAAAATTGCAGGTCCTGTAAGGTACCGTTGGATGTATCCTATAGAGAGGTAATTACAAAACATACTACATTTTTTCAGTTTTTATAATTCAATGTTTAGTTACTTTATTTCTTTTACTAAGCATGAAATTTCATATTCAAGGTACTTGCGCATATTGAAATCCTACGTTCGCAACAAAGCATACCCAGAAGGTTCAATTGCGAGAGGTTACTTGGCTGAAGAATGTTTGACTTTCTGTTCTAGATATATGGATGATATGACCACAAAGTTCAATCGCCAATCTAGAAGTGATGATGGTCATGATGATGTGTCTAGCATAAGAGGCCTAGACATTTTTACACCAAAGGGTCGTCCTTTAGGAAAGCCTACTCCTTACCATCTTGACTCGGAGGAGTATGAACAAGTTCATTTATATGCACTCCATAATTGCGATGAGCTCTTAAAACTTGTCAAGTAAGTTCACCTTATTTATTTTTTTCGGAGCAATTTTAAAACTAAAAAAAATCTAAATACTTACTTTTGTAAAATTTATTGATAATTTAGGGAGCATAAGAAGAAACTAGCCATTGAAAATCCAGCCCCTAGGAGCATAGAGAGGAGACATAAAGCTGAATTTGCAGATTGGGTTCGAAAGCGTGTATGTTATCTGCTCATTTTGTTTATGTTTTGTACATATATTCTTCTTCTAAGCATAACAATAATTTAAACTCTATTTTTTTTATGAATAGGTGGAGCTTATGTATAAAGAAGGATCTATTCCTGAGGACATATATTACTTAGTTTGTGGCCCATTGCGTAGTGTGAGGCGTTATAGTGGATATATTGTGAATGGATTTAGGTTTCACACCATTGATAGGCAAGAAAATCGAAAAACCCAGAATAGTGGGCTCATGGTTCAAGGGGATGATGAGTCGCAAAAAAAGTATTATGGTGTTCTTAAAGATGTTTATGAGTTGCAATATCCTGGTGGAAATCATGTGTTTGTATTCAAGTGTGATTGGTATGATGTTCAACATCAAGGTAGAGGATATAAAATTGATGAGTATGGAATAACTAGTCTCTCTAAGGAGCTATCGTTAGCCACATATGAGCCATTTGTGTTAGAGTCACAAGTAGAGCAAGTGTTTTATGTACCTGAACCAAGAGACAAAAGTTGGGTTGCTGTGATTAAGACGGAGCCTCGAGACTTATATAACATACTTGAAAGCAACATTGATGAGAATGCATTAGAGGAAGTCCATAATGAAGCTGTGCAGCAGGAATGCAACAGGGGTTTGAATTTTTACACAGCGCCACTAGAACATGGAGGCTATGGAGGGGATATTCGTTTGGGTACCAATCATTATATGGTGGAGAGAGGAGCAGAGATTGTGAAATGGGTTACTAAGGAATTACAAACATTCAACAACAAAAAAATGGAAAATAAAAGAAGAGAAATAAGAGAAACAATGATTTAGATGATTTTATTATTGATGATGATGTTGAGTCTAAAAAAATGTTTATCATGTCACTTTTGGTCATTTATTTATGAATGGAAGGTGTTCCATTTTCGTTGTTAGTTTGTTTTATAAATGAATAAATTTGTATCGATTAATGTGTCTGCTGGTTGTTTTTTTATTCGTATATATATATATATATATGTGTATATGTATATATATATATGTATATGTATATATATATATGTATATGTATATGTATATGTATATATATGTATATATATGTATATATATATGTATCATTAAACTATCCTCTAAACTTGTGCTGATTTATATTGACTGTAAGCTATCTAATAAGTATTTTCTACAATTGAAGATATGGTAGGACGAGGTCAGGCAAAGATTAGAAAGAATGTTGGAAGGGAAAATGGAAAGACTCCAAGTGTTGCTGACATGGAAAACCTTCAGAACGTATTAGGTGACAATATCAATGTAGATGAAATTGGATCTACCACCAATAGTCCAGCTCATCATGAAGATATTGCCATTGATAATCACTTGCAACCCCCAGGTATAATAATCTTTCTAATGCTTTCATAAAGTAATTGGTATTACATTAGTTTTCCATTATATTGATTTTTTTCCCCTCATTTCATGTGATCTTTAGGACGAGATAAACAGAAATATGGAAGCAAATTTGCCAGCAGACTTCAAATTTGCTTGAATGCTCATGAGGCAGTGGATCCACCTCCATCTCATGCAAATGATGTAGTTAAAAATCAACCTAAGAAGGTCAGAACCAAATATATGCATGAAAACAGACAAGTAAGAGAAGAAACCCAACATAATGATCCTAATAGTAGTCAAGGTAATTAAATTATCATATTTTATTTTAATTGTTTAGTTTGGTAGTTTAGTCCACTTTTATGAATTTTTTGTCATTTGGCTTATGTTGTAGCTTCTACCACAAGTGCTAAAAGGAAAAAGAGTTAGAGAGGCAAATATTGGAGTTTAGCACTTGAAAAGAAGACTAGGGGTGGACAATTAAAACTTGAAGTTAATATACCTGATTATGTTCTCCAAGCCGTTGGAGAAAATGCTAGGCCAATGGTGAACTTTTGTGGCTATGTTTTCAGAACAACAGCCTTTATGGATGCTGGAGATTGGCCTGATGTGTTCGCGAAATATGGTGATTCGATGTGGTTACAAGTCGAGGTAAATTTATAAAAATATAAGTTAATTAGTATCTCATATTTTATTGACCAAATTTGTTGTAATAACAATATTTTGGAACAATTCCAGAACAAGTTTAACATTAAAGACTCTTCTACACATTAGCTTCGACTTCAAGCTTTTGCGACTGATGCAATGCAACGCTTGTATCGATTTTGGAAGTCTTGCTTGCATTCTTACTATAAAGAATGTGGAGATACTTTGGAAGAGTGCTTACAAAATCCTCCAATTGATTTTCCGATCGAAAGTTGGAAAGCCTGTTGTGCTAAGTTTGATGATGACAAATTCAAGGTAATTCTTCACAAATCTGAATCAAGATTGAACTTTTCACTAGTCGGATACATTTCCATGTTCAACTAACACCATTTAACTTTATCCTTGGAATTTAGAAACGAAGTTTACAAAAGAGCAAGAATCGGAGATCTGACAAGTGGACTAAACACACCACCGGAAACTTATCTTTTCCAGAGGTGGAGCATATTTTGGTAAGCTTGCACTATGGTCACTAGTATAATCTATTTAGATTATATTCCAATTATTCTAATACATAGAAATGCTTGCATAGACTGAGAACAATGGTAATGTGTTGCCTGAACCTGATGTTGTATGGCTTGCTGATCACACAAATGTAGACGGCAATGGGGTGCTGAAGTGGGTTAAGGATGGACGCTCCAAAGAGATACATGTGAGTATAATTTGTATATGATTATAGTATTTGATTGGAGTGCTGGGATTTGTTGTTGATGAGCCCTAAAAGGTGATATTATGGCATGTTGAGGCTTATATTGATTTAAAGTTTCTGTGAGCAGGCTTATACTACTTTCCCATGATTTGGGTTGTTCAAATTTCAAAGGAGACTCTGTCGAAATTTATGCAGAATTTTCCACTATATATATATATATAATCGGCTTTTTTTTCCTCCTAATCTTTAGGGACAACTCCATCAGCTTGTAAAAGACAAGGACAAAGAACCCGAAGGCGATCAATCACGTCCTCAAACACAGGAAGAAATGCTCCTTCATGTACTTGGTCCCAAGTCCGGGTACACTCGAGGCAAAGGCACTGGGTGTAGAACTTCAGCCAAAGCAAGACTACAAGAACAACAACAACAAATTATGCAGAAGCAATAAGAAGAACAACAACAAATAATGCAAAAGCAACAAGATCAGATTATGAATCTACAAAGTGAGTTGGAAGCAAGCAAGAAGGCTATAGATGACTACAAGGAAGAGCAAAGACTCTATATGGAAGCTATGGAGAAGCGATTTGAAGATATGATTACAAGGCGCTCCAGCTTAGTTTATAATTTAATGTCCTTTTTGAATATTTAGGACAGCATAACGTTGTTTTCCCTCTATCTTCCATCTTGACGACAATGTCGACAACTCTTTGTTCTAACTTTTGTGTTTCCTTGTTTTGATTTTTTTAGGACTTTATGCTATGATGACCAATAGTGAGAAGTGAAGTTGAAAGAGAATTACATGCTTCTAGGGAAAAGTTTGTGTAAAGTTAACAAATTTGCCTAACCATTTTTTTGTTTAACTTTTAGGCAATTATTTTGGTATATATCTAATCTTAGGACATCTAATGATTATTATATGTAATGATGTATTTTTTGGAACATCTAATTACGTTATTTAACAAACATATACTTCATAGATGGTTATATATATGACCCAATGTATTATGGCTATAAATTAGCTCTACATTTAAAATAGTCGTCCATATAAATTGTATAATATTATAGGAAACTTTGAATATTGAATACCATTAAAATTGAAACGATATATGGGAAAGCAAGGACCTTTCACTTTTGCCATCAAAATTGTTATAAATGAGTTATTTTTGTAACAAAAACTGTTGTTGCTGAAAATTTGACTTTAATGGTTCCGGTATGAGTTTTTGTAACATATATCTTGTTGCGAATAACATGCTTTCGCAACAAACACTGTTGTTGTCGTAGAAATGTGGTTTTGTAACAAGAACTATTGTTGCGAAAATTTAGAGGCCTGTCCCAAGCCCAAGCTGATATATGACAACAAGTTATTTTTGGTAACGAGGTTTTTGTTGCAAAATACTTCGTTTTTCGCAACAAGAAAATGTCGTTGCAAAAACCTTTAGTAACGGCATCTCCCATAACAAACAGAAATTGTTGCGGATAATCAAAAGTCGTTGCCAAAGATATTTTTAGCAACGACATCAGGTGTTGCCAAAAATTGATTTTCGTGTAGTGAGAGGAGCAACACTTGGGGCTCTCGGATCTTCAAAGCTTGCATACAACAGGGAAATCACGCTACAAAGGTTTGATATTTAATCCCTATTGAATGATTCATATGTTTGATTATGTTTGTGATCCTATGATAGATGTTAGGAAATTGTTTCCTGAAATTCCGCTATATGCATCTATATATTCCTACAGTGGTATCAGTTTTGCCTAATTCATAATATTCATATGATCATGTTATTGTATTTAAATTTATTATTTTTATTCAATTAAGGGAGGATTTATTTATGGCTTGAATTTGCATAATTGATATTTGATATTAATTGATTGGAAATTGTAAATAATAGATTTATTTGTGATTTATGCTCAAATAATTTTATAAAGTCCGAATTTGTTATATTATGGACGAAATAAATTGGTTAATTTACTCAAAAAATTTCGGATTTTTATAAATATATTTGTTAGATTTAAAATTATTTATGTTTAATTTGATTAATCATTAAAATAATTTGTTAACAATTAAAGATTTGATTTTTAATTTTTTAAATAAATCTAATGTTCATCACCCACATAGATCTAGAATAATATGATGGCTGAAAATAATTTGATTATTTTTTCCACTAATTTTCGAATTTTATCTTATATTTATGAATTTTGGTTAAATTTTATGTTTAATTTGATTATTCATAGAATTTAAGGATAACAATTAAAATATTTGATTTTATTTGTTAAGATAATTCAGTAGATCACCCTAAAAATAATTTTCGAATTTTTCAGATTTTAATTGTTAATTTTCTGAATTTTTCGGATATTATTTCATTTTTGCCCTAATTTTGAATTCTTGATAAGATTTATTGTTTAATATAGATTATACATTCAAATCTAATCTCAACAAACCTAAAAATTTGTTTAAGATTTGTTGATTGATTCAAAAATTTTTGCCATAATTTTCAGATATCTAAATCCTAATATTTCTTTTCAATCTTTAATTAATTGTTAAATAAAGATAACTATAATTTAAATGTAAATTGTTACCGAAATTAAAGAATAAGCTCATAGTTCCGGGGATAGTAGGGTAGGTTTTTGAAACTTACATGTTAATGTTTGGTTTAACTCAACAAAATCATCAAAAGACAAAGTTTTGGATTTTGAAGCTAAGAGATAGGAGCAAACAAAGAGTTGTTAACCTGTCTAGCAAGAATTAAAATTAGTTATAATTAGTAAAGTGTTTACTTACCTCAACTACTATAAATTGAAGGCAGGGCCAAAGTCCGGTTGATTGTAGTGGGAGGGGATCTTGGTTATTTCTTTATTCAATGGGGGACTTTCATTTTGAATAAAGGGTAGTAGTAATTAAAATTTTGTTTAATTATTGCTTTCTTGATAAACATTGATTGAATCTTGCTTTATTATTTGTTGTAGTAATTATGTCTAGTAACAACAATATCAACACCAACAATTCTACTTGTAATTTGCGCTCCGTCCTTTCGAAGGACAAATTGAATGCTGAACGTTTCATTGCAAGTGAAAGGGATATGGGAATCGTTCTCATAACTCAAAAGTTCAAAGACTTTCACATGCAAGGAGAGGAAGCAACGATGCAAGAGATGCATGAAAGGCTAGACTGAGCGAAACATCCCTAACCAGCCTAGAAAAGAATAAGAGGATGTTCTTATGGTTAGTAAAGGGCAATCGCTCAATAGGATTGGATTGCTATTAAGAAGGACGAAAGCAAACAAGTTGCCAAGTCTGAAACTTCTGAAAAGTAAAAGACTACACCAAAACCAAAAGTTGCTGATGAGCACTATTGTTACACCTGTAACAAGGTTGGTCATTAGAAAAGTAGTTGCCCCAAGTATCAGAAGGATCAAAAGAAAGGAGTTTCTAGTTCAGATATGTATGTTATAGAAGTTAACTTAGCAACTTCTGCTTCTTGGGTATTTGATACCGCTTGTGGTTCGCACATTATTTGTAATATGCTGCAAGGCCTCAAAAGAAGTAGAACATTGGGAAAGGGAAAAGTAGATCTTCGCGTTGGCAATGGAGCACGAGTTGCTACATTGGTAGTGGGAGTATATAGTCTACTTTTACCTTCAGGATTAGTTTTAGAACTTAATAATTGTTATTATGTTCCTGCTATCACAAAGAACATTATTTCGATTCCTGTTTTGGATTCCGAAGGTTATTCATTTACAATAAAGAACAATTGTTGTTCTGCGTATTTGAATGATATGTTCTATGTCTCTGCTAAGTTATCAAATGGTTTATTTGTGCTAGACTTAGAAACCCACATCTATAACATAGACAACAAGAAACATAAAGCAAATGATTCAAACCCTACATACCTATGGCATTGTCGATTAGGCCACATAAGCTCAAAGCGCATTGAGAAACTTCATAAAGATGGAATTCTCAAATCATTTGATTTCGAATCATTTGATACTTGTGAGTTTTGCTTGATAGGGAAAATGACAAAGTCTCATTTCACAGGTTCAAGTGAAAGGGCCAATGACCTTTTAGCCTTCATACATACGGATGTGTGTGGACCTATGAGTACGTTGGCTAGGGGAGGGTACATTTACTTCATTACTTTTACCAATGATGTGAGCAGATTTGGATATGTTTACCTCATGCGGCATAAGTCGGAATCCTTTGAAAAATTTAAGGAATTCCAGAATGAAGTACAAAACCAACTTGGGAAGAAAATTAAGGCATTACGATCCGATGGTGGTGGTGAATATTTATCTCAAGAATTTGGTGATCATTTGAAGGATTGTGGAATACTTTCACAATGGACACCACCTTGAACACCACAGTTAAATGACGTTTCTGAAAGAAAGAATCAAACTCTACTTGATATGGTTCGATCCATGATGAGTCTTGCTGATCTTCCTATTACATTTTAGGGATTTGCGCTTGAAACAGCAGCATTCACACTTAACAGAACACCATCCAAAGTAGTGGAAAAGACTCCGTATGAAATGTGGACTGGAAACGTTCCAAAATTGTCTTTTCTAAGGATATGGGGTTGTGAAGCTTATGTAAAACGTTTACTTTCTGATAAGCTTTCACCCAAATCTGATAAATGTATTTTTATCGGTTACCCAAAAGAGACTAAGGGATACTACTTCTACAACCAAAGCGAAAACAAAGTGTTTGTTGCTCGTAATGGTGTCTTTCTGGAAAAGGAGTTTATTTTCAGAAAAACATATGGGAGAAATGTCTATCTCGAAGAAGTTCGAGATAAGCAACAAATGGATGAGGTTAACACCTCATCAGAGGCGGTCCGGCATGAAAATGCTCAGGAGGTGGTGCATTCAATTCACGTACCTCCTATCGTCCCACTTGGAGATACTCCATGCGAAGTCACTCAACCAAGTGAGGTAGAAACTTCTTTTGTTGTTCCCCAACGTAGGTCTAGTAGGACCATCATTCCGTCAAAGTGATATATTGATTTCCTTTTAACTGAAAGTTCTGAAATAACGATTTTAGAATCAGAAGAGCCTACTAGCTACAAAGATGCTTTGGATAGTCAAGACTCCAAAAGATGGCTTGAGGCCATGAAATCTGAAATGGATTCCATTTCTGAAAATCAAGTATGGGACTTGGTTGATTTGCCCGATGGGGTAAAACCCATTTGATGCAAATGGATTTTCATGTTGAAAACAGACAAGGATGGAAACATTAGTGTTTTCAAAGCAAGGTTGGTGGTGAAAGGTTTCAAACAAATTTATGGTATTGACTATGATGAAACCTTCTCACCAGTTGCCATGCTGAAGTCCATTAGGTTTTGAAGATCTAGAAAATCCAGGGAGGGTATGCAAGCTTAAGAAGTCCATTTATGGACTAAAGCAAGAATCAAGGAGTTGGAACCTCAGATTTGATGAGGCAGTCAAAAAATTTGGCTTTCTCATAAATGAAGAGGAATCTTGTGTATACAAGAAGTTAAGTGGGAGTAGTATTAATTTTCTAGTCTTGTATGTGGATGACATACTTCTCATAGGAAATGATAAGACCATGCTTGAGTTAGTCAAGGAGTGGCTTAAAAATTGTTTCTCTATGAAAGACCTAGGAGAGGCTGAGTACATATTGGGAATAAAGATCTATAGAGATAGGTCGAGAAGGCTGATTGGACTTAGTCAAGAGACTTATATTGATAAGGTTCTTGCAAGGTTCAAGCTAGAAAACTCCAAGAGAGGTTTCATTCCCATGCAACATGGCATAACACTTGGCAAGACTCAGTGTCCTTCGAGTCTTGATGAGGTCAAGCGTATGAGTAATGTTCCCTATGCTTCTGCAGTAGGATCCATTATGTATGCCATGATATGCACTCGACCGGATGTTACATATGCTTTGAGTATATGCAGCAGATACCAGTCAAATCCAGGAGATGTGCACTGGATTGCAGCGAAAAACATCCTTAAGTACTTGCGAAGGACTAAGGATAATTTTTTGGTTTATGGTGGAGATATTGAGTTAATTGTTATTGGATACACCGATGCAAGCTTCCAAAGTGACAAAGATGATTTCCGATCTCAATCTGGTTTCATATTTTGTCTCAATGGAGGAGCTGTGAGCTGGAAGAGCTCTAAGCAGAGTACCATCGCGGATTCTACAACAGAGGCCGAGTATATTGCGCGGGTGATGCAAAGAAAGGAAGTCGTTTGGATCAAAAAGTTCATTGGTGAGCTTGGTGTAGTTCCTAGCATTGAGAATGTCATTGAGTTGTATTGTGACAACAATGGTGCCATTGCTCAGTCTAAGGAACCCAAATCGCATAAAAGGTCTAAACATGTGCTCAGGAAATTTCATCTCATTCGAGAAATCGTTGGTAGAGAGGATGTGAAAGTAAGCAAGGTTCATACTGAGGATAACGTAGCAGATCCTCTGACTAAACCGCTTGCTCAACCTAAGCATGAGTGTCATACTAGGTCTATGGGGCTTAAGCATATGGGAGAATGGCTTTAGGTTGTTTACTTCATGTTTACAATTGTAAAGCCATTTATTATGCTTTCAATGTTTATCAATAAAATTTTTTTTCGTATTGAATTGTTTGGTTTAGTATTGAATAAAATGTCCAAATAATTTGTGTTTTCAAATAGGATTATCGAAATTGTTTTAATAATGGAACCCTATAAAGTGAACTGAAATCACAATTTATTTAAAGTCCCTAGTCTAAATCACTAAATTAGACATAAGTGATTTATTTAAAAGGCTAGAAATTGGGGTTAAAAGAATTTTTTTTTTCAAAGATATCATTTCTTTCATTCCCTGCACCAAAAAAAAAAGAGAAAAAGAAAAGAAGAAACAAAGTCTGGACAAACTTCTGTGCTAACTCTTCATCTCATTTCACAGGAACTCTGCCTGGGCCCGCTCAGGATCTAGGCTAATTTGCCGAATTTCGGACCATAGTGAACGTTCTCTGTCAGTAATATTGTCATCCTTGTCTACACCAGCTGTATTTTCTGCTACACGACTCAGCAATATGTCTGAAATTCCGAACAATGAGCACCCGCATAACTCTACCCCTCCACCTGATCCAATGGTTGAGCTCCGAGGACTTATCCAGGCCATGCTTGACCGACAGGATAATATTGATTAAATTGTGTTGGGCATAATGCGCCAAAGCGCCCAGATGCCTCCTCCTCCTCCTCCGGAGTCGGAAGTAGCTTCACCTTTTCACCTTGAGCCTATGAACAATGAGAGAAAAATTCCCACTAAGCTCGAGGAAGAAGTAGTTAAGCTCAAGGAAGTTTTAAAAGGCATGACTAAGGCAGAACCATGGATGGACATTCATGGGTTAACACATTTCCCAAAGGCACGATTACCTCATGGTTTCAAGATGCCTAACCTGACAGAGTTTGATGGAACCGGCAGCCCCACCAATTTCTAGAAAATGTATGTAGGGGCAATGAGTCCCTGGGGAGTGGAAGAATCTTTGATGGCTCAACTCTTTCAATAG
The DNA here is from genome assembly GCA_947648045.1 of Beta corolliflora. Taxonomy (NCBI): domain Eukaryota; kingdom Viridiplantae; phylum Streptophyta; class Magnoliopsida; order Caryophyllales; family Amaranthaceae; genus Beta; species Beta corolliflora. The sequence continues at coordinate 649,426 of CANSZD010003018.1, forward strand.
TATTTAGATAGTGCTGCAGCACATTGGTTCCTCAATCTTGAAAACACGAAGAAATCCACTTAGGCTGACATAGAAATCCACTTGGGCTGACATAGTACAAATATAATGAAGAAATTGATGTTACTAGAAGGGATCTGGAGACCACTTCTCAAAACCTTAATGAGATATTTTCTTCATTCATCACTCGGTGGAGAAACAAGGCCTCCAAAATGATGAGTAGGCCTAATGAGGAGGAACAGCTACAAATGGTTGTGAAGAACCTTCTTCCTGTATATCAGAAGCATATGGCCTACCAGTATTTCCCGACTTTCAAAGCTTTGATTGCTACGGGAACTCTAGTTGAGGATCTTTGTGAAAAGGGGGACATCAAGAAAGATGAACCTGCGGCGGCACTACTTATAATGCAAAGTTTGGAAATAACAAAAAGAACTCCAAACAATGATTCGGCGGCTCCTAAGACAACTAATGCGATCCATGCCATTGGCGCATCTTACGCATTCCGATTCGGCCACAAAGGAACTTTACCCCCTTAAACATGACTTATTCCCAAGCTCTCTCCAAGCTAAAAAAGGCCAATCTCATTCAACCTTTGAATCCACGTCCACCTCCTAAAAATCCTTACCCTGGTTATGACCCAAACCAAAACTGTGAGTATCACCAAAGTCCGGGGCATAATACTGAAAGCTGCACGGCTCTAAAGCATCAAATTCAAAACCTTGTGGATGATGGAAAGCTCTCGTTAGGATCCATTTCCAGTAAACCAAACGACTATCAGCCCAACATCACAAAAAAACCCCTTCCTAATCATAAGACCTCATTTGCCATTAATGCCATCTCTGCTGCTTCAGATGGATGCGATCCAATCCAGTTAATCCGTAAGACAGTTCCTCAAATGTATGAAATGCCAATAGCCGTAGGATACAAGTGCCTGGTCTATGACTATTCCACTCAAGAAAAAGTCAAAATGATGCCTTATAAAGACCCCAGTTTCACTCTCAACAAAGATCCATTCTCTAACATATGTGGAACATTGGATTATGACGGTGCCTTCTTCAATTTGGACTCTGATGCTGATGAAGATGCCTCTTCGGCCTTGACAATCGTGGAGAAAAGCACTAGAGGACATTCCACCACTCCAAATACATACCGGCGCTCCATCTGCGTTGATGATCTTAGTGATGATGAGTATGTGGATATCTCTCATTTGACTAGAGCAGGCCGCCATTTTAAACCATCCCATTTGGAGGATAAAAATCCTTTGGAGGTACTGAGGAGGAATGAAAAGGGCAAGGAGCCAATGACAGAGGATAATAACAAGGAAGATGATGCTATCGAGCGCGTGAAAGAAGTAAATCCTAATGTTTCCATCTGGAAATTGTTAATGCATTCCCAGCCTCATAGGGCAGCTGTTCTAAAGCATCTCAATGAAGCCTCTGTAAACTCTTCCATAAAACCTGACCATATGGTGGGGCTCATTCATGGGGTAGATCGAACTTTTTTGTTAACAGACAATGATCTCCCTGACAATATCAACCACAATAATTCATTACACATCACTATACGCTGTAATGGATGGGAGATACCTAGGGTGTTGAATGACAATGGCTCTGCAATCAATGTTTGCCCTCTGCGTGTGCTAACGAGACTTGAGTATTCAAAAGAATATTTGGTACCATCCAACCAGGTGGTCAGAGCATATGATAATGCCAAGAGGGATGTACTGGGTATAATCAGCCTCCTCATTGAATGTGACCCCGTGGCAAGGAAGGTGGAATTCATGGTCATTGACATTCAAGCCTGTTTTAACTTCTTATTAGGAAGACCATGGCTGCATGAGAATAGAGCAATGGCTTCTACTTTACCCCAAAAGGTAAAGCTTCTCACTGATCAGGGCCCTGTGACTATTTCTGGTGATCCAGAAATTATGACCATCTCCAACACAGGAAAATCAGTATTGTATTTGAATGAAGTAGAGGGCACTAGGTTGGATGGTTACACTATCCACTGTATTCTAGCAGCACCTGAAAATTCATGGATGAACGAGGTCCCAGCAGCCACACCAGATGAAAGTGATGAAGAAACAGAACCAGAATATAGTGAGGATGACGAGGAAGAAATAGGAGTTCCGAGCATCGGCACTCATAATACGTCGGTTGAAGCACCGGAGGAATCTTGTGTCGGTAATCCTCAAGATGATGATAATGACTCAAAAAAGAGATCTACGACAGATGATTTTGACCTGGACTTTAATATAGTGGGTCCTATTCGAGAAGTTCACACTGAATCACTGATTCTCTTTCCAGGATATCAACATAAAGATCACTATCGCGAATTGCCACAGTTCAAAAATTTATCGGGAACGGTGATCCTTTTGTCCACTAAGTTGGATTTGTAAATGCCTTGCACCCCCGGGGCATACCGGAAGAAGATTACCCCCATGCTCTTTGACAAGAGTTTTGAAGGACCAGCTCTGGATTGATACCATTCTTCAGATTGTGTAGATAGAGCTAGTTGGGAAAATGCTAGCCAAGCCTTTGTTAATTGGGCTCTCGAGCATAAACAGACTGATGTCAAGAAGCTGAAGCTAGTCACTTTGCGTCAGAGTGCCTTAGAAACATTTTCGCACTTTTGTTCGAGATGCACTCATATCCGCACACAGCTTCGTTTGCATATTACCGATCGAGAGTTCATGCTCATATTGCTACAGAACCTGAACGATTTCTATTATCGTCACATGGTTACTATCAAGTACACCTCCCTCAGCCACATGGAACAACATGGCTTTGACGACCACGAGAAGATCTTGAAATTCCCAACACAAATCCAAGGGTATATGCTAAGATAGATGAATCATTGAGTTTGGTGTATGATCGTCTTCGGAGCCAAGGAATAATCCAAGCCTCAGCATATGTGCACTGTTTACCCCTTCCTGGAATGGACATGATCAAACTCTGTGCTTATTGTCGTCAATTTGGGCATGAAACTGATCGATGCCATGATCTTTATTACAAAGTTCAAAACCTGGTTGATCGAGGCATCATTAGTCCAACCCATAAGGAAGTGCCCGTAAGGAAAGTGTCGGCACGCCCTCAACCTCAATCCCAAGTTGATATCTTCCGCCAATTAGTCGAGCAAGGTCGGATACATCCACTTCCAAGACGCCCAGGCGCAAGTCCCGTAGGATCAGATCTCCACATGTACTGCCAATTTCATCAGATGCATGGTCACGGCACAAACCAATGTCACGCTCTCAGCTATTGCATCAAGCAGATCACCAACATAGCTCTTGTCTTCCGCAAAGCTATTTGATCGTCTCACTGTAAGAAAAAATCTTCGGTAAAGTTCTCTAGGGGGTTAGCCCATCAAAAAGAAAAAAATAATAAGAAAAAAAATCTTTCAGCTCGTTAGTATCAGAGAACTACGTTCAGCTTGAATCCCCATTATCATGTACACTTGAACTGTGAGATCACTCCACCTATGTAACACCTGGGGTACGTAGGTAGCTCAATATGAGTGAAACTGTTTTATTTAATAAAAAACTTTAGTTCCTTCTAAATAAATGAACTACGCTAAATCTGATTCCCCATAAAATGCATCTAGAGCAATGGGGATATGTAGGAAGCCTTCGGGTTCGACTCAAATGTATTAACCATTGTATTTCAGGCAATGTCATCAGAACTCAAGATGCCAGTCATCATAGGAGCAATTTCAGAGTGCTGAATTGACACATCAATGGGGATACAGGCCCTAATCTCTATATTTTATGTCTTTGTTCAATACTAAAGTAGGGAATGGAAGAATGAAAAAAAAACATTTATTTTCAACACTAATGACGGTAAAATCATTTAAGAGAGTCAAAATAAAGTAAAAAAAAAAGGAAAAAACCAAAATTGAAAAGGTGGACCATTCAAGTCAAAATATTGCAAAATCATTTTTGAAAATTTTCTTTACTCTGCAATGCATTATGCAATATGTAGCTTTCATTTCTTTTCTTTTAATTCTATTTTCTCTACCTTTAGGTCCGGGAAGAAGAAATTTGTCCCTTTTCTAAGGATGATCAATTGCCATCAGAAAACAAACACCTCAGCCATATTCACAAATGCGGTCAAAGAGCCTGTAGGGTTTGCCATGCAACCTCTGTCCAAAGGATTTCAAATCATGATGAAGATATGTTATACTCAAGGAACCGAATTAGGGCGTGATGGTAGGGGAATAAAGCAACCAATCCCCATAGTAGACAAGCAAAACCGACATGGATTAGGATATGATCCGGGCAGCACTTCTCACAACATAAAATAAAACCTTCTTTTACCCTCAACGGCTAGTTCATCCTACAAGGAGATACTGAGCTGTACTATGAATTTCCAGAACCTTGGCTTAGTAGGAAGGAACAGAAGATTTTACCAGGATTGGAGATATTCTTCAATGAGGCTAGAAATATGGACTTAATCAAAAGTTGGTTTGTCCAAAAACAAAAAAATAAAAAAAGAAAATGACTGGGTGGATAATCTGGAGCATGGAGTCTTTAGAAAACTTTTCACTTCTGAGTCCTCTGAGGAGGAGGATTTTAACCCGGTGTCTTTGATGATACCTTTTGACGAAAGCATTGAACATAAGTGGAGTATTGAGTGTCAGGCAAAAGACGGGCCTATAGAATTTAAAATGTTTTTAGGAAACCATCCTCCACATCCATCTCATGAAAATACCTTTTCACCCCTTTCAGATGGATATCATACTGATAGCTCATCTTCCAGCCAATCTACCTTGCATACCCAGTCAGAAAACTATGATAGTTAGAAAACTATGAATGTGAACCTTTATCTAAATACATTTGCATGCAAGATGTTATTTCTGACTGTGAATTCAGAGTCCATTGTAATTAATATTGGTACAGAAAACGCTGTAAAAGAAGTCAAAATAGGGTCATCCCTCTCCCCAATTGAACATTTTGTGTTTATTGCATTGTTAAAAGAGTATGTAGATGTGTTTGCATGGTCTTATGCTGATATGCCTGGTGTTAAAAGAGAAATTGTGGAACATCGCATTCTGTTACATCCTGAAAGCAAGCCTAAGCAGCAAAAGCTCCGCTGAATGAAGCCAGAGGTTAGCCTGAAAGTGAAAGAATATATCTAGAAACAACTTGATGCCAAATTCATTCAAGCTGTAAAGCATCCGAGTTAGCTCGCTAATATAAAGGTTGTACCTAAAAAGGATGGGAGAGTTCGTGTGTGCATTGATTTTCGAGATTTGAATGCTGCATCACCAAAATATTGCTTTCCCCTACCCCACATCGATGTCCTCGTGGATAGCACGGCCGATCATGCAATGATTTCCTTCATGGATGGATTTTCGGGGTATAATTAAATACTCATGACTCAAGAAGATATGACAAAGACATCTTTCATCACTCCGTGGGGCACCTTCTGTTACCGAGTTATGCCTTTTGGTCTCAAGAATGCCGGAGGCACATATCAAAGGGCTACAACCACTATCCTTCATGACCTCATCCACGACATCGTGGAGGTCTATGTAGATGATATGATTGTGAAAAGTGAAGATCGTGAGGGGCATATTCCCACACTAAAGTCCTTCTTTGAAAGAATCAGGAAATACAATCTAAGGCTAAACCCTCAAAAGTGTGTGTTTGGCGTCACTTCGGGGAAGTTGTTGGGATTCATTGTCAGTCAAGACTGCATCAAAGTGGACTCTAAAAAAGGTGAAGGCCATTCAAGAATTTCCTCCTCCAAAAAACAGAAAAAGAAGTAAGAGGATTTCTCGGCAGAATTCAATATATCAGCAGGTTCATCTCACAACTCACTATGAGGTGTGAACCCATAGTTAAGCTGCTCTAAAAAGGGGCGTCCCATGAGTGGAACGAGGAATGTCAGGAAGCTTTTGATTCCATGAAAGTGTATCTTTCAAATCCACCTGTTCTAATGCCGCCTAGACCAGGGGAACCTCTGATTTTGTACCTCACTATTACAGAAACGGCTATGGGAGCTCTCTTAGCCCAATATCAAGAAGGAACAAAGAAGGAAGTTGCCATATACTATCCCAGCAAGAAATTCCTGGAGTATGAGACAAGATATACCCCACTGGAAAAAGCATGTGTTTCCTTGGTCTATGCCACGAAGAAGTTGAGGCATCACCTTCAAGCTCATACCACCTATCTGATCTCAAGACTTGATCCAATCAAGTATCTGTTGGAGAAACCCATTCTTAGTGAAAGATTGGCGAGACGGCATGCTATGCTTTCTGAGTTTGATATTCAATGTATCAGCCAGAAATCTGTCAAAGGAAGAGCCATATCTGAAACCTTAGCGGAAGGACCAGTGTCAGGAGATGAGTATGATGATGTATTCCCTGATGAGTACTTATGCTTCATTAACAATCCACAATGGTGCATTTATTTTGATGGAGCTTCTAATAGGAGAGGTAATGGAGCAGGAATTTTGTTAGTAGATCCTGATGGAGTCCATATTCCATTTGCTGTCAATTCAAGCTGGATTTCCCAACAACAAACAATACAGCTGAGTATGAAGCCTGTATATTTGGAGTAAAGGCCGCTTTGGTAGTAGGGGCAAGATATCTCACTGTATATGGAGATTCTAATCTTATCATATCTCAAACAATAGGAATTTGGAGGGTTAGAGGTGAAACACTTCAGCTCTACCCAGAATATCTTTAGGAATTGATCCCTTATTTTGATGATATCAGATTCAAATATCTTCCTCGAGAGCAAAATAGTTTCACTGATGCTTTAGCCAATCTCGCTGTTAATTTAACATGGGAAAATGGTACAATGATTCAGTCAGTTTTAATTGAAGAAAGGAAGGGACCTACAGTGACGGTAGCACAAATTGTCTCCACACTGGCTCAACAAGATGATGATGATGTCTGGTACAAGGATATCAAGACTTTGCTGGAAACTATGCAGTATCTAGAGGGAAGTGGCAAGAAGGACCGCATAGCCATCAGAAGGCTAGCTGCTCATTTTCTCATTCTAAAAGGCAGGCTATATCACAAGGGGTTTGATGGTACTCTGCAACTCTACAACTCTCCGTGAATGACAGCGAAAAGCAAGCCATCATGGAAGAATTTCATGGAGGAGAATGTGGACCCCATATGAATGGAAGGATGCTGGCTCGTAAAATTATGCGAGCAGGTTTTTATTGGAGTACTCTAGAAGGTGATTGCATCAGCTTTGTCCGCCCCTGCAAGCAATGTCAGATATTTGCTAACCTCAATCATATGCCACCTGTGTCACTACATAATATGACCTCTCCTTGGCCATTTTCGAGTTGGGGCATAGACATAATCGGACAAATTCATCCGAAAGCTTCAAATGGGCATCAATATATTCTTGTAGCAATTGATTACTTTTCGAAGTAGGTTGGAGCTGCATCATTTTCAATGCTAGGGGCAAAGCAAGTCTCGAAATTTATGATTAACAACATTATCTGTCGGTATGGCATACCTTTTGAAATCATCTCTGATAATGGATCACAATTTGAGGGTCATCTGAAGGCCACTCTCGCAAAATATGCAATCAAGCATCATCAGTCCTCACCTTATCGTCACCAAAAAAATGGAGCGGTGGAAGCAGCCAATAAGACAATCAACACTATTGTTGCCAAGATGACTGAGAAGACTAGGGAATGGCATGACAAACTCCCATATGCCCTTTGGGGATATAGGATATCAATTAGGACTCCAACAGGAACAACCTCGTATCCTTTGGTTTATGGGATGGAACCAGTCCTACTGGTTGAGGTGGAGATACAGTCTCTCAGGGTCATAGCAGAAAGTGAAATCTCAGAAGACCAATGGTATAAAACTCGTTATGATGAGCTTGCATTTGCAGATGAGCGCCGACTACAAGCATTGCATAACATTCAACTCTATCAGCGGAGAATTGCTCATGCATTTAACAAAAGGGTTCAAGATAGAGACATTCAAGAAGGTGATCTAGTCTTAAAAATAGAGCTCTGTTGCATGATCCTCGGGGAAAATTCAAGCCTAACTGGGTTGGGCCATTCCTAGTAAAGCATGTCACCACGGCTGGAGCAGTAAAGCTAATGGATTTTGATGGGAATGAATTCACCCATTTCACTAATCTTGACCAATTGAAGAAATATTACGCTTAGGCATCAAAGTAATTGAAATTGTCTTAGTCAAGTAACCAAGCATATGGGGTTTTGTATCCTATCTAGTTATTCTTAATAAACATGCCATGTGTTTCTAGATATCCATATAATGTATGCAAAAAAAAAAGAAAAAAAAAGAGAAAAAAAAACAAACCAAAAAGTAAAAAAAAAAACTTAAAAAAAATGAAAAAAAGGAGAAAAAGAAAAATGATGAAACATGCTTTTGATTGTTTAGGTTTTATGTGTTATGCTTTTATGCGTCATATGATTGTTTAATTTTTATGTTAAAGTGTCATATTTAACATTAAAGTGTGCACGTGTTTAGAATTGTGTTCACATTATTGAAGAACCTGGAGGGCAGGAATGTGATGTTGCCTCCAATCAATTTGCCTTAGACACCTCCATGGAAGGTAGAAAGTGACCTGGCAAAGCCCCGGTAGTTGTACACCTCTACGACCAGAATTGCAATATACAACTGCACTAATGCCAAGGTGGTTTGTGACCCACATTATGTCTTGCTGCAGAAAAAAAAAATTTCCCACCCACCATTTGTGCTAAGTTGATAGAAGAAAGGAAGAAGACCACTCTCCCGGACATGACTAGTTTTGTGGGTAAGACTCTTGTGGGGTTTCATGGGAGACAATTTTTCCAATAACCATAAATGGAGGGCAAATGGACATCCCTTCACGAAACTTTGGGGTTTTCTTTTGAGTTCCTCTGAGTCAAGAAACATTTCCCCCAAAATAAGTGGTCCAAGACGACTCCCAATAACAATTTGAGGAATAAGTGAAGACACCGAACATGGCATGTATTTAAAGACCATTTAGTGAGGGTACTTCCCAAAATAATAAGAATGCAAGCATTTTCTCTAGCAATCCTATAGTTGGCATTATTAGAGAATTGCCAAGTGCCAAATTGAAAAGTCAACAATTATTGTAGGTAGTTGCCATGAAGATTTTCGGGAAGATATAAAATCGTTGATAAATCTCCCGAGATCCTTGTAGGAGATCTAGGTGTAATGCCTGGGCCATTGGATGATAAGCCTAGCAAACCCTCGACCTCTTCAACAAGAGGCACAATGTTCCGGTCTCTAAAGTGGAAGACATGACGAGTTTCATCCCAAAATTGGGAAGCAGCATGAATCATGTCATAACAGATGGAAAAAGAAAGCAAAGGTATAAGAGCCTTAGTGAAGCGGGAAGAAGAAAAAGATTGTCTTGGTTGCTCTAAATTCTTTGTGACCCCCGAGAGTTGTTTTTTTTTCTCCCGACTCCACATTTCATTAGCTTCTTCATAAGTAAGAACCATTTTGTGAAAGAAGAAAAAATTAGAGAGAAGATTGGAGTAGTGGAAGTGGTGCATTTGGAAATGAAGAACCATGCCCCTTTTATAGATGGAAAAGATGATCATCCATGATTCATAACATGGATAATAAGTTTGAGTATTGTCCATAGGATAATAAGGAGCATCCTTCACCATGGTTAATGACCAAGCATTTGTGGTATGACAATTTTTGCTAAAGCTGAACATAAAAAAAAAAACTTGTGTCAATGATGAATCAAGAACATTGATACAATCCCTTTTCCTAATGATCATCCAAAATAATGACCATGATCAATCTATTTTATATAGTGATCATCATTTTCCGATAAAGCGAATAAGCATTATGCATTAAAAATTGCCTGAAAGATTTTTGAAAAATAGATTAAAAAATTTGCCATTAGATGATTGGTCCACCATAGTTTATCTAGAGGGTAATAACCTTAGGTCAACTCTTTTAGGTGACATGACCTGACAATGTCCTAATTTAAGGTGACATGATAACACATGGAGTCATAAAAAGTGAGTGATGGTGATTTGACAATTCGTTTGCCATCAAGGCCATGAAAAAACTGTGAAAAAAAAAACTGGAGTCGACCTATTAATTGTCGGAATTTATCACATTAACAAAAGAAAAATTCATAAGACTGAAAAAATACGACAATAAAGTCGCGTTTTCAATGTTTAGAAAATTAATTGGGATTTTCTATTTAAGACGACTTTAAAGTCGCATTTTCAAAATTTCGAAAATTAATTGGGATTTTCTATCTAAGACGACAATAAAGTCGCGTTTTCAATTTTAGAAAATTAATTTGGATTTTCTATCTAAGACAACGTTAAAGTCGCATTTTCAATTTTAGAAAATTAATTGGGATTTTCTATCTAACTCGCATCTCCAATTTTAGAAAATTAACTGGAATTTTCTACTAAAAGCGTCAACAGAAGTCGCAAATCATGTTTTCAACATAGCACTGATGATAACTATTTTCTATGGAGAATATGTTATCTCAAAAGAAATTTTTCTGTCAAGATTTTGTGTCTTTTTAAACATTGGTCGTCATTTCCTCCAAAAGTCGACCAATGTGGGGCATTCTGTAAACACCAAATTATGAACCCCTTTTTCGAATAAATAAGAATTTTGAAAAGAAATAAAAATAACGAAAACCGTCATGCATCGTGGGACGCACGCCCCGTAAAATGCATGTTTCGTCCCGGAGCGCGAGTTTCATTCCGTCATACGGTTTTTTATTTTTGCGTATTGGTCGTGCGGTTTCGGCTTAGAAATATAATTTCCGTGAGTCGTGGTCAATAACTACAACTACCGTTTTAATAAAATGATTCATAGTATAATCATGCTCATCTTTATTAATTGGACGAGTTTTCGTTAATTGTTTAAAGAAAGTCTTTCGAAAAAACGAAAAACGAGCCGCGATTAGGCGTCGGGATTTTAGTCGTATCCCAAAACCGGTAGTAATCAATTTTCTTGATGGTCAAGTCATTGTTCATTGGATAAAGAATAAGAATATATTCTTTATCCATTAATCACATCCTTTATTTATTAGTTAGAGAATAAGAATTATGAAAAGATGTGTGAATAAGAATCAAATCCCATGTGTAAGAGGGAGGGTGATCCAGATTTTTTTTCGGAAGAATCGAGTGTGCGCCAAGCACACAATCATGCGCTATAGATGCATGATTATGCGCCTAGCGCACAAGCATACTCTGCGCCAGACGCTGAGCCTTGCGCCTAGCGCACGGCGTTGTGCCTAGCGCAAGCTCCTGCGTTTGGCGCAGCGTCCTAATCAGTTTTGTTTTGCTCGTTTTTCGATGCAATTTTTTTTACGTATTAGGGTGTTTAGAGAAGAATATTTTCTGAAAATCTGATTTTGCTTCATTTATGAGAAAATCCAAAAAGAATAAGAATATTTGTGTTTCCAAAGAGATTTGATGATGTCATTAGGGTGAGGTCATTAGAGTGATGTCATTAGGGTGATTAAGGATGAGAAAAATTAGATTTTTAGGGTTAAAAATCTGATTTTCTACTTCTTTGAAACCCTAGTTCACCTCCATCATTTCTCTATAAATACCCTCCTTTTTCCACTTCAAAACCAAGTTGAGAAAAAAACACAACTCAACCTCACTCTCATCTTCTCTATTACTCTTCTTCTCCTTAATCTTTCCATCTAAGCAAAAGTTTCAATAAGTAAGTAAAAGAAGTTCATCAAAAGGAAAAAACACAAAAAAGAGTTTAAGTTAGTAATTAAGTGGATTTAGAAACTCACTTAGAAATGAAGGAATACAAAAAAGGTAGAAAAATTTGCAAAAAGAAAGTGCATCATTGAGCTAGCAAGGTAAAGGTGAAACTCTTTTGAATTTTCATTATCTTCTTAATCATCTACTAACTCTCTCTTTGTTTATTCTTATCATTTTTTTAAGTTTTGGAGTGATTTGGGTATGAGGAGGTCCAAATAGGTTCCCAACCTTAAATCACCCCACCTAGAATAGTCAACTCTAATGGGGAGACACTTAGAAAATAATGTGATTATGTGATTTTCTTCAATCAAGTTGTTGTTCATCACCAAAAAATGTTTTCATAAAAAAATTCAAGACAAATTGTGCATAAATATCTCCATAAAAAAAGAAAATGTGATGCTGTAATTATACTAAATTTTAATTTCGTACTACATTTCATTTTTCGTCGATATTATCAGAATAGTTTGTAGGATTTAATATTTTTCCTATGAAGTGCAAGATGTTTCCAGCAACTGGGATTTGGAATTTCTAAAAAAAGAATTTTGTGTAAATAATTAAATATCATACAACTTTGTTGTGCAAAACTGATTTTGTCCAGTACCACATAAGTTTGTCTTGTTAATAAAGTTAAAAATTAAATCATTTGGATAAAACTAAAAACATCAAGTTTGAAGAAAACATCAGTAGCTTTTCAAAAATATAAAAATCATGTTCATATGAATTTTATAAAATTCGGTTTTTTCACCATATATTGGAAAATTCACCATATACCCTCAATGTTTCAAATATGCACCATATACCCCTGAGTTTTCGAAAACGTTCACCATATACCCTTGACTTTTCAAAATCGTTCACCAAATGTCCTTTTTGGTAACGGATGTTAAGTCGCCGTTAGAGTTATTTATAATTTTACCATTATTAACCCTAAACCCTAATTCTAATCTAACCCTAACCCTAATCTAACTCTAACCTTAATCCTAATCAAACCCTAATCTAACCCCTATTTCACTCTCCCCTCCCCTCCACCCTAGCCCGGCCCCCACCCGTAACCCTCCCCCTCCCCTCAACCCCAGCCCAGCTCCCCTCCCCTCATGTTTACAAAACTATTCATGTAAATCACTAAATTCCAGAAAACTGATTTTCCTTTCCGTTAAGAAAATAAATAAAAAGGCTCTTACAAGTGTCCAATTCAAAGTGTCTAGAAAGTTCATACCAAAATGCACTTCAAAATAAGTTCAATAAGTTGGGTCTCACTTCAATAAAGGTCCGGTTTTGACCAGTTTGAGCATACAATTCACCATAATTCAAGTTGTCACTAAAAACTTGTGAACTTTTGACACAACATAAAGAACTCACTGACCTATCTATAGATATATCAAATTCTCAATTTAACGCTTCATACAGCAAGTTATGATTTTTGTAAGTCAGTGCAAGAACAAAAGTGCAATCTGGAAAATGAAATAAAGTGATTAACTCAATTTTCATAAAAAAATTTATTTTCTTGATACGAAATTTTAATTAAAAATCATGAAATTTTAAGTTTCTCTTTAAATGACTCATTTTATCATATAAATAAAAATCAATAAAAATTATCATAAAAAATCAAAATCAAAGAAGTTAATTAATCTTTAACTTTCACAAATTCACAAATAAACAAGAATTCCAAAGCCCATTCAAGGAGGTGAAGATCAAGGAGCATCATGGTGAAGATCAAGATTGAAGATTTGCATGGATCATAGATTTTGTACATATTGTTGTAATAATAGTTTCTTAGTAAATAATTATTGCATCACTCAATTAGTAGGAAAAAAACATGGAAATATTTATGCATAATTTTCATAAATAATTCCACAACTCTTTTTTAATAAAATGAGCAACCAATGTTACAAATTTTGCATGTTGGGCCAAGATATCATAGTATATGAATTAAATGACCCAATCTCAATTAAGAGGAAAAATTGCAAATCTAATTAAGTTAAATTGTATGATGATCCATGTTACATTTTAAAAATCTGTTCTCCATACTCAAATGGATTAATCATATAATTTGACATAATTAGATTGGTAATGATGTCTGAATTGATTTTAGGTCGTTTCACGTGTCTCACTTTAAATGGCCAAATTCCAATTAGCCAAACACAAATCTCCAAATTCGATCTCAAATTGATCATTTCTCTCTAAATGACTTAAAAATCTTCAATTAAGATTATTTCCCAAAAGCCTTCAAATTAGGAAGCAAACTTCTAAGACCTCTTGAAAATCATAAACGTGATCACTAATTAAGGTGGTTATTTCAACCCTCGATTAGTCGTTAATTAGAACGGTTAACTCAGACTCTTCCTTTAATCACTAACTAGGGTGATTATCTCCAATCATTATTTAATCACTAATTAGAGTGATTATCTTAAATCTTAATGATTGTTAATTAGGACGATTAATATTCTCATTCACTAGAGGAAAAAAACGAAAGGGCTGCGGTGCAAGGGCTGCGTTTTTTGAATTACGCAGCCCTTAATAGTGAAGGGCTGTGGTTAGCCCAAAAACCGCAGCCCTTCGTTTACGAAGGGCTGCGGTCAATGCGAAAACCGCAACTCTTTTAGTAAAGGGCTGCGGTTAGCCCAAAACCGCAGCCCTAAGTAATAAAAGGGTCGTTTTGGCTAACCGCAACCCTTTATGGGCTTTTTTTTTATTTTCAAAAGAAATTAGTGGGCTCAACTTAGGGATCTCACAATCTCCTCCCACAAATCTCACGTACGCAACAAATTTCCCTTCTCTCTCATCCTCCTCCCTTCTCTCTCACCCTCCTCCCTTCTTCCTCCTTCCGGCAGCACCACGACGCAACAACCGCCGACCATTTTCGTCTTCCATTTTCATCTCCTCGCCGCCGACTTCTGCTCGTCGTTGCTGGTTCCCTCCCCTGTCCCGTGTTTCTCTCTCCTCTATTCGTGCTTGCTGCTGCCGCCTCTTCGTCTTCTTCACGCCGGAGTTCTGCACCGCCTCTGCCGTGGTGTTGTCGTCGTACCAAGCAAACTGCTCGTAAATCCACCGGTGGAATTAAAGGCTCCTCGCAAACAACTCGCTACCAAGGTATCTTTCTCTCTCTTCCATTTCTCACTTTTCTCTTCATACCATGATTCTGATTTTTACGTGATTCTACTAGATTCGATTTTCCTTTTTTTTTTTTTCAATTTCTTCAATTGAACAATTTTGTTTGTTGTAATTTAAAGGCTGCTAGAAAATCTGCCTCTACCACCGGCGGTGTGAAGAAGCCTCACTGTTACCGTCCAGGAACCGTCGCTCTTCGGTAAATTTTGTGGTGTAATTGTCATTGTTGTTGGGTTGTTACTGTTGCTTTTGTCGTTGATGGTAGTGTGGTGATTGTTGTTGTTGTTGTTGTTGGTTGTCGTTGCTGTTTGTTGGTTGTTGTTGTGTAAAATTAAATCACTTTTGTTTGTATGATAAGGTTTGTGAGCTAAGTTTGATTAATGTAATTCAATAATTTGGATTCATTTATATAAGATGAAGAATCAGTTTATTAAGTTAAGGTGTTGTGGTATTTTATTGGATTTAGGATCATGATAATGAAGTTCCATTTGAATTGTGATTAGTAATAGTATGAATGTTTGTTTTTTTACTGTAAGTTTCGATTATGTTGTTGATTCGTTTTTTTTATTTTCCTTGTTGTAAATTTCTTGATATATTTAGGAGTAAAAAAATGCAAAAAATTTTTTTTTTTTTTTTTTTTTGGGTCAAAAGGGCTGCGGTTTTTTTTTTTTGGGTCAAAAGGGCTGCGGTTTTGGTCAAAACCGCAGCCCTTTGTACAAAGAAGGGCTGCGTTTTAGGCCCAAAACCGCAGCCCTTCCAATATGGAAGGGCTGCGTTTTTGGGTCTCAACCGCAGCCCTTCGTTGTGAAGGGCTGCTACGAAAAGGGTTGCTGGCCAAAAACGCAGCCCTTTGGGCTGTTTTGACCGCAGCCCTTCCGCTTTTTTCCGCTAGTGATTTAATCACTAATTGGAGTGATTATCTTAAACCTTAATAATCCTTCATTAGGACGATTATTTTTTCTCATTTAAGCACTAATTAGAGTGATTATCTTAAACCTTAAAAATCGTTAATTAGGGCAATTATTTTTCTTATTTAATCACTAATAATGGATCACAATTTGAGGGTCATCTGAAGGCCACTCTCGCAAAATATGCAATCAAGCATCATCAGTCCTCACCTTATCGTCCCCAAACAAATGGAGCGGTGCAAGCAGCCAATAAGACAATCAAGACTATTGTTGCCAAGTTGACTGAGAAGACTAGGGAATGGCATGACAAACTCCGATATGCCCTTTGGGGATATAGGATATCAATTAGGACTCCAACAGGAACAACCCCGTATTCTTTGGTTTATGGGATGGAACCAGTCCTACTGGTTGAGGTGGAGATACAGTCTCTCAGGGTCACAGCAGAAAGTGAAATCTCATAAGACCAATGGTATAAAACTCGTTATGATGAGCTTGCATTTGCAGATGAGCGCCCACTAGTAGAAAAATGATAATTTGCGTCACCCTATTTGCGTCGCACAAAAGAAAGACTGACGCAAATGTGCGGGAACAGATGATTTGCGTCGGACGGTCTAGAGTACGCGACGCAAATAACCATAAAAAGACTATTTGCGTCGGACGGTATCGAGCACGCGACGCAGATGATCCAACAAAGTGCTTCGCACGTGCCCATGTGTGCGATGAAATACTATTTGCTTTGGACGTTGACAAACGTTCGACGCAGATGATGAAAAGCCCAAGATTTTTGGATCCTACAATGTGCGTCGGATTGTCTCGAGTGTGCGACACAGATAGCACTAAATAAGTTTTGGGCCATGATTTGCGTCGGATGGGCCACTAGACACGACGCAAATCATGGGCTTCCCATATGTAATATGCGAGTTTAGGGTTTCATCTCTCAAACCCCTCATCCAGCCGTTTTCTCTCTCTCTCTCCTTAAACACTTCATCTCTCTCACTCACTCAAACGCTTCATCTCTCTCGCATCTCATCTCTCTCTCACCTACCTTCATCTCTCGCATCTCATCTCTCGCATCTCATCTCTCTCTCACCTACCTTCATCTCTCTTTCTAATCTAAACAACGAAACGATCTACCAATTTCGGTGTTCGCGGGGATATCCGGTATATAGATCTCGCCGGCGAGTGGTTCGATCTACAATTCCGACGAGAATTAACAGTCAACACCCAACGAACTGTTGTCCTCAATCTTTCAAATTCATGCCGCCAATTTTCTAGGGTTTCATATCCGTTTCATCTCCTCCCAATTCCAAATTTATTTCATATGATTTGGAGTTCGATAATCTCTACAACATCGCCAGTTCAGCAAAGACCGGAACCCACGAAGAATCTCGCCGTTTCAGTTTTCTAGAAGTTTTTCGATTTTCAGGTATTTTTTGTTCACATTTTATTCTGAATTTCTTTGTTTTGCCATATTTATGTTTATTTTTGAAATAAAAAAAATTGAACCTATCAAAAATGAAATTTCTTGTATTTTTTTTAGTTTTTTAACGCTGGTGAAGATTGAAGAACACATCGTCGGTGAAGATTGAAGGAGTTGACGGTGTGGACATGAAATTTTAGGGTTCTACTTTTTGTGTTAGATCTGATTTTTTTTTCTGGGTTCAATTTTTTCATTTCGTTTTATTGTATTTCGTTCTTAATATTCATAGTTTCTGTAATTAGTGCTTCTATTTCAAATATTATTTGTTCTTTTGTATTTCGTTCTTTTGCTATTCGTTCATTTGAATGCCATATTTGCAACTATTTGGTGTAAACTGATGAATTGTTGGGAATTGGGATGAGGGTATTTATTTTTTTTAATGAAAAATCGCAGCATTTGCGTCGCATACAATGCCGGATCCATTTGCGTCGCATGTGGCTCCATGTGTGACGCAAATGAGTCTTGCCTGGACTTGCTTGGCTGCTGCTGGGGCATTGGCATGTCTCCCATCTGCGTCGCATGTTGAGCTATGTGCGACGCAAATGATTAATCATCTGCGTCGCACATAGCTCAACATGCGACGTAGATGGGAGACACAAATGGCTATGGTATGCATGGGCGATGCGTTATGTGCGTCGCACGTTGAGTAAAGTCCGACGTAAATAGCCAACCATCTGCGTCGTATCCTTATCCGACGCAGATCTAGTATCCTTATCTGCGACGAGACCTGTGCCGACGGACCAATGTCCGACGCAAATGGTGATCCCAGGTCCGACGCAAATCGTTAATTTTGTACTAGTGGCAGACTACAAGCATTGCATAACATTCAAATCTATCAGCGGAGAATTGCTCGTGCATTTAACATAAGGGTTCAAGATAGAGACATTCAAGAAGGTGATCTAGTCTTAAAGGAAAATAGAGCTCCGTTGCATGATCCTCGGGGAAAATTCAAGCCTAACTGGTCTGGGCCATTCCTTTTAAAGCATGTCACCACGGCTGGAGCAGTAAAGCTAATGGATTTTGATGGGAATGAATTCACCCATTTCCCTAATCTTGATCAATTGAAGAAATTAAATATTATGCTTAGGCATCAAACTAATTGTAATTGTGTTAGTCAAGTAACCAAGCATTTGGGGTTTTGTATCCTATCTAGTTATTCTTAATAAACATGCCATGTGTTTCTAGATATTCATATAATGTATGTAAAAAAACGCAAAAAAAAAGAGAAAAAAAAAACCACAAAGTAAAAAAAAATATAAAAAAAACGAAAAAAAGGTGATAAAGAAAAATGATGAAATATGCTTTTGATTGTTAAGGTTTTATGTGTTATGCTTTTATGTGTCATATGATTGTTTAATTTTGATGTTAAAGTGTCATATTTAATGTTAAAGTGTGCACGTGTTTAGAATTGTATTCACATTGAAGAACCTGGAGGGCAGGAATGTGATGTTGCCTCCAACCAATTTGTCTTAGACACCTCCATGGAAGGTAGAAAGTAATATGGCAAAGCCCCGGTAGTTGTACACCTCTTCGACCAGAATTGCAATATACAATTGCACTAATGCCAAGGTGGTTTGTGACCCACTTTATGTCTTGCTGCAGAAAAAAATCATCCCACCCACCATTTTTGCTAAGTTGATAGAAGAAAGGAAGAAAACCTCTCTCCCGGACATGACTAGTTTTGTAGGTAAGACTCTTGTGGGGTTTCATGAGAGGAAAAATTTCCAATAACCATAAATGGAGGGCTAATGGACATCCCTTCACGAAACTTTGGGGTTTTCTTTTGAGTTCATCTGAGTCAAGAAACATTTCCCCCAAAATAAGTGGTCCAAGACGACCCCCAATAACAATTTGAGGAATAAGCGAAAGACACCAAACATGGCATGTATTTAAAGACCATTTAGTGAGGGTACTTCCCAAAATCATAAGAATGCAAGCATTTTCTCTAGCAATCCTATAGTTGGCAAATTGAAAAGTCAACAATAATTTAAGAAGAAATATCTAACCATATTGTAGGTAGTTGCCATGAAGATTTTCTAGAAGATATAAAATCGTTGATAAATCTCTCGAGATCCTTGTAGGAGATCTAGGTGTAATAACTGGACCATTGGATGATAAGCCTAGCAAACCCTCGACCTCTTCAACAAGAGGCACAATCTCCCGGTCTCCAAAGTGGAAGACATGACGAGTTTCATCCCATAATTCGGAAGCAACATGAATCATGTCATAACAGATGGAAAGAGAAAGCAAATGTATAAGAGCCTTAGTGAAGTGGGAAGAAGAAAAAGATTGCATTGGTTGCTCCAAATTCTTTGTGACCCCCGAGAGTTGTTTTTTTCTCCCGACTCCGCATTTCATTATCTTCTTCATAAGTAAGAACCATTTTGTGAAAGAAGAAAAAATTAGAGAGAAGATTGGAGTAGTGGAAGTGGTGCATTTGGAAATGAAGAACCATGCCACTTTTATAGATGGAAAAGATGATCATCCATGATTCATAACATGGATAATAAGTTTGAGTATTGTCCATAGGATAATAAGGAGCATCCTTCACCATGGTTAATGACCAAGCATTTGTGGTATGATAATTTTTGCTAAAGCCGAACATAAAAAAAAAACTGCGTCAATGATGAATCAAGAACATTGATACAATCCCTTTTCCTAATGATCATCCAATATAATGACCATGATCAATCTATTTTATATAGAGATCATCATTTTTCGATAAAGCGAATAAGCATTATGCATGAAAAATTGCCTGAAAGATTTTTGAAAAATAGATAAATAATTTTGCCATATGATGATTGGTCCACCATAGTTTACCTAGAGGGTAATAACCTTAGGTCAACTCTTTTAGGTGACATGACCTGACAATGTCCTAAGTTAAGGTGACATGATAACACATGGAGTCATAAAAAGTGAGTGATGGTGATTTGACAATTTGTTTGCTATCAAGGCCATGAAAAAACTGTGAAAAAAAAACTGGAGTCGACCTGTTAATTGTCGGAATTTCTCACATTAACAAAAGACAAATTCATAAGACTGAAAAAATACGACAATAAAGTCGCGTTTTCAATGTTTAGAAAATTAATTGGGATTTTCTATTTAAGACGACTTTAAAGTCGCATTTTCAAAATTTCAAAAATTAATTGGGATTTTCTATCTAAGACGACAATAAAGTCGCGTTTTCAATTTTAGAAAATTAATTTGGATTTTCTATCTAAGACAACGTTAAAGTCGCATTTTCAATTTTAGAAAATTAATTGGGATTTTCTATCTAACTCGCATCTCCAATTTTAGAAAATTAACTGGGATTTTCTACTTAAAGCGTCAACAGAAGTCGCAAATCATGTTTTCAAAATAGCACTGATGATAACTATTTTCTATGGAGAATATGTTATCTCAAAAGAAATTTTTCTGTCAAAATTTTGTATCTTTTCAAACATTGGTCGTCATTTCCTCCAAAAGTCGACCAATGTGGGGCATTCTGTAAACACCAAATTATGAACCCCTTTTTCGAATAAATAAGAATTTTGAAAAGAAATATAAATAACGAAAACCGTCATGCATCGTGGGACGCACGCCCCGTAAAATGCATGTTTCGTCCCGGAGCGCGAGTTTCATTCCGTCATACGGTTTTCAATTTTTGCGTATTGGTCGTGCGGTTTCGGCTTAGAAATATAATTTCCGTGAGTCGTAGTCAATAACTACAACTACCGTTTTAATAAAATGATTCATAGTATAATCATGCTCATCTTTATTAATTGGACGAGTTTTCGTTAATTGTTTAAAGAAAGTCTTTCGAAAAAACGGAAAACGAGTCGCGATTAGGCGTCGGGATTTTAGACGTATCCCAAAACCGGTAATAATCAGTTTTCTTGAAGGTCAAGTCATTGTTCATTGGATAAAGAATAAGAATATATTCTTTATCCATTAATCACATCCTTTATTTATTAGTTAGAGAATAAGAATCATGAAAAGATGTGAGAATAAGAATCAAATCCCATGTGTAAGAGGGAGGGTGATCCAGATTTTTTCCGGAAGAATCGAGTGTGCGCCAAGCACGCAATCATGCGCTAGATGCATGATTGTGCGCCTAGCGCACAAGCATTCTCTGCGCCAGACGCTGAGCCTTGCGCCTAGCGCACGACGCTGTGCCTAGCGCAAGCTCCTGCGTTTGGCGCAGCGTCCTAATTAGTTTTGTTTTGCACGTTTTTCGATGTATTTTTTTTACGTATTAGGGTGTTTAGAGAAGAATATTTTCTGAAATTCTGATTTTGCTTCATTTATGAGAAAATCCAAAAAGAATAAGAATATTTGTGTTTCCAAAGAGATTTGATGATGTCATTAGGGTGAGGTCATTAGAGTGATGTCATTAGGGTGATTAAGGATGAGAAAAATCAGATTTTTGGGGTTAAAAATCTGATTTTCTACTTCTTTGAAACCCTAGTTCACCTCCTTCATTTCTCTATAAATGCCCTCCTTTTTCCACTTCAAAACCAAGTTGAAAAAAAAAAACACAACCCAACTTCACTCTCATCTTGTTTATTACTCTTCTCCTCCTTAATCTTTCCATCTAAGCAAAAGTTTTAATAAGTAAGTAAAAGAAGTTCATCAAAAGGAAAAAACACAAAAAAGAGTTTAAGTTAGTAATTAAGTGGATTTAGAAACTCACTTAGAAATTAAGGAAATTACAAAAAAGGTAGAAAAATTTTGCAAAAAGAAAGTGCATCATTGAGCTAGCAAGGTAAAGTTGAAACTCTTGTTAATTTTGATTATCTTCTTAATCATCTACTAACTCTCTCTTTGTTTCTTCTTATCATTTTTTTAATTTTTGGAGTGATTTGGGTATGAGGAAGTCCTAATAGGTTCCCAACCTTAAATCACCCCACCTAGAATAGTCAACTCTAATGGGAACTCTAAGAAAACAATGTGATTATGTGATTTTCTTTAATCAAGTTGTTTTTCATCACCAAAAAATATTTTCATAAAAAATTCAAGACAAATTGTGCATAAATATCTCCATAAAAAAAGAAAACGTGATGCTGTAATTATAATCAGTTTTAATTTCGTACTACATTTCATTTTTCGTCGATATTATCAGAATCGTTTGTAGGATTTAATATTTTTACTATGAAGTGCATGATGTCCAGTACCACATAAGTTTGTCTTGTTAATAAAGTTAAAAATAAAATCATTTGGATAAAACTAAAAACATCAACTTTGAAGAAAACATCAGTAGCTTTTCGAAAATATAAAAATCATGTTCATATGAATTTTATGAAATTTTACATCATGTTTACAAAACCATTCATGTAAATCACTAAATTCCAGAAAACTGATTTTCCTTTCATTTAAGAAAATAAATTATAAAGGCTCTTAAAAGTGTCCAATTTAAGTGAAAATTTCCATTCTAGTTCTTCAAAGTGTCTATAATGTTCATACCAAAATGCATTTCAAAATAAGTTCAATAAGTTGGATCTCAAAGAACAATTTTAATAAAGGTCCTGTTTTGACCAGTTTGAGCATACAATTCACCATAATTCAAGTTATCACTAAAATATTGTGAAATTTTGACACAACATAAAGAGCTCACTGACCTATCTATAGATGTATCAAATTCTCAATTTAACGCTTTATACAGAAAGTCATGATTTTTGTAAGTCAGTGCAAGAATAAAAGTGCAATCTGGAAAATGAAATAAAGTGATTAACTCAATTTTCATAAAAAATTTTGTTTTCATGATATGAAATGTTAATTAAAAATCATGAAATTTTAAGTTTCTCTTAAAATGACTCATTTTATCATATAAATTAAAATCAAAAAAAATTGTCAAAAAAAATCAAAATCAAAGAAGTTAATTAATCTTTAACTTTCACAAATTCACAAATAAACATGAATTCCAAAGCCCATTCAAGGAGGTGAAGATCAAGGAGCATCATGGTGAAGATCAAGATTGAAGATTTGTATGGATCATAGATTTTGTACATATTGTTGTAATAATAGTTTCTTTGTAAATAATTATTGCATCACTCAATTAGTAGAAAACAACATGGAGATATTTATGCATAATTTTCATAAATAATTCCACAACTCTTGTATAATAAAATGAGCAACCAATGTTACAAAATTTGCGTGTTGGCCCAATATATCATAGTATATGAATTAAATGACCCAATCTCAATTAAGAGGAAAAATTGCAAATCTAACTAAGTTAAATTGTATGATGATCCATCTTACATTTTAAAAATGTGTTCTCCATACTCAAATGGATTAATCTTATAATTTGACATAATTAGATTGGTAATTATGATGTCTGAATTGATTTTAGGCCGTTTCACGTGTCTCACTTTAAATGGCCAAATTCCAATTAGCCAAACACAAATCTCCAAATTCGATCTCAAATTGATCATTTCTCTCTAAATGACTTAATAAACTTCAATTAAGATTATTTCCCAAAAGCCTTCAAATTAGGAAGCAAACTTCTAAGACCTCTTGAAAATCATAAACGTGATCACTAATTAAGGTGGTTATTTTAACCCTCGATTAATCGTTAATTAGAGCGGTTAACTCAGACACTTCCTTTAATCACTAATTAGGGTGATTATCTCCAATCATTATTTAATCACTAATTAGAGTGATTATCTTAAACCATAATGATTGTTAATTAGGATGATTAATATTCTCATTTAATCACTAATTGGAGTGATTATCTTAAACCATAATAATCGTTCATTAGGACGATTATTTTTTCTCATTTAATCACTAATTAGAGTGATTATCTTAAACCTTAATAATCGCTAAATAGGGCAATTAACTCAAACTCTCCATTTAATCACTAATTAGAGTGATTATCTTAAACCTTAATAATCGTTAATTAGGACGTTTATTTTTCTCATTTAATCACTAATTAGAGTGATTATCTTAAACCTTAATAATCGTTAATTATGGCGATTATGTATCTTATTTAATTACTAATTAAAGTGATTATCTTAAACCTTGGTTAATCACTAATTAAGGTGATTAATTTAACCCTTCTTATATAATCACTGATTAGAGTGATTTTCTTAAACCTTAATAATCGTTAATTAGGGCGATTATTATTCTCATTTAATCGCTAATTAGGGTGATTATCTTAACCTCCATTCTTAATCACTAATTAAGGTGATGATCTTGATCCTCCTTCATATTCAATCACTAATTAAAGTGATTATCTTAACCCCATTTCAATCACTAATTGGAGTGATTACCTTAATCCTAATAGATTTGATTAATTCTAAAGGTGAGTTATTCATAATCTATTTCCTTTTCTTCGCCAATGGAATTGGCCATTTAGGATGAGACATATGATCGAACTACGATGGTTTTGATCCATGAGTGGATTCCAATCCCGCAATGATTGGTACGTAGTGCAACTTCAGTGCTCAAACCTACCATGTATAAATGATATATTGGTACTAAATAAAAATGGTTGATGTGAATATGTGCAAACTATGTGATTTTCTTTCTTTTGAATAGCCATGATTACTTTAAAATGGAAAATAAGGCATTTAGTAAGAGCCCGTTCTGTAGAACGGAAGAGGAGACGAGTTCCAGACGTTCGCACCTCTTAACCTAAACCCCGAACCCTATCTCATGGTATGAAAGATCAATTTTCAAAAAAGTCTTATCCATATGAAGTCATCATCGTTTTAAAATAATATTTCTTGAAATAGATTTTAAAATGATTTATTAAATAAATCTGTCCCTATTCAGATATTAATAGGGTGGCGACTTTAAAGTTTTCTAAAATTCATTGTCCAATGAGAGACTTTCGTGGGATTCCTACTGTTAATTAAGACAGTAAAAAATCGGCTACCACAAGCTGGCGACTTCACTGGGGATCTACCTCCACTTGAGGTATAAGAGGTTTAAACCTGAGTAATGCATTATTTTCCATTCCATATGTATATATAATAAAAAAGTTAATCATGGCTATTCGCAATTTAATTTTTGTATATAGCATGCTTATGTGAAAATTACGTGTGCTTGGTAGTTTATCGATCCATACACGTGAACCCTTTTTTAATCATTTTCTTATTAGATCTGATACCTTTGTCTATTGGCAAGGGTCAGAATTCTAGAATGACAAATTAATGAGTTAAGGGCGGAAAACCTGCATCCGCGAGCTACTGCGGCCGGCTTTGTCAGGAGCGTCCACCCTCGATGGACACAATGGAAGTGACTCGAGGCCACTTTAACATAATCTCTCCCTAAATGAATCACCTTTTAGTTGACTTTTAGGACACAAGGATCAATGCAAAAATGTCCTTTATTTATTTCAGTTATTGAATAATGTGAAAAACTTTCGGAAATTCCTTAGTCCGTTTTCAGTCGTCAATACTTCAGTAATCATTAACTATAGCTGAATTGCTGCCGAAATGATGATTGAAATATTAAGAGTATTCTTGTTTAATTATCACAAGTGTCATGTAAAAAAAAATGTGTGTGCTCACCCATTTTAAAAAAAAAAATACTCACATTTACTGTTTTGAAAATATAATCCCAAAATAAAACAAAAGAATTTTGAAAAAATGAAAAATGAAGAGAGTCATAATCACGAGCTCAAAACATGTCATGTTTAGGAATTAGAATGTAATTAAAACTGTATAGTCTAAAACACGAGAAGTCTAGTCTAAAAGAAATTGACTAAAAAAATGTGTCTAATTAAAAGGGATAATCATTTAAAAAAAAATGAAAGGAAAATTCTTTCATTTCCTGCTAAAAACACATATAAAGAAAAATTCATCAGTCGTTGACTAATATTGTTAGTGTTTACATTTCAGGTACTTCAAATTAGTCTAATCCTAAGAGGTGGAACAGACTTATTCAAACAGGACAATACATGGCCTGGCGCCTAGCAAACTGAACTCGGAAAAAGGTTGAGAAGAACCCGAGTACTTCACATTAGTCTAATCCTAAGAGGTGGAACAGACGTCTTCAGACAGGAGAACATATGGCTTGGCGCCCGGCAAACTGAAGTCTGAAAAGTTTGAGAAGTACTTGATTCGTTTAATCGCTTTTATGTTATATTTTGTAGGTAGAGCTACGTGCGGCTTGATCCCCTAAAAAAAATATTCCAAAGATGCATCTATCTTAGCTTTCTCTACTATGTAATGTACTAAAAGGGGTACGTAGGCAACTCATTTTCTGAGTGCAGCTGCAAAAAAAAAAATTATGTAAAATTTCATTTTCAGTAAGTCAGAACTACGTTGGGCCTGATTCCCCATTCAAAAAAATCATCACAAGAAAAAACTTCTTCCCCAAATCCAAATCCACTTATGGAGATACGTCGGCAACCTTCGGGTACGGCCCCTTTTGCATTTAATATTTTCTTTTATGGTTTCAGCGCTTAGAAGCAATCAATATATGCAGATCACTACAAAGAAGAACGATATATGGGGCATTATAATTTGCCAAAATGAGGACACAGGCCTCGTTATACCTCTTTTCTCTAATTTCTGTAGTAGCAAGAAATGGAAGGATATCACCAAAATGATTTTGAAAAATGTTTGTGTATTATCCCGAAAAAATACGACTCTAAAAAGTGGAAGTGTAAAATGTAAATAAAAAGGTCCAAGTCTAAAAAAATAATAATAACAAATCAAAAAATGTAATGAAAAATCCAAAACAAATGATAAAGTCAAGGTTTCACACCTTTTAATAAATGATAACTGAAATTGGGGTTAAGAGAAAAACTAGTTTTCAAAGAGATCATTTCTTTCATTCCCTGCACCAAAAAAAAAGGAAAAAAGAAAAGAAGAAACAAAGTCTGGACAAACTTCTGTGCTAACTCTTTATCTCATTTCACAGGAACTCTGCCTGGGCCCGCTCAGGATCTAGGCTAATTCACCGATATTCTGACCATAGTGAACGTTCTCTGTCAGTAATACTGTCATCCTTGTCTACACCAGCTATATTTTCTGCTACACGACTCAGCAATATGTCTGACACTAGTAGAATAATTGTTTATTGCTGCGGTTTTATCCATACGCAATAATAAACCACCTCAAAAGAAAAGGAAAATTCAAAAATCAACCTATTGTTGCGGTTCTTGGTAGAAACCGCAGCAATAGATATCAACGGCAATTTTTCAAAATTATTTGATTGATTTGACCATATCAATTGCTGCGGTTTATACCAAGAACCGCAACAATAGGTTGAAATATTATTTTTTAATTAAATTTTAATCTATTGCTGCGGTTTCTAGTAGAAACCGCAGCAATAGGTGGATTTTTTTAAATAAAAGAAGCGCTAGGGTTTTAATTCTTCCTCCCTTGAGCGCCGTTCTCATTTTTTCTCCCTTTCAATCTCCTTCTCTCTCACTCTCATTCTTCCTTCCTGTCACGCATTCTCCCTCCCTCACAAGTCGTCTGCCTCATCTCTCAACCTTCGTCGGCCTCACTCAGCCGTCATAATCTGTCAACCTATCACCTCTCACCTCTCAGTCGTCTGCCTCATCTCTCAACCTTCTCCCTCGTCGGCCTTTCTTATCCTTCGTCGGCCGTTCGTCTCCTTCATCTCCTTCGTCGGCCTTCGTCTCCTTCGTTCGTCGGCCATTCGTCTCCTTCGTTCGTCGGCCGTTCACCTGACGAAGACGGTTCGAATCCCGGCGCTCAGACCAACTGTTCGAATCCCGTTCACCAGATTTACGTCTCCTTCGTCGGTCTTCATCTCCTTCGTCGGCCTTCGTCTCCTTGCGTCTACTTTTGTATTTTCTTCATTTTTTGTATTTTCAGTTTAGATCTGATGTTTGGGATTTCTATTTTTTTGTTTTTACTTTTTTTTGAATGAATTATTTTAGAGTTTCTATTTTAGTTAAATTTCCATTTTAATTTTGTAATGAATATGATATTTTTGTTTTTGGTATTGGTTACATTTTTCAGATTTGGTGTGTTTCATAGTCTCATTTCTTATAATATCAAATGTAAATGTTGTAGTTATGGATTTTATTAATTCATTTGTTGTTTGAATGAATTCCAAAAAATCTGGTTGTGAAGTTTTCTTTGTGAAAATATTGCTTGGGTGAAGTACTGAAGTATATGACATTAGAAATGTATGAATTTTTTTTTTTAAAAAAAAAACAACCTATTGCTGTTGTTGTTTGGTAAAACAGCAGCAATAGACTCACATATTGCTGTTGTTTTTACCAACAACAACAGCAATATGTTGCTTTTTAATTATTATTTTTATTATTAACACTACCTATTGATGCGGTTTTGGGTAGGAACCGCACTATTACTGCGGTTAAAAACCGCAACAATAGGTAATTACCTATTGATGCGCCTTTAATTGATGCGCTGCGAAAACCGCCGTAATAGGCCACTTAATGACCGCCGCAATAAGCATTTATTCTACTAGTGTAAAATTCCGAACAATGAGAACCCGCATAACTCTACCCCTCCATCTGATCCAATGGTTGAGCTCCGAGGACTTGTCCAGGCCATGCTTGACCGACAGGATAATATTGAACAAATTGTGTTGGGCATAATGCGCCAAAGCGCCCAGATGCCTCCTCCTCCTCCTCCGGAGTCGGAAGTAGCTTCACCTTTTCACCTTGAGCCTATGAACAATGAGAGAGAAATTCCCACTAAGCTCGAGGAAGAAGTAGTTAAGCTCAAGGAATTTTTAAAAGGCATGACCAAGGCTGAACCATGGATGGACATTCATGGGTTAACACATTTTCCAATGGCACGATTACCTCATGGTTTCAAGATGCCTAATCTGACAAAGTTTGATGGGACGGGCAGCCCCACCAATTTCTAGAAAATGTATGTAGGGGTAATGAGTCCCTGGGGAGTGGAAGAATCTTTGATGGCTCAACTCTTTCAACAGTATTTAGATGGTGCTGCAGCACATTGATTCCTCAATCTTGAAAACACAAAGAAATCGACTTGGTCTGACATAGTCAGAGAATTCTCAAACCAGTACAAATATAATGAAGAAATTAATGTTACTAGAAGAGATCTGGAGACCACTTCTCAAAAACTTAATGAGACATTTTCTTCATTCATCACTCGGTGGAGAAACAAGGCCTCCAAAATGATGAGTAGGCCTAATGAGGAGGAACAGCTGCAAATGGTTGTGAAGAACATTCTTCATGTATATCAGAAGCATATGGCTTACCAATATTTCCCGACTTTCAAAGCTTTGATTACTACGGGAACTCTAGTTGACGATGCTGTGAAAAGGGGGACATCAAGAAAAATGAACCTATTGGCGGCACTACTTATAATGCAAAGTTTGGAAATAACAAACACTAGTGGAAAAAAGTTCAACCGCTGTGGTCAAAACCGGGCTTACCGCTGCGGTTTTGGGCCGCAACGGTTGGGCTAGCAGCGGTTATGAAGGATTAACCGCTGCGGTCCAAAACCGCATCGGATGGTCACTAACTGATGCAGTTTTGGGTAAAAACCGCAGCAGTTAATGTGATTAGCTGCTGCGGTTTTGACCCAAAACCGCAGCAGTTGACCACCCCCAAAAACCAAAAAAAAAAAAATTCTTTTTTTTTTCATTTTTTCATTATTAATCAATACAAAATAAATAATATATATCAATACTCAATTTTATTAAGCATATTATGCTCAATTGAAGCATAAGAATCCTTTACAATGTCATCAATGTAGCTCAACTAAAAATTCCCTAATGAAGAATCCTTTACAATGTCTTATCACCTCACTCATTTGAGCCAATTTGTTTTTAGATTTCTCTAGAAGCCTTGTAACAGCATATTCTGGTATGAACTTCCAGAGTGCTCCTAGTGACCATGGGTACCTGAATCCTGCCACTAAAAACCAACAATATGGATTTTCATATACAAGCATGAATATCTTTTAATAGTGAAAATAAACCTATTAGAGAGCCCTTTCTCCTGAGTTCTTGATAAAATATTAAGGAATTATGAAATCTGAACTTGTTTAAGTTGGATATTTGGAGGTTATCAATTACTAGCTGAATTGTGTCTTTCTTCGCTGCATCTATGTCTGTGATCAAGGTGAATAGCTCATCAACTTTTGGAAGCCTAGACCCTTGTTGATTCTTGGCAAACTTAGGTTTAAACATCTCATGCTTGCTTTTCCTTACTGATAATAATTGCCTTGCATTAACAACACAAGTGCTGTAAATCAGGGAAATCATGCTGAAAATTAATGAAAAAATATGAAGAAGCAACCTCTATACTCAGATAAAAAAAAGATTTATCCTCTTGGTTTGATGATAATGCTGAGATCATAATACTGAAACAGTATGAAGACAAAAATGGACTTATCCAGCATCATGGAGCAAAAAAAAGGCCAGTGATAATCAATCTCAATTCCATTGGAAATCTAACAAAGAGTGAAACTCTTAATTTACAAGTGACAACGGAAACACCTTGCAAATAAAAAACATGCGGGTAACTTCAGGAAAAATAAGAGTAATATAACAGTAAACAATATAATCTGAAAACAAAATTGTGAGACTTCTCATACAAAACAAAAACTCCCAATACTATCACGCACAAAAACTTTACGAAAAGAATGGGGAAATTAGTGCGAGGAAATTGTGTAATTTTTGCTATAAGTAACATGTCATTACCTTCTTTGAGGACTTTGAACTAAACCAAGCTGATGTATTTGCTGACTGATTTTGAGCCTTCTTTGAGGACTTTGAACTAAACTAAGCTGATGTTGCTGCTGACTGATTTTGAGGAGATCCTACAGCATTCACATATTAGTAATGATTTTTTTTTTTGGTAAGTAAGAATTATATTAATAACAAACAAACAACAAAACAACCTAAACAGAGAAATCCCAAACAACTATACACAACAACTAACCACCACACCAGACCACTACACCTCAATACGACCACTATAAACTCTGTACCCACTCTACATCACCATCTATCATTCTTTTAGGCATTCGATTTCCTACTCTCTTCTTTACCATGTACTTGTATTTCTGTACAACTTGTGAAAGCTTGCTCTAATTTGCATGTTCCATAGAGCATTGTTTCTTTCTTTCCACACACTATACACCGTGGCAATAATGCCGGCTACGATAACTTGCTTTTCCGAACTTCTTCGCCTCTATATCTTCGTCTAATCCAGTCTAGCAATTTTGTAAGATCTCTAGATGTGGTTCTTAATCCAAGCCATCTCTTGATCTATGTCAGACATCGTTTGCTGTACGCACAATCAAAGAACAAGTGTTCATGATCTTCCTTCTCAATCTCACAAAGCAGGCACTTATTGCTGTCACATATTCCAATTGAGGCTAGCTTAGCTCGAGTCTGCAGTTTTTTAATCATAACTAACCAACATATAAAACTATGTTTTGGAATGTTATGATGGTCCCATACCTCAGCACACCAACGTAGCTTCTCCTCATTGTTGTGCATTTTTTTATACGTTGCCGTGGTCTTTTTCTTCTTCTACAAGCAGAACAAGTATATTAGTTATACATTAACTATGGAGAGATGTAAATCGCCTTACGCTTATTAATGACACTCACGGGTAGTAAAGCATCCAACCCTTCCAAAGCGAGAGTTGGATGTTCTCCATAAGCTTGCATTACTAAGGAGATCGAAGTCGGCTCCACTAGTGGAAAAACAAGGAAGGGAGCTGCGGTCAGAATGACCCCTAAGGGGCTGCGTTTTTGGCCGGCGGCCCTTTCCATAGCGCCTTCTTGATAGTAAGAAGGGCTGCGATTTTTAGCCATGACCCTTCACAACGAAGTCTTTGCGGTTTAGGCCAAAAACGCCGCCCTTATAAGCTTGAAGGGCTGCGTTTTTGCAAACCCCTGACCCTTCACATTCAAATTTTTTTTAAAAAATAAATAAATTGCACCCTCCACCCTGCCCACCCTCCCGGCCCAACCATACCCCCCCCCCTCGCCCACCCCAAGACCCCCACCCCCGCCCACCCCCGCGCACCCCCACACCCCCGCCCACCCCAGGCACCCCCACCCCGGGCCAAACCCAGCCCCCCACCCTCGCCAGCCCAGCACCCCACCCCGCTCGCCCACCCACCTCCCCGCCCCCGCCCACCCTTGCCCGGCCCCCCCCCCGCCCGCCCCCGCCCCACCCCCACCCCGCCCACCCTGCCGTCCCCGCACCCCGCCCCCTGCCCCGCGCACACCCGCACCCCTGCCCCCCTTGCCCGTCCCCACCCTCGCCCAGCCCCCCCCACCTTGCCCCCCCAGACCCCCACCCCCCTGCCCACCCCTGCGCTCCCACCCCCCCCCACCCTCATCCCACTTTGCCCCCCCCCCCACCCTGTCCACCCCACGATTGCCCGCCCCGCCCCCCCCCTCCCCCACCCCCCCAACCCGCACCCCCTCCCCCCACCTGCTTGCCCTCCCTTCCCCCCTGTCTTGCCCTCCCCCCCAGCTATCTGGCCCTCCCCTCCCTCCCCCCCCCACCTGCGCCTCCCCCACAGCTGCCATGACCCTCCCCTCCCGCCCCCCCATTGCCACAGCCCCCTCCTCCCCTCCCCAGCCCACTGACCCCCCCTCCCCCCGGCTGCCTGACCCCCTCCCCTCCCCCTGCTTGCCCCCCATTGTTGTCCCTCCCTCCCCCTTGCTCTGCAACCCCTCCCCCAGCTGCTTTTGCCCTCCCCTCCCTCCATTGCTTTGCCGAGTCCTCCCCTTGCACAGACCACTCCCCCCATTCTTGCCCGGCCCTCCCCTGCACACCCCTACCCACCCTCCACAAGCCCTCCCCCCCCCCTTTATAATCACATTTTACAACACAAAATAGAGAGAAATTAAATAAAACAAAGAGGAGAGAAAGAGTGAGAGGGGGAATTACTTAGCAATGCAGGTTGTGGTGGTGGTGGTGGCGTCAAGGCAACGCCGAGAGAAGAGAAGAAGAAGTGTGCACCGGCGATGGGACGGCGCTCCGGCGATGTGTCGGTGCTCGGTGATGGCCGTTAGGGTAGTGCGAGTTAGTGTGAGGGAGAGGGTGAGTGTGAGGGAGAGGGTGGCTGAGTGTGCGAGGGAAATTTGCGAGTGAGTGCTTCTTGTGTGTTGCGCGCAAAACTCACGGGTTGAAAACTTGAAATGGGCGGGATAGGTAGGGTGGCGCTTATCCTTCAAAACGCGGCCCTTCGTGTATGAAGAGCTGCGGTTTCTAGGCTAGCAATGACCCTTCACATAAAGAGGCTGCGGTTAGCCTTAAAACCGCGGCCCTTCATGCGCATGAAGGGCTGCGGTTTTAAGGCTAACGCATCCCTTCACAAAGGGTGCGGTTTCCTTGGAAACCGCATCCACTTCTTCTGCGACCCTTCCTTTTTTTCCCCTAGTGCTCATGTCCGGCAGGCCAAAGATATAAGTGAAATAATGAAATAAAAAACAATTAATCAAAGATCCACGAGACATAAGTCACGTAAGCGTATATGGTTAACCTAGCATGTACTACAAGTTGCCTTTAATCTACAAAGAATCAATATGTCCCAACCTGCATCGCACCATCGAACTCTTTAAAGCCCAAGTAACCCTGCCTCTTGGTATATGCAAACGCCCAAACCTTAAAAGAGCATGTGTTAGAGCCATGCCAAGAATTATCACTTATCAATTATCGCAGCTGTAATATTGCATGATAAATGACTTGAACGCCAAAACTTTTAACGGCATTATCAATTGCTTGATTATTAAAAACTTAGACAAAATTCTGATTAACACCTATCATAAAAGTAACTTGAGTTACTCTGTTACACCATCCTAGGTGAGAGCCTCTCTTAGAACATTGGTGTAACTGTATTGGATGGAGTTACACGGGATTCTCTAACGCAACAACATCAACCTACATTAAAATAAGAGTTCTGCGAAATCCAATCACATAAACAACAATCAACCTTCATTGAGATCACTAGATGAAATAGAACTAATTCCATAAACATTAAACAATACCACGCCACCTCCAACACCGAGTATCAAAGAATTACACTCCCACCATCAGCTGATTTCAGCGAATCAACAAACAATTTCAAATTCTAAACAATTGAGAGGTTTCTAAATTCCAAATATAACTTATTGAATAAACTTCAGCAATGTCTTTAAATTTCTTGTGAGTACAAAAGTTCAAAAGAAAACAACCCAGCAATACTACAACTACTATAAATCGAAGCATGAAACAAAAATCCAAACAACACATTACAGCTTAAATTTCCATTTAACCCTTCAATCAACACAAAAACCCTAGAAACAATTACATAAGAGTGTGTCAAATTGTGTATATTAACTGCTAAGGTCGAGATCGAGACAAATTAGACATGGCAAAGAACTTCGTTGCATCATTTCCGGTGATACGACCATCTCCATCTATCTGACAAAAAAAACCAAAAAAAAAGAATCGAGTCACTTATTTAAAATTATGCGAAAATCGGTTATTAAAAAAATCGGCTTAATTTTTTTTTTTTAAAAGGACTTGAAAAATACCCGAATATGCAACTATAAACCATATGCTAGGTTATCGACGATCGACGGCGATTGATCGGTGATGAGAAGGCTGGAGAATTGGTGATGTTGCCGGAATCACAGCGGGAAGAAGAAGAAGAAGACGAGAGCGGAGTGAAGTCGGTGGTTGTTGACAAGGACGAATTGAAGCCGGTGGTGGTTGGTGGTGAGGAACGAGGGCTGAAACGAGGGTGAGAGAGAAGGTTACGGTGGTAGTTGGTGGTGAAGGACGAATGGAGTTTGTCGTTGAGGCCGGACCAGGAGGGTGAGAGAGGAAGGAGAGGGGGTTAGTCATGTTGAGGAGAGACATTAAGAGGGGGACTACGATTAATAGAAGAGAGAATGTTTGGGCCGGTTCAAGAACTTTTGGGGTTGGTAGTGGTCACAACTTTTGGGCCGATTAACATTGCGGTTATCGAAGCCGGAGCGGTTAAGAGAAAATCGCGAGCGGTTTTCTATTAACCGATTCGGTTCTCTTAAGGACCGCATCGGTTGTGTTCCCAGGTTTCCCACCCAAAATTTTGATGATTTTCCGATTCGGTTTTCTTAAGGACCGCAGCGGTTGTGTTGTGACATATAGTGTTTTTTCCACTAGTGAAAAGAACTCCAAACAATAATTCGGCGGCTCCTAAGACAACTAATGCGATCCATGCCATTGGCGCATCTTCGCATTCCGATTCTGGCCCACGAAAGGAACTTTACCCCTTAAACATGACTTATTCCCAAGCTATCTCCAAGCTAAAAAAGGCCAATCTCATTCAACCTTTGAATCCACGTCCCACCTCACTACAAATCCTTACCCCCGGTTATGACCCCGAACCAAAGCTGTAAGTATCACCAAAGTCGGGGCATAATCTTGAATCTTTGCACGGCTCTAAAGCATCAAATTCAAAACCTTGTGGATGATGGAAACCTCTCGTTAGGATCCATTTCTAGTAAACCAAACGACTCTCGGCCGACATCACAAAAACCCCCTTCCTAATCATAAGACCTCATTTGCCATTAATGCCATCTCTGTTGCCGGATGGATGCGATCCAATCAAGTTAATCCTCTAAGACGGTTCACCGAATGTGTGAAATGCCAATAGCTAGTAGGATACAAGTGCCTGGTCTATGACTTTTCCACTCGAGAAAAGGTCGAAAATGATGCCTTATAAGGACCCCAGGTTTCACTCTCAATAAAGATCCATTCTCTAACATATGTGGAACTTTGGATTATGACGATGCCTTCTTAATTTGGACTCGATGCTGATGAAGATGCCTCTTCGGCCATGACAATCGTGGAGAAAAGCACTAGAGGACATTCCACTACTCCCAGTACATCTTAGGTGCCCATATGCGTCGATGATCTTAGTGATGAGAGTATGTGGATATCTCTCAATTGAATAGAGCAGGCCGCCATTTTAAACCATCCCATTTGGAGGATGAAAATCCTTTGGAGGTGCCGAGGAGGAAAGAAAAGGGCAAGGAGCCAATGACGGAGGATAAGTAAAAGGAAGATGATGCTATAAAGTGCATGAATGAAGTAAATGCTAATGTTTCCATCTCGAAATTGTTAATGCATTCCCGACCTCATAGGGCAATTTGTTCTAAAGCATCTCAATGAAGCCTCCCGTAAGCTCTTCCATAACACGACCCGGATGGTGGGGCTCATTCATGGGGTAGATCGAACTCTCATGTTCACAGGCAATGATCTCCCTGACAATATCAACCACTGACAATTCATTGCACATCACTATCTGTAATAGATGGGAGAAACCTAGGGTGTTGATCGGCAATGGCACCGCAATCAATGTTTGCCCTCCGAGTGTGCTAAGCACCGGACTTGGGTATTCCCAAAAGAAGATCACGGTACCATCCAACCAGGTGGTCGAGCATATGATAATGTCAAGAGGGAAGTGCGGGTTTTAATCGGCCTCCTCATTGAATGTCGCCCGTGGCAAGGAAGGTGGAATTCATGGTCATTGGCATTCAAGCCTGTTTTAACTTCTTATTAGGAAGACCATGGCTGCATAAGAATAGAGCAGTGGCTTCTAGTTTACACCAAAAGGTAAAGCTTCTCACCTGATCGGGGCAGCGTGACTATTTCGGTGATCCAGAAATTATGACCATCCCTAACAGGAAAATCGGTATTGTATTTGAAGCGAGTAGAGGGCACTAGGTTGGATGGTTACACTATTCCTTTGTATTCTAACGGCACACGAAAATTCATGGATGAACGAGGTCCACAGCAGCCCACACCGGATGAAATTGATGAAGAAACATAACCGAGGAATATAGTGAGGGATGACGAGGAAGAAATAGGAGTTAGAGCATCGGCACTCATAATGCGTCGTTGAAGCACGGAGGAATCTTGTGTCGGTAATCCTCAAGATGATGATAATGACTCAAAGAAGAGATCTAGGACCCGATGATTTTGACCTGGACTTTAATATAGTGGGTCCTATCAGAAGTTCTCACGGAATCAGCGATTCTCTTTCCATGATTTCAACATGAAGATCACTATCGCCCAGTGCCACGGGTTCGGAAATTTGACGGGAATGGTGATCCTTTTGTCCACTTAGTTGGATTTGTGAATGCCTTGCACCCCCTAGGGCATACCAGAGGAAGATTACCCCATGCTCTTTGACAAGAGTTTAGAAGGACTAGCTCACGGATTGGTACTATTCTTGATTGTGTAGATAAAGCTAGTTGGGAAAATGCTAGCCAAGTCTTTGTTAATTGGGCTCTCGAGCATAAACGGGCGATGTCGAGAAGGTGAAGCTAGTCACTTTGCGTCGAGTGCCTTAGAAACTTTTTCGCACTTTTGTTCGAGATGCACTCATATCCGCACACTTCGTTTCCATATTATCGATCGAGAGTTCATGCTCATATTCTTTGCGGAACCTCGAACGATTTCTATTATCGTCACATGGTTACTATCAAGTACACCTCCCTCGGCCACATGGAACAACATGGCTTTGACATCGATGCTCGAAATTGCAAGAAAAACGACCACGGGAAGATCTTGAAATTCCCAACACAAATCAAGGGTATATGCTAAGATAGATGAATCATTGAGTATGGTGTATGATCGTCTTTGGAGCCGAGGAATAATCCAAGCCTCAGCATATGTGCCTTTGTTTACCCCTTCCTGAACAGGACATGAGCAAACTTTGTGCTTATTGTGGTCAATTTGGGCATGAAACCGATCGATGCCATGATCTTTATTACAAAGTTCAAAACCTGGTTGATCGAGGCATCATTAGCCCAACCCATAAGGAAGTGCCGTAAGGAAAGTGTAGCACGCCCTCAACCTCAATCCCAAGTTGATATCTTCCGCAAATTAGTCGAGCAAGGTCGGATAAATCCACTTCCAAGACGCGCGGGCGCAAGTCTCGTAGGATCGAGATCTCCACAATTGCGCCAATATCATCGGTTGCATGGTCACGGACAAACCGATGTCACGCTCTCGCCTTATCGCATCCACGGATCACCAACATAGCTCTTGTCAACAGCAAAGCTACTTGATCGTCTCATAGAAAGAAAAATCTTTGGTAAAGTTCTATAGGGGGTTAGCCCATCATAAAGAAAAAAATAATAAGAAAAAAATCTTTCGGCTCGTTAGTATCGAGAGAACTACGTGCGGCTTGAATCCCCATTATCATGTACACTTACCTTTGTGAGATCACTCCACCTATGTAACACCCGGGGTACGTAGGTAGCTCAATATGAGTGCGGTTGCTTTATCTAATAAATAACTTTAGTTCCTTCTAAATAAATGAACTTCTGCGAGTTTGATTCCCCATAAAATGCATACGGAGCAATGGGGATATGTACGCGACCTGGGTTCGACTCCCAAATGTATTAACCATTGTATTTGGGCAATGTGATCGAGAACTCAAGATGTCAGTCATCATAGGAGCAATTTCGAGTCTTGAATTGACACATCAATGGGGATACGGGCCCTAATCTCTATATTTTTTTGTCTTTGTTCAATACTAAAGCAAGGAATGGAAGAATGAAAAAAAACATTACGTTTTCAACCCCAATGACTGATGAAAATCATTTAAGAGAATCAAAATAAAGGAAAAAACCAAAATTGAAAAGGTGGACCATTCCAGTCAAAATATTACAAAATCATTTTCGAAAATTTTCTTTACTCTGCAATATGTAGCTTTCTTCTCTTTTCTTTTAATTCTTTTTTTTCTACCTTTAGGTCGAGAAAGAAGAAATTTGTCCCTTTTATAAGGATGACCAATTACCATCAGAAAACAAACACCTCAGCCATATCCACAAAAGCGGTCAAAGAGCCTGTAGGGTTTGCCATGCAACCTCTGTCCAATGGATTTCAAATCATGATGAAGATGGGTTATACTCAATGAACCGGATTAGGGCGTGATGGTAGGGGAATAAAACAACCAATCCCCATAGTAGACAAGCAAAACCGACATGGATTAGGATATGATCCGGGCTTTCTCACAACATAAAAAAAAACCTTCTTTTACCCTCGACGACCAGTTCATCCTACAAGGAGATACTGAGCTGTACTATGAATTTCCAGAACCTTGGCTTAGTAGGAAGGAACAGAAGATTTTACTTCTTCAATGAGGCTAGAAATCTGGACTTAATCAAAAGTTGGTTTGTCCAAAAACAAAAAATGAAAAAAGAAAATGACTGGGTGGATAATCTGGAGCATGGAGTCTTTAGAAAACTTTTCACTTCTGAGTCCTCTGAGAAGGAGGATTTTAACCCGGTGTCTTTGATGATACCTTTTGGCGACAGCATTGAACATAAGTGGAGTATTGAGTGTCAGGCAAAAGACGGGCCTATAGAATTTAAAATGTTTTTAGGAAACCATCCTCCACATCCATCTCATAAAAATACCTTTTCACCCCTTTCGGATGGATATCATGCGATAGCTCATCTTCCGGCCAATCTACCTTGCATACCGGTCGAGAAACTCGATAGTGAGGAAATTGAATGTGAACCTTTATCTAAATACATTTCCATGCAAGATGTTATTTACTGTCGATGAATTTAATAATGATGAATCACTTGATACAAGCTGAAACATATATAAAACCCATGGAAGAGTCCATTGTAATTAATATTGGTACAAAAAATGCTTGTAAAAGAAGAAGTCAAAATAGGGTCATCCCTCTCCCCCAATTGAACAATTTCGTGTTTATTGCATTGTTAAAAGAGTATGTAGATGTGTTTGCATGGTCTTATCCGATATGCCGGGTGTTAATAGAGAAATTGCAGAACATCGCATTCCGTTACATCCCGAAAGCAAGCCTAAGTAGCAAAAGCTCCGCCCAATGAAACCAGAGTTAGACAAAGTGAAAGAAGATATCCCGAGAAGCTTGACTTGATGCCAAATTCATTCAAGTTGTAAAGCATCCGAGTTGGCTCGCTAATATAGTGGTTGTACCCCAAGGATGAGAGAGTTCGTGTGTGCATCGATTTTCGAGATTTGATACTCTTTCATGGATTTGAGATCATATCCACTGAAAAGAGTATCTCAAGAACTGATCCAATCAAGTATCTTTTTAAGAAACCCATTCTTAGTGAAAGATTGGCGAGATGGCATGTTATGCTTTCTAGGTATGATATTAATGTATCAGCCGAAATACGTCAAAGAAAGAGCCATATCCCAAGCCTTAGCGGAA
This sequence comes from Beta corolliflora, assembly GCA_947648045.1. Lineage (NCBI taxonomy): Eukaryota > Viridiplantae > Streptophyta > Magnoliopsida > Caryophyllales > Amaranthaceae > Beta > Beta corolliflora. Next base: position 689,764 of record CANSZD010003018.1, read on the forward strand.
AGGACCGGTGTCGAGGAGATGAGTATGATGATGCATTCCCGATGAGTACTTATGCTTCATTGACCATCCACAATGGTGCATGTATTTTGATGGAGCTTCTAATAGGAGAGGTAATGGAGTATGGGTTTTGTTAGTAGATCCCCGATGAAGTCCATATTCCATTTGCTATCGGTAGATTTCTAACAACAAACAATACAGATTAGTCCGAAGCTTGTATATATGGAGTAAATGCCGCTTTGGTAGCGGGGGCAAGACATCTCACTATATATGGAGATTCCAATCTTATCATATCTCGAACAATAGGAATTTGGAGGGTTAGAGATGAGGACACTTCGGCTCTACCTGAGGAATATCTTCATGAATTGATCCACTTATTTTGATGATATCGACTTGAACATCTTACTCGAGAGAAAATAGTTTCCCTTGATTGCTTTAGCCAATCTCATTTGTTAATTTAACATGGGAAAATGGTACAAAGATCGGTCCGTTTTAATTGGAGAAAGGAAGGGACCTACGTGCAGTAGCACAAATTGTCTCCACTAGTTTCAGCAAGATGATGATGATGTCTTGTACAATGATATCCAGACTTTCTTGAAAACTATGCGGTATCCCGAGAGGGAAGTGGCGAGAAGGACCGCATAGCCATCGAAGAGATTTGTTGCTCATTTTCTCATTCTAAGGCAGAGGCTATATCACAAGGGGTTTGATGGTACTCTGAGCGCTTACGTGAATGACGGTGAAAAGCAAGCCATCATGGAAGAAGTTCATAGAGGAGAATGTGGACCCTATGAATAGAAGGGATCTTTGGCTCGTGGAAATTTTACGAGCGAGGTTTTTTGGAGTACTCCTGAAGGTGATTGCATCGGCTTTTTCCTTTGCAAGCAATGTCGGTATCTGTTAACCTCGATCATATGCCACGTGTCACTACATAATATGACCTCTCCTTGGCCATTTTTGAGGTTGGGGCATAAGACCGAATCGGACAAATTCATTCGAAAGCTTCAAATGGGCATCGATATATTCTTATAGCAATTAATTATGTTTCGAAGTGGGTTGTTGCATCATTTTCAAAGTAGGGGCAAAGCGAGTCTCGCGATTGCATACGAGTCTCGGGGTCATAGCGAAAGTGAAATCTCGGGAAGACCAATGGTACAAAACTTGTTATGATGAGCTTGCATTTGCATATGAGCGCCGACTACAAACATTGCATAACATTCGACTCTATCGGCGGAGAATTGCTCGTGCATTCTAGAAAAGGGTTCGAAGATAGAGACATTGAGAAGGTGATCTAGTCTTAAAGGAAAATAGAGCTCAGTTGCATGATCCTCGGGGAAAATTCAAGCCTAAGCCAGTGCAGGCCATTCCTAGTAAACCATGTCTGCTATTTGGAGCACTAAAGCTAATGGATTTTGAAGGGAATGAATTCACCCCATTTCCTTATCTTGATCATTGAAGAAATATTACGCTTAGGCATCGAAAGTAATTGTAATTGTCTTAGTCATGTAACCAAGCATTTGGGGTTTTTTTATCTTATCTAGTTATTCTTAATAAACATGCCATGTGTTTCTAGATATTCATATAATGTATGTACAAAAAAAACAAAAAAAGAAAAAAAAAACGAAAAAATAAATAAAAAAATAAATAAATAGACGAAAAAAAAAGGAGAAAAAGAAAATGATGAAACATGCTTTTTTGAGTGTTAAGGTTTTATGTGTTATGCTTTTATGTGTCATATGATTGTTTAATTTTTGATTTGCATGTCATATTTAATGTTAAAGTGTGCACGTGTTTAGAATTATGTTCACATTGAATTTCTCTGAAGCAGATCATTCTCACAAACAGATCTTTTTTATCATCCCAACTCGGGTACTTCATTTTCATACACAAAAAGACATAAAGCCTTCATTTCTTACAACCTTAAAAAAAAAAGAAAAATAAAAAGAAAGAAAAAAACTAAAAAAAAAGCAACATAGAAAAAACGGCTTGATATTTCTCTTCGAGCCCTTCTCCTCTTCATGGTAGGCCCATCCGGATCATTGTCTTGACTAATATCCGCCAGAAGCCATTGAAGGTAATCTTCATCAATCGGTGGAAAGTGAGGTTCAGAGCGACGTATAATTTTCCCAGCTCCACTGCCATATAGTAGGCATTCTACGAATACCACTCATGTCGGCCTCATAGGTGGTACGAGGTGGAAGAACACGGAGGCGGGGAATGTGATGTTGCCTCCAACCAATTTGCCTTAGACACCTCCATGGAAGGTAGAAAGTGACACAGCAAAGCCGGTAGTTTTACACCTCTACGGCCAGGAATTACAAACTCTCCTATTACACTAGTGCCAAGTTGGTTTGTGACCCTTTATTGAAGGTTTTGTTCTCGATCAAGTGTAACAAACTAAATGTATATAGTGGACAAATTTTAGAATCCACCTTTTATATTCCAATAATATTAGGTGCCTTGACGTTTTGCTAGAAGCTAATTGCAGTTTTGTTTAGGAGTCATGTCTTCCCAGCGCCATTCTTAATATGTATTGGGTCTATGGTCACCTGATAGCAGGTGACCCTTGGATCTTATTACCCAAATCAATTTGTGAAATAGGTTGGGCGGTTTCAGATGCGATGGGATGAGTTGTAACTCATGAGTTTATTAGACTCACCATGTATGGCATTATGATGGTATCCACTAAACCCTCGTAAACACCTCTTTGTTTCCTCCTCTCTCTATAATCATCTGGGTTTATCAAGGTGAGTAACATTACATCATTTGAGAGAAAAATCAGTTTTCCATGCTCTCCCCTCTCCCTCCATGATGTGATCTAAGATATATGCGTTATAAAGTGTTAGAAGTCCCATTTACTAAGGTTTAAGGTTTAAGAAGGAGAGTTTTCTGCATCGCATACCTTAGTGTGGAGAAGAGGGAGGTTATGATGAATTTGCGGTATTAGAGGAAGTTTAAGGATATTTTGTGGTTCCATATGCTTTTGATCATTGCCGGTGGATTAAGCTCCAAAGTTCCTTGAAGTCTAAAATTTTGATGGTTGTCATCCAAGTTCATCTCTTTGTAGCTGCGGCGTTGTGTACCTGTGGACGTTGAAGAGCCCACCTCGGCGTTGTGGAGAAAGGTTGGATGTTGGGCGGTAGCGAGTGCCAGTGGAGCACCACACACACACGACGCACTAAATCGAGCGTAGAGTATCATGCGCGGCATAGGATGCCAGGCTAAGCGCCGCAGCAAAGTGCGCGGCTCGCGCATGTCTCGAGGCGGTGTTGTGCGTGTCAGTGCCCGACTCGCGCGCAAGACATGCCCGACTCGCACGCTTGAGGCGGGCGGAAACTGGCGACGGCAAAGGCCAGAACCACTGCCGGCATCAGCGCGAGTCGCGCACTTGACGTTGGCTGGAATTTGGGGGCGGGGAGCGAAGGCCAGGCTCGCGCACTCGAGGGCCCCGACTCGCGCACTTCGACGCGGCTAAGACTCTTCGTGGAGTTTCGGCTTTTCTTAAGTTTTTATTAATTAAAAAAACGTTTTGTTATGTCTTGGATTTTAAGTTGAATTAGAGAGGATAGAGAGGAAGGAACCTTCAATCACATTTTTTCTCCTTTTGAGTTTCGAATAATTAGTTTTGAAGATTTGCTTGATGGATGCTATGTCGATTTGTAGCTCAAATCTGTGATCAGCCAGGAGAACGGTTAATCAAGCTTCGGTCTATTATTGTGAGGTTTCTCTTTTGTTAACTTTTTCTTAATTATAATTGTGATTTCTTGATTTTAATCTATGATTGTGGTATGTATTCTTAGGAGTACTACTAGTTTATACATTCGATTTATCATTTGCTAGGATTTAGAATTGATCTTGATTCATCTGTTCTTCTTTCATGAGAGTAGGTATCTAGGGTTTGATTAATGAATCGATTATTCTTGATTAATCACTAGAGAAATCACAAGTTCCGATTTGAATATGTTGTGCTAGCGATTTGTTAAGTGGCTCATTGTTTCCTAGTTCGTTGATGTTCTATTGATTTGAATTTAATCTCTATTAGATTAGATTAATCTTTAGTTCAAGTTTATGATCATGATTGTGATTGTTTCACTTGGTACTTTTGAGGGAAAGGAATTTGATTTCCAACTTTGAGTAATTAAGAGTAAAGTTACCGCATTTGAGAAACCAATGATCAATAGTATGGATCTAAGTAGTAATTAACCGAACTCAAGATTCTTGTCTTCTTGATTACGTACTTTTTGATTGTTCTTTAGTTCTTCATATTTAGTTATTCAATTCTTTAATCCCAAAAACCCGTTTGATCTATTATAAGCACGAGTTAGTCCCTGAGTCTCACGTCGATTAGAATACACTTGCAGCTTACATTTTATTTGTATTGGAAAGAAAGGAAAATAAACTTTTATCTTTGGTAGCGCGTACGACCGCGTCCACAAATTTTGAGCGCCGTTGCGGGGACTTGGCAACTACTAAAACGTGTTTTATTGTAGATTGTGTTACCGAAATTCACTTTTTGATTGGTATATGGTTGGCACCGTCTTGCTAACGAATTGTGTGGATTACGATCCAGAGTTCGAATTGAATCTTTTCGGGTTGCGAAGGAATTCGGAAGAAATTTTCAAGAACTTCCATTTTCATTGAATTTGGAAGAAGAAATGCCACCTAGAATTGGAACTCGTACTACGAGGAGAGCTGGCCAGCTCCTAATCTTGTCCAGCCCAACCATTATGTATCACTTTCCCAACACCGGAGCGGTACCACTGAGGCTCAGAGTCGGGAGGAAGCTCATTCCTCCTATTACCATCTTTTCATGGGCTCGGTGGTGAAGACCCTAGCAAGTTCCTATCCGAGTTCCATGTTGTGTGCTCAAGCGTGGCTATCACGACTAATGCCACGGAAAAGAAATTAAGATGAGGGCGTTTCCTTTTCTCTTTAAGATACTGCCAAAGATTGACTATATTATCTTCCACCGGGGTGTATATCTAGTTGAGTGCGAGATGGAAAAGCGGTTCCTTGATACTACAATATTTTCCCGCTTCAAAGTCATCCACACTCGAAAGAGATCATGACATAGAGCAACGATGCGGTGAACCTTTGTATGAATATTGGGAGCGTTTTAGAGGCTATGTGCAAAATTTAGTCGTATCATGGATATAGTGAGGAAGATTTGATCTTATACTTTCTAGTCAATGGACTTTCGATGATGATGTGCGGATAATTCATGCGGCTAGTCGGTGGATCGATCATAAATGGGTACTATGTGAGCTAGCACTTTGATAGAGGAGCTTTCGAAGGCTCCAGGACTTTTTAGTGGCGCGATCCCCCAGGAGAAGGTGAACCTCAGTAGCTCAAACAGTTAAAATCCCAAACTTGAAAAACGAGGTTCGACTCTTCCTCTCTAATAAGAGAGCTCATTATTAAAGTTACACTTAAGTTAAAGCGTGTAGGATATGTGCTGCGGATCACCCTGGTTATTGTCTGACGAGAGGGATCAAGTGAGGAATTGCAACGCTCTTGGTTTTCAAGGTTCGGGAACTCAGAATGGATATGATCCTTATTCCAGCTTATCTGATCTGGTTGGAGAGATAATCCGAGGGTTTAGTGTATGGTAATGAAGCAAATTAACCTATTTAACGATCATCAGCATAACAACTCGAGTTCAGATGATCCCGAAGCTCGGTTCGGGTGCTTGCTTCGGGGGTCGGAATTCGGATATGAGGCTAAGTTCTACCATCTCTGCGAGAGATATACTCTTTGCCTTAACTAAAATGTGACCACCATACGGGGAATATGGTCGGTTTCGAGAAACCCGCTCCGAGTATAAGGTTTAATTTTGAAACACGGATGGCCTGGGTTTCGAGTCTGCAGTGAGCCTGTGCTCGAGGCTGGGATGGGAAAAGTCCCCTCCCGGCGAGTAAACCCGAGAGAATATGGGTTCTCCTCGTGATAAGAGTGATACAAGGTGACACCCCCTGGGAGAAAGAGTGGTGGCGAGAAAAAAGGAAGTTACTTTTTGCTCCAAAGCCTCCATTCCTCCCCACCTTTTCCAGAAGCTTTGCGGGCCGATGGAAGGTACGGAAGGCAACAAAGGTATATGAGGCCGGACCCGAATGTGAGGTAAGTTCTCTGTTTTATCCAATTGAGAACCCCCAGTGATCATGTTTCGCTTTTTCTCATATATGCACTACCTTCCCAAATATATGTGACCCGGGCATCGTTTCCCATCCCCCGCACTATTAATCAAAGTGGTTCATTCCTAAAGCTCTGTTAGACTTAGTTGTTTCAATTAATGTGATTCCATTTCCTTTATATGAGTCTTTAGCGCTTGTGCCATTTGCATGCAGCACATGTCCTGATTGTGATGTCGTGGATCCCACTCTTATCCCGAGGGTAAGGTCCAGGATGTGTTAGTTCATGTTGGTAAACTTCAGGTTCCTACGGCTTTTATGTCTTGGACATCGTTGGATTGTCATGTTTCTCTTGTTCTTTTAGGGAGACCGTTTTTGAAAACCTCCGGTTCAAAAATTAATGTTGGTGCTGAGTCATTAATTGTGCGAATTTGGGGGACATATAGAAGCATTTGGTATTCATGAGTCTAGGAATTCCCTAGCTGAATGAACATCATTACTTTGTGGGGTACTATTACGATTATAGAGAGTGTGATACTTATGATAGCGATGAAAGACATGAGTCATTGGAGGGAAGTGAGGTTGCAAAAACATGATAGACCACACGATTTCTTGCATAGTTTTACCTTGTTATCATTTTAACGCTAGTGCGGAAGTTGTCTCATCAAATTGGTCACAAGTGATGGCACGAGGAGTTGAAAGACCATCCCCGGTGAATGTGGGAGGTATAAGGTCGAGGCTAACGACTTTAAACTTAGCGCTACTCGGGGAGGCAGCCGACCCCTTTTTCTTTTCTTAACTTTTCTTTTTCTTTTCTATTTTCTTCCTTTTCTTTTCCTTCTTACTCTTAAACCTCACCATTTTTTATGCTCCATCTGACAGAAATTATCCTTCCGCTACCGTTACCCCTCTTGTTTCCCGAGCTACAATTGTGAAAACACTCTTAGCCAATCATAATCCGAATTAAGCCAAAATACATCAAGAGACCTTTGAGAGGTGTGCATTTGAGAGACGTTGGTGAAATTGGAGGGTCGAGATTGATGAAGGAGTTGCATGAACAATACTTGAGCAATAAATCTTTTGTATTTGCATCTGGATTTGGTTTACGCTATAAGGTACATTCCGAAATTATATTCTCCCAATGAATTTAATTTTGGATTAGTCTTTATGGGGGGTTATAGGGAGTGGTTGTGAATGGTGTGTGTGTTTGTCGTCATTGTGTTTTCTTATGTTATTGGGGTGTGATTTGTTTTGATGGGTATTGTTGAGGGAGTGAGAATTTTTGTGAGAGTCGGTTTTGAGTGTTTTCCCTTTTTCATTTCTTGTGCTTTTCTTGTACTTTCTCACATTGAGGACAATATCTTGAAGTTAAGTAGGGGGAGGAATTGCTCATTGTTTTATTTGATGTTTTCTCATTGAAAAAAATAAAAATAAATACGGCTTAGTTGAGTTGAAAACATGAGGGCGGGCGACTGGTGATGGGGGCCGGATAGGTCGAAAAGCACGAACGGGTAATCTATCACGAAAAAAGTGGCTAATTGGAGCGGGTGAGATGGTGAGCTCATAAATGAAAAAAAAAATGTGTGTGTGAAGCAAGGATGAAAACCCGAAAGGGCTCCTAGGCAAAATGAGAGATAAAGAGAAAATTTGAAATCATTTCCTTAGGAGTTGGTGTCATAGGAGGATTGATGATATAAGGAGTGCCTCGGGTAGGTTTTCATCTTGATGTTGGGAGTTAGAGCGAATAGGTTAGAGCTCGCTCATGTTGGAGGAATAAGGAGTTTGGTGTTGTGATTGTGTTTAGATGGTCCAAGTTCGAGTCCTTTGAGGTTTTGTCGGGATTCGAATTTGTTTTGTCATTTCGCTAACATGAGGATAGTTGTGGTGTTGTACGGATTGGAATGGCTTTGAATCCTTTGAGATCTTTCGGGGTTGAGAGTCATGTGTTTTTATTATCTTGGTGTTGAGTATATTCGGCGTGTTATTTACATTATTTCGGGGAGGCATTTAGTTCAAGTGTGGGGTGACTCTTGCCCTTAAGCATGGCTTTAAGCGAATTGGGGGAATATGAGCTTTTATCATGCACTAGGATGGAGAGATAAGGGGAGTAGTGAAAGGTGAGCTTGATAGATTGGAACGGGTGCCTCATTGACCTTTATTTTGAGTTTACTCGAGGTCGAGTAAAGTTCGAAGTGTGGGGGTATTTGATGTGACCAAGTTATATGCGATTATAGAGTGTTGAGAAGTCCGCGTTTACTAAGGTTTAGGTTTAAGAAGGAGAGTTTTCCTCATACATACCTTAGTGTGGAGAAAGAGGGAGTTATGATGAATTTGCGGTATTAGAGGAGATTTAAGGATATTTTGTGGTTACTTATGCTTTTGATCATTTCACGAATTGAATTAAGCTCCACAAGGTTCCTTGAAGTCTGGAGTCACGATGGTTGTCATCCAAGTTCTGCATCTCTCTTTAGCTCTACCGGCATTGTGTACCCACCATGGACGTTGAAGAGCCCCTTACTCGGCGTTTGTGGAGAAGGTTGAATCTTGAAGCGTACTTGAGTCTTGGCCAAGATTACCCGTACGGCCGCGCTCGTCGACGGTAAGTATCATGCGCGGCATAGGATGCCAGAGCTCGCGCCTGACAGTGCACGACTCGCGCATGCTCCGAGAGAAGCGGTTGTTGCACATTTGCTCAGTGCCAGGCTTCAGCCCCGCTTCGGCGGAAAGGTGGCTTGGCGGCGACGAGCGGCGCGCGCCCGGCATCGCGCGGATCGCGCACTTCGGCGTTGAGTGGAATTTGGGGCGGAGCGAAGGCCAGGCTCGCGCACTCGAGCCCGACTCGCGCACTTCGGCAGTAAGACTCTTGGCAGTTTAACTTCCTTAAGTTTTATTAATTAAAAAAACGTTTTGTTATGTCTTGGATTTTACGGACTGAATTAGAGAGGATGACGGAATAACCTAATCCTATTTTTTCTCCCTTTTTGAGTTTCGAATAATTAGTTTGAAGATTTGCTTGATGGATGCTATGTCGATTGTAGCTTAGGCTAGTCTTGAGAACGGTTAATGCCTTCGGTCTATTATTGTGAGGTTTCTCTTTGTTAACTTTTTCTTAATTATAGTTGTGATTTCTTGATTTTAATCTATGATTGTGGTATGTATTGCTAGGAGTACTACTAGTTTGTACATTCGATATATCATTTGCTAGGATTTAGAATTGATCCTTTGATTCATTTGTTCTTCATGAGTAGCAAATCTAGGGTTTGATTAATGAATCGATTATTCTTGATTAATCACTAGAGAAATCCACCAGTTCCAATTAAGATATGTTGTGCTAGCAATTTTGTTAATTGGCTCATTGTTTCCCTGAATTCGTTGATGTTTCTATTGATTTAGAATTTAATCTCAGGATTAGATTAGATTAATCTTTAGTTCAAGTTTTATGATCATCGATTGTGATTGTTTAACGGTACTTTTGAGGGAAAGGAATTTGATTTCCAACTTTGAGTAATTAAGAGTAAAGAGTTACACATTTCGGAAACCAATGATCAATAGTATGGTCGAAGTGGCCGTGCTTAGGGAGCTTCAGATTCTTCTCTTCTTGATTACATTACTTTTGATTGTTCTTTAGTTAATTCATATTTAGTTATTCAATTCTTTAATCCCAAATCCCCCATTTGATCTATTATAAGCACGAGTTAGTCCCCGAGTCTACGTGGATTCGACCTTTACTTGCCACTTACATTTATTTGTATTGGAAAGAAGGAAAATAAACTTTATCTTTGGTAGCGTACGGCCAGCGTCCTTGCTCCATTCGGCCGTCATTCATCTCAAAAGTAAAAGAGGTTCTCCTCTCTTACGTCACCACCCAATCTTTTGGATGAGCCGGCGTTTGACGTTCCTAGGGATCTCCCACTAGAGGCTCGGGGTGGAAGTGGAATTCACGCATCGAGGTATATTCTATATCTTTATAGATTCATGTTAATTTATGCAATGATCTTGGTGTTAGATGTTTGAGTATGTGATACTCGTTTTCCCGCATTAAGCATCTAAATTCCTACGGTGGTATCGGTTAGCCTAATGCATAGATTAATATGATCATGTTGATGCATGTTTTCCTTCATTTTAATTCATTTAAGGGAGGGTATTAGCATGAGCATATTGTTTGCATGATTAAAATAATAGGATTTTAATCTGGGGAGTATAAAAGTTGTTTATACATTTTTCGATACATGTATATATATATAATTGTTATATTATTTCATGTTTAATTAAGTTATTAGTAGAATATGATGAATATATGTATGATTCATGAATTGCATGCTTTGAATTTTATGCTTAATTTGATTATGCTTATAATTTCATGGCATGAATTCTTGGTGCAGGCCCGTATGATTTATTTATGCATAAAAATGTTTCTTACAGCCTACAAAAAGAAAACCATGCGTTTATCGATTAAAGTACACAATTAGTTAACGGAGGCGAGCACGGTCGCGGGGTGCGACCTGCGCTGCGGTGCGACCTGCTCGCGAGGTGCGACACATTCCTTTAGCCTGGTGGTTCTTGTTTTCAACGGATTAAAACGTTTAAATCCGTTTATTCCCTTAATGCATATTAAGTAGCTTTTATGCTTGGTATCCTATGCTAATGCTTAAATGTGAATTAAAATTATGTTGGAGTTTGTTATCATGATATTTAATTTTATGTTAGAATGTTAGTTTTAATAAGTTGATTAATTCTTTCATGCTAAGTATATATGATTCAAGATATCATGTTATGTTGCTATTTTAATATGATTAAAATATATGTGGTGCCTTAGAGTGCTTTATGTATTTTTCTTTAAATTTAATAGTTGATTAAATTTGTTAGATTCATCTTAAAGCCCTTGGGAGATAAATTCTAATTTGATTAAAATTTGTCTTAAGTAACTAACCATTTTGATTTAATATGAGATTAAATCTAGGTAAAGTGTTCAATATATTTTAAGATTAATTTTAAAGCATAATAATTAATTTTAATAGTTGATTAAAATGCATGTTTTATATTTATGATATTATGAATGCATACGGTGACTAGTATAGCCCAAACTTGGATAGAAAATACGTCTGCGTATCGTTTATGTATTTTATGTAATATAAATACGATCTACGCATCGTTGGTATTTTTATAATTTTTTGTTTAAAATTCCAAAATATTTATTAGAGTTGTAATAAGAAGAATGGTGATTCAATCTTATCGAATGAAACACACGAGGATGGAGGCCTTAAGGAAGTAGTCTTTAGGGTTAGGGGCCATACTAGGATCACAATTTTATTTTATGCATTAAATATTGCTTTTGAATGCTTTCTAAGTTTTATTATGCATGATTTATTTTTGCAATGAGTTCACTATTAAATCACATAATAATTTACTTAGGTCCCTAAAGCTAATATTAGGTAGTTGCTATTCCAAATAAACATCTACTAAAACTTTAATCGTTAGTAATAGGTTACGCACCAAGCGAGTGTTACTTCAATCTTGGGCTAAGTAGAGTAAATTTAGAAATTTGCATGTTTAGTTTGGTTTGGCCCAACAAAATCATCAAAGCGGTTTTGGATTTTGAAGCAAAGGGTTGGGTTTTTGTGTTTGGGTGACAAGTTACGTCTAGGATTAGGAAGGCTCTCCCCCGGCGTTGTGGGTAACTTCGGCACGGGAGCTTTGATCACCTTAACTGTCTAGCCCCATCGACAAATTACAATTGTGTTGTAATTAGTAAAGGAGTTTACTTACCTTTTAAGCTTGGTTTTAAGTTGAGGCCAAAGTCCACTTATAAATCATGTTTGATAGGATCTTAGAATCACTTGATTCCAAGGGGACACGTTGAAAATTGGTCGAGTGCATAGCTTTTATTTTAAAGTGTTTAAAATTGGTTCGAAGCTATTATGATTAGTATCTTTATTACTTTTGCATCTTCTATGTAGATATCATGTCAGTAACAACAATAATTCACCTTTTAACTTAGTTTCGATCCTTGAGGATCAGTTGAGCAGGAAAAGCTTCCTTGATTGGGAAAGGAATCCCCAAGAATTGTTCTTCGCTCCAGAAGGTCGAAGGATGTTCTTAAAACCCGGATCCGGTTTTAACAACCGCACTCCTCCACTAGAAACAGAAAGCGGCTATTGCTGCAGTCTATTGCGAAGGTCGGTAATTGTTGCCCCACAGGCCGTATCTTTGCGGCTATGGAACAAGCCTTGAGGTTTGCTTGTGGATCACTACGGTATTATCCGACGGTTGAAAACCATGTTTCGTGACAAACTCGGATAGAGAGGTATGAAACTCACAAGGGTATTCTTGAGTGTGCATTAATCGAAGGCAGAAGCCGGTGCGTCACTCATGTCTTTGAAATGATTGGTTATTTCGAAGCTGATGGAGAGTTGGGCTTTCCTTATAGCGAAGTTGGCTCTTGACGTCATCTTACCTCCTTCATGAAGGCTTCAACCGGTTTAGGTTGAACTTCAATATGAATGATAAATTGTCGAAAGCCCTTCTTTGAGTTACATGGGATACTTTCGTAGTATGAGCAAAACATCTACATTGCACCCTAAGAAGGAAGTTCTTATGGTTGAAAGGAAAGGGTTTTAAGAAGGAATGGGGCAGCAGAAAAGCAAGACAAGGGCAAGCAAGTTGCCACTAAGGCTAGCGATAAGCCAAAGAGCAAGACAAAGCCCGAAGGTGACATGAAATGCGAAGTGCTTAGTTGTGATCAAATTGGTCATTGGAGCGTGGCGCGAAGTATCGAAGGATAAGAAGTACGGGGCTTCTTCTTGAGGTATCTATGTCTTGGACATTAATTTAGCAACATCTACTTCTTGGGTTTTGATACCGGTTGTGTTTCTCACATTACTTGAATGTGCGGGGACTAAGAAGGAGTAGAACTGTTTAAGGGGAGGTAGAGCTTGGCGTGTTGGAAATGGTGTAAGAGTTGCGGCCGTTGCGGTTGGGACTTATAGTCTACCTTTATATACAGGTTTAATATTAGAGTTTAATAAGCATTATTATATTTCACGCTATTGCAATAACATTATTTCTATTCTGTTGTGGATAATGAAGGGTTTCATTTACAATTGAGAAAGGTTGTTTCTCTGTTTATTTGAATTGATGTTTTATGCCCTTCTTTAAAGGTGTGGTCTATATTTCCTAAGAGACACTTAAGGCATAAAGATGTCCCTTAACATAGATAGCAAAAAACATAGATCGAAAGCGATCTTAATCCTACTTACTTATGGCATTGTCGCTTAGGACATATAAGGGCATATGAAACAGCATTCGAAGTTACGTAAAGATGGACTTCTAACATCCTTTGACTTTGAGCCATTTGATGTGTGTGAATCATGTTTAATGGGTAAAATGACAAAGTCACCTTTCTTGGAAAGGAGTGAAAAGGACAGTGATCTATTGAGGCCTATCACATCTTGATGTGTGGACGATGAGCCTGTAAGCAAAGGAGGTTTGGTACTTTCGTGCTTTTACGGACGATTTAAGTAGATATGGATATGTCTATTTAATGAAGCATAAGTCGGAATCATTTGAAAAGTTCAAAGAATTCCGAAATGAGAGTCGAAACTTGAAGCAGTAAAACAATTAAAGCAAACGTTCCGTCGTGGTGGTGAATATTGAGCGAGTTTAGTGATCACTTGAAGAGTTGTAGAATTCTTTCATGACTCACTCCACTTTGGGTTTCTCCAGGTTGAATGGTGTATCAGAAAGGAGGAGCCGAGCTAAACGGAGTATGGTTGGTATGATGAATTTCTTGATCTTCCCGTCTCCTTACGGGTTCACAGACAATGTGTCTCAGAAAGCAGCAACTTTCACACTTAATCGAACTCCATCGAAGCGGTAGAAAAGACACCATATGAGATGTGGAGTGGAAAAGTTCCAAAGTTTATCTTTTATACATAATTGGGGTTGTGAGGTTTATGTAAAGCGTTTACTTTTAGATAAACTGGCCTAAACCGGACAGATGTTTCTTTGTGGGTTATCCCAAAAGAAGAGACCAAGGGCTATTACTTCTACCATCGAACTAAGGGCAAAGTGTTTGTTGCTAGTCGTATCTTTTGAAAAAGATTTTATTTCCAAAAGCGGAAGTGAAGATAATATATATCTCGAAGAGGTTCGAGGAAAGCAGCAAAATGGACATGATTCGACCTATGTTAGAGTCGAAGCACAAGTGCCGAGTTGTGGAGCTTGAAGTAATTCCTCCTTTGGAAGAATCTTCTCCCATAGCCGACCCGATTGTTGGAGGGGCGTGCATCACATTACACGAGACGTGCATCTGTACGAAGTCTCCTACTTGTCACACTCGAATGTAGTCGTGTGAAAATTCTCAAATTGTTGAGAAGAAGATTTCTCTGTTGCTGACCCCTCATAAGGACTAGTAGATCGAGAATATCAAACAAAAAGTTTGTTGATTTCTTGATGGCAAAGGATACGAGATAATGATCTTAGAGGGAATTTGAGGAACTTTACTACCTGAAACAAGCTTTGATGAGTGAAGACTCAGAAAAATGGCTTGAAGCCATGAAAGGTCCGAAATAGCATCTATGTCCCAAAATCAAGTCACGGGACTTGATGAATTTTAGATGGGGTTACACCTATTGGTTGCGAAATGGGTTTTGAAAGTGAAAGCAGAGACGGGGATGGTAACATTCGGGTTTCACAAAGCAAGGTTGGTTTGCAAAAGGGTTCAAGCAAGTTCATGGTATAGACTATGACGAGACCTTTTCACCGTGCTTGATGGCTGAAATCCATTCGGATACTCCTGCGATGCTTCTTGTACACCTTGATTATGAGATTTAGCGAATGGATGTCGAAACCGCTTTCTTGAATGGGTTCTTGAAAGAGGATGTGTATATGACACAAGCGAAAGGTTTGTTGGATCCATAATATCCTAGGAGGTATGTAAGCTTAGAAAATCCATTTATGGATTGAAGTAAGCATCCGGAGTTGGAATCTTACGTTTTGATAGAGACGATCAGCTTGAGTTTGGTTTTCTTGTCGGAGAAGAGTCTTGTGTTTACCTGAAGGAAAGTGGGAGTAACATAGTCTTCTTGGTGTATGTAGATGACATACTTCTCATAGGAAACGACATTTCCATGCTTGGAGTCGATCGAGGAATGGTTGAAGAGTTGTTTTTCTATAGAAGACCTTGGAAATGGTGAGTACATTTTGGGGATCGAATCTATAAGGGATAGGTCACAAGAGGATGATTGGACTTGGCCAACGAACTTATATAGATAAAGTCGTTGCTAAAGTTCAATAAATAAGGAAAAGATCTAAGAGAGAGACATTCTATAAGTGAACATTTATTTAGAAGCATGTGAGACTTCAGTGCCCTTAAATCTTGGAAAAGCGATGAGAGTTGTGAATGAGTAATGTTCCTTATGCATCGGCTATAGGGTCCATTATGTACTCCATGATTTTATACTCCCCCAGATGTTTCATATGCCTTGAGCATGTGTAGCGAGATTCCAATCAAATCCAGGAGTGACGCACCTTGGAGTGCGGTAAGAATATCCTAAAGTACTTAAGAAGGGCCAAGGATAATTTCTTAGTGTATGGAGGTGAAAATAAGGATTAATTGTTGAGGGTTACAGATGCGAGCTTCCAAGCGCATTAAAGATGATTTTTCGATCCCAATCTGGTTTCATCTTTTGTCTAAATGGAGAGACGATGGTAGGAAAAGTTGAATGAAAAGCAGCGTCGGCGATTCTAGCAGTTTGAGTACATTCTTTGCGGCGAGATGCAGCAAGGAAGACGTTTGGATGAAGAAGTTCGTGCGGGCTAGGGGTAGTGCCTAGTGTTGTAGATGGTATTGTTTTACATTGTGATAACAATGGTGCCGTAGCTTCCGTCCCCAGGAGCTAAGATCACATCAGGGGTGTGAACATGTACTTAGGAAGTTTCATCTCGTTCAGAAATCGTTGAGAGAAAAGATGTAATAGTTAGCAAAGTTCATACGGATAGCAATGTCGTTGATCCTTTGACTTGGCCATTGCCTCGGCCTAAGCATGAGAGTCGTCGCAGGGCTATAGGGCTTAAACGTATAGGAGAGTGGTTTGATTGTGTACTATTTACTTTTAATTAGTTCACGGTTATAGTTACTCTTGTGATATGTTTGGTTATGTTTATCAATAAAAGGTTGTACTCTTATTTAATCTTGGTTTCCTATTAAATAAAAGCGTTCAAAGTATTTTATAACGTTTGATAGGATTGTCGAATATGTGATTTGATGAATGAAACCTTATCCAGGTGAAGCAAGAGTTATAATTTACCTTGGTCCCTAGTTCGAATCATTAAAATTGAACGTAAATGGTCTGTTTCATGGACTAGATTGCAATTTGATTGATAGCGCGGTTTCATGGGCTATGGGGGACATAGAGATGTCTAGTCATTTGCATAGGCGTGTATAGTTGATACACGTTGGGCAGACCTAGTGGGGAGTTCTCTAAAAGTTTATGGAAATCTCATTAATATATTTAGTGGATTCCTTAGACATGAGTATGACCCTATTCTTACTTAAGGATTAGAAATATGTTTTGACACTGCAAACGTCGTGCCGTAAAAGGAGGCTATAAGGCAGTGATCAGGAACTGCTACCAATTGAGTGGGAGTTTTGGTTATACAAGACTGGATAAATTCCTCCTAAGAGTTAGGATTGGTGTCTTGGCCTCTTGAAGAAACGAGAAATGAAAATGCATGACCGTTCGCAAATGGATTAAGGAGTTAATCATTTGTTTCGACAGTTCGAACTCGGATTTCGAAACAACTTGAATATTGGTATGGTTTATACGATGTTACCATGTCATCAAGTTAGACATTAAGCGACTTAAGGAGTTTGAAGGTTACACACTTGTTCTTAGACAAGTGGGAGATTGAAGGATTTTGTCCTCGATCAAGTGTAACAAACTAAATGTATATGAATAAATTATAAGATAACATATTCAAAAATAATATTAGGTGACCGCAACGTTTTGCTAGAAGCTAATTGCGGTTTGTTGGGCACAACTAGTATATTTAGGCCAACTACTAATAGGTATTGGGTCCTATGAGGTCACACAATGTGACAACCGCGGATATTACCCAAATCCATTTGTAGAAATGGGTTGGGCGGTTTTAGATGGGTGGGATGAGTTGTAACTCATGAGTTTTATTAGACTCATAATGTATGACATTATGAGGGCCAAAATAAACCTCATGAGAACCTCTTTGTAACCACCATATATAATGATATGGGGATTTACAAAGGTGTGAAGTAACATTACATCATTTAAGAGAGAAAAATCTGATTTTCCTTGCTCTCCCCTCTCCCTCCATTCGGCCATAATTCATCTCAAAAGTAAGAGGGTTCTCTACTTTTCCGTACTAGCATACGTGGTGATCCAAGGGTTGTTCGTGGATTAATGCCTAGAGGAGCGGCGTTTGACGTTCCTAAAGGATCTCCACTAGAACTCAGGGTGGAAGTGGAATTCCCTCAAGAGGTATATTCTATACTCTTTATAGATTCATGTTAATTTATGCAAGATCTTGGTGTTAGATGTTTGAGTATGTGATACTCGTTTTCCGCATTAAGCATCTAAGCTCCTACATTTTATGTCTTGCTGTAGAAAAATCTTCCCCACCCACCATTTTTTGCTAAAGTTAGTAGAAGAAGAAGGAAGAAGACCTCTCTCCCAGACATGACTAGTTTTGTAGGTAAGACTCTTGTGGGGTTTCATGAGAGAAAATTTTTCCAATAACTATAAATGGAGGGGCTAATGGACATCCCTTCCACACGAAACTATAGGGTTTTCTTTTGAGTTCATCTAAGTCAAGAAACATTTCCCCCCAAATAAGTGGTCCAAGACGACCCCCACTAACAATTTGAGGAATAAGCAAAAGACAGTGAACATGGCATGTATTTAAAGACCATTTAGTGAGGGTACTTCCCAAAATCAGAAGAATGCAAGCATTTTCTCCTAGCAATCCTATAGTTGGCTTTATTAGAGAATTGCCAAGTGCCAAATTGAAAAGTCAACAATAATTTAAGAAGAAATATCTCACCATATTGTAGGTAGTTCTCATGAAGATTTTCGAGAGATATATAATCGTTGATAAATCTGCCGAATCCTTGTAGGAGATCTAGGTGTAATAACTGCACCATTGGATGATAAGCCTAGCAAACCCTCGACCTCTTCAACAAGGCACAATCTCCCCGGTCTCGAAAGTGGAAGACATGACATTCATCCCAAAATTGGAAAGCAGCATGAATCATGTCATAACA